>CM062858.1:3150463-3750463 GCA_031772225.1 Eubasilissa splendida
TCTTGAACCCGAAATTTTGTATATTAATATAATTACATATCTTGTATAGATAAGTCATTATCTGTTAATGCGTACAAAAGCAGCTGGAAAGATGTGGCAACGATTCTGTAACTTGGGAGCCTCACTACATGTCCAAGCATATCGACCAAGGTCAGTTGTGTGTCTTTTTAATATGGTAACTTTTTACTAGCGCCCGTGGTTAAAATCGTTTGCAAGTTGTTCGAACGTCAAATTTACTATTTTTAAAGTATGAAATATGCTTTATTTTATGCACGATCTATGGATTTTTTCGCCTAGGCGTTCGTTATCTGTCACTTTGGTGGTGATTTTTTTTTCGTGTTATGTGTAATGTATATTAAACAACGAGATCGTCATCGGACGAACTAATATATATAAGATATTTAATGATTAATTGTCGTATATGTACTGCAACTTTCAAAATATCAATGTGTCAAACGACTTTTGGAACAGGTGTGAAAAGTCAGACATATTTAATTATAGATTCGCATTTTTACTATCGGATATCGGCGAGTAAAATGAGTTTACTGCGGGATGTACTTTCGTGAGGTAAATATTTTTTTACTAACGATCAAATAAACCATTGTAAAAAATTACCACTGATCACACAGCCGGCCCTAAAAGGGATTGAATTATGCAATCTCCGGGTTACACGTCTCGCGGAATGGATTACGACAATTCGGGTCGTAAATCGGAATCGCCGCATGGTAGGGGAGGGAGGCAGGGAAACGTGGTACAGGATGAGGTCGGTGAGGGTATAGGGGTTCAGTCGAAGGAGCAGTGAATTTCGGGGACTGCTCGTCTTACCTTGCATATGATGCCTCCGCAAATCCTGTGGTCGCCGCCGAAGATCACACAAATGGCACGCGGATCTCCGCTACCAATTGAATACGGCGACGTCACAAGTTCACCCACGGCACAAGCAAACAATATCACTGTGCACACAAATCACAGGATCACAAACAACACAGTGCTGGTGCACTGAAGCTGAAAGGTCCACACCACAAATATAGGTCAAGTTGACGTCTGCTGGCGCCAAGGTTACATTTCGCACTGAAAAGACGAGCGTGAGGAAATGTATGGATGGGAAGTTGGACGCGGAATGCGTCAATAACATTGGTCGCGGCTGATTCGAAAAGACGCGCCAAAAGTGTGTTTACGAATTCGGAAACCATCTAATTTTATTATTATTTATCAGGACATCATTTGCGCGAATGCTTGGATCTGCTGCGTATCTGGTTTAGTTTTCAGTATTGACATACAGTGGCCTCAATCAGATGAGACTCGGTTCGTAATCCACCTGGGTCGCCCTCACAGCTGATTTCAGGGTCTCTCCAGCCATTTATCCAAAGCTGTGGCACTCTTACAGGTCTTCTTTGGCTTAAAGTAGTGCCCGGGATAATCTCCTTTTCCAGGGCCTCACTTTAATGCACAATGTGGCCGAAGAATTGGAAAAATCTTCTGTTGCAAGTCTCCGCTGTATACATGAAAATCGGAAAGACAAGAGTGTGAACCAACATAATTTTAGTTGCTATATATTTTCTATATTCTCTACAGTTGGTCCACGTGATGCACGTGAACGTATGATTGGTGGTTTCACTGGATTTAGACACCGCCCGCCTAGGAATGCAGACCTAATTAGTATTGCGACGAATCTTGTTTATATAAGGAATTTATTCGGGTATGGGCGACACGTTGGAGCTCCTTAGGTAGGTAGTTAGGCCGGCCTGCGTGGGTGGGTATCTCCACCTACGCGTCTACCTCTCACTCTCCATACCTCGTGTGTAAGTGTGACTCAATCCATTTTGTGTATCGTCCACTGTCCCTCTTTTGGGAGTATTTTTGATGTTGGATTCCAGAGTATTTGCCTTGAACTACTGCACTTTAATTTAATATCAATTTTCCATCTATATGTAAAACTATGGATTTACGTTATAGGTTTTTTTTTATGAATAAATACAGCACTTAAGGGACGCTGGAGGGTCTAAATTTTAATTTTTCGAAAATTGCTAATAACTGCTTTAATTTATTTTAATTTTTCGTTTTATGTACTGCATAAACTTGAATATGTTATTGAATTAAATTCGCGTATTTTTAGTAGTTTTGATGAGTGGGACAAGGAAGCCTTAGCTTCTGGCTAGTTGTATGCGTCTACGAATTTCTTACCGGTGTTCGTGATCGCCCAAATAAATTGCCTCTTGAACTACCTCACATCCTACTATTTGGGGAGTTCGTTGTGATGTATTAGCACGATACACAACCAGTATTTTCGTTTCAGACAGACTTATTTCTTTCATAACATCTGAAAATGTGTCCATGTCCATATTGAGCTTCATTAATTATTATTATGCAAAATAGGATGGTGTCCTGCATGCACCCTTCCCCAGCAGACGATGTCGTCTGGCTATTGGTCATAAAACTTGGTACATTCCGCGCGAGAAAATTTCGAATTCCTCCCATGCCCCGGGGTCGAAGTTCACAGCTGACGCGGCGCCCCAACTCGGCTCTCCGTCGCCAACGCTGTACGGCGAAAGTTGGCCGGAGCGCGGCGGTCTTGTAATGCGGCCGCAGCTTTGCTCGTGTGTATAAGTGTCACGTCTGTTTGCACTTGTAATTTCCATCCTCTTGTACCAATATGTGCTCCTGGTAATTCACAAAGTCGCGCCACCTACAATATAAGCCTTGTTATGTTATAAACTTTTGTTTATTTTAATTTATTATTCTTGCAAACAAGTCATCATACAAATTAGTCTTAATATGTTTCAAGACCGTCAAGGGTATGTATCATCATCAACACAAGATTTGCCAATTATCTGTTTCTGTGCCTATCACAAGGTTTGCCAATCATTTGTTTCTGTGCCTCTCACAAGGTTTGCCTCTGTTTCTGTGCCTCTCACAAGATTTGACAATTATCTGTTTCTGTGTCTATCACAAGGTTTGCCAATCATCTGTTTATGTGCCTCTCACAAGGTTTGTCAATCATCTGTTTTCGGCGTTTCTCATTTATCTGTTTCTCTCTCTCAATTCTGATGTCGTCGCTCCATCTAGCTTGAGAGTGGCCAACGCTTCTTCTACCGGTTCTTCCACTTGAGGATCAACAAAATTACGTCCAACTCATTGCCACTTGCAGATTTTTGGGGCGACATCTGTTCGGTTGGCTCTGAGGGGCCATTTGTGGCGAGATCAATTGTGATTGTATAATTAGTATTTTATATATTACAGGTTTGTAGGTGTTCTTGCCGAATTACAAACAATCACCATTACTGTGAATGCTAAATCTGCAGTTACGTTGTTAGGAGTGTACGTCTGTGAATACGCAGCCGGCCAGTCTATTCGTATATGCATTTGTGGTGTCACGTGTGGACTGCTGTAATTGTATTTATGCTGGCTGTTTCATCTGGATGGATTGTACACATGCAGATTGAGAAGAAAAGCTTCCCGATTCCCGGTTCGGTTGAGATGGAAGATGAACTAATTAGTATATATGCCCGTCCAAGAGCATTTGAATGGTAGACGTCAAACTCTTCGGAAGGGTTGTAGAACCGACCAACCGTTGCCAGAAGTCTTAAATATAATGAATGGGCATTTGCGGTGACAGGCCCAAGAGCGTGGAACTCTTTGTCCTCCGTCATAAGAAACAGTGCATCAGACACTTTATTTAAGAAGAAACTAAAAACACGCCTTTTCAAAAAAATCATTTCCATAAGTGAAAATAACAATTTTTAATTTTAAAAGCAAAAGATAATACAGACCTATAAACTGTTTATGTGTAAAGCGCCCTTGAGATGAAAGTTTTTACGAAAATAGCGCTATACAAATTATCCAATATTATTATTATTAAGGTATATGAGGAAAACATCTTAAAAGCGTGGATCCTCGCACGATCTCTCGCATTTTATTGTCTAGATCAAATTATCACTGAAGACAAGGATTGTGAGATTCAGAGATTCGGATGTTCCGTTCGTTCGACGGGTGTCTGCAATTAAATGCCATCTGTTTGTCAAACGTTCATAATTAATTGTTGTAAGTGTCTATGGTGACGTGCGCAAGATTTGTCTCTTAAATTTCTGAGACTCGTATGTCCAGACAGACGTAAATAAATATTCTTTTGTTTTTGTTTACGTCAATATGCGCGTCCCATAAATTTCTTCTTCGTGTCCTGGCAATTCTCTGTCGGGCAGATAAAAAAAAATGAGTCATTATTAGTTATCACAAAAATAATAATAATTAAATGCTACCATTTTTACTCAGCCACGCTCTTATCTCACTGCACTGTGGAGTAACCGGAGCGAGGAGTCATCCTTATCGCCGTCGCTACATTAACATGGGTGTCAACCAAAACCAAACCACGAAAACCTCATAAAAATGGAAAGTTCCGTGATCTCAGCACGCGCGAACCGCGGACCGTCACGTGCGATGGCATGTGCCCAAATTGCCGGTTTTTCTTTAATGTGAACATTGCTCGTGAGCGCAGTGTGCAATAGAGCATACTCATTTTACTTTGTGGTAAAAATCCGTTATTTTAGATTGTTAACGTTGTTTTATTTACCACTCAATGAATTCAATGATGTATTTAATAATTTGATTAGTTAATGACATGTAGATGGATGTATTTAATTCATTAAGTGATTGATAAAACAATGTTAACAATCTAAAATTATTTATTTATTTAATTCTTAACATAGTGCATACAATAGGCATTCCTATATATGCTCTAATATAAAGAAGATTAAAGTTTTTTTTTTTTACTAAAACTTATATTTTACATATCTGCTCAGTTTCACTTTAAATCTATTCAATTTCTCCACCTTTCTTATGTTTTCTGGCATTTCATTGAAAATCTTCATCGCACTACACACTAAAAACAGTAAATCGTTAGTTAAAAATGGCGGACACTTCACAGCTGTTTCAAAAATCATCTGTCACATTGATTCTTTAAACGCACAACCGACCCTTGGATGAAATTGATTACATTAAATATGATGTTTTCTGTCTATGTTTTTAAGCGATTCATCTAATTTGTTTTAATTGTCAATTAACTACGTTGTAAAATATTTTAATTTCACAAATAAAATGTAATTTCATTAAAAAACAATTATGACTAATTAGGGCCGGGCCAGTTAGTGCTGTATTACAACGTCTCGCAATTTAATGACTTCCAATGATTATGATTAAAAATTTTAAATTTCTACTTTTATCTAATAAATATTTATTCTTTACCTCTCTCTCTCTCTCTGTTGATGCGATCATATATGAGCATGATTTGATTACCTCCACTCTTAGCGATCTCGGACGTTGTTTAGAGCGTCGTGATACGTATTAGGTGTGAAAATAGCAGTTTACAAATATATTCATTAACCTCCTTATTAATACTAGCTTCTCACAAAGTTCAACAGGGAGTCACTATTATTAAAATTTGATGCAAATCAATTTCTAACTGAAACACTAACACTACAGTCTACTAGGGGAATAGCGAGATGACGTTCTTAGCATGCGAGAGGTACTCGACGGCTCCAAATTATTTTTGATTTCGTGCCTTTATTATTTTATTTTTATTTATCATCGATTTCAAAAATATTTTGGAATCGGCCTATAACCGATGGATTCTGGCAGCGATAAATATGAAAATGGGTGAAAATGAGAATTTTTCAACATATTCAATGTTAAAAGAGAAATATATTCTACATTTGGCATTGCAGTTTTCTATTTATGGTCAGTCTTAGAATTGTAAAGTGAAAAATCAAATATTGTTAACGAGTTCTAGACCCCGCGCAAAAGTAACGCCATATTTTATTTAAAGAGTTTTTCGGATGCCCTTAGCAAATTTCTTAAATGAGAAATTATCGGCGTGTCTCTCCTCCCATCCAGGATCCAGATGTCCGGCACCGCGCTCCGCCGGCTCCGTCTAGGCGTGACTCCCCCCCCCCGTCCGCGATGGCCGCACGGCGGTCCAATTTCCGTTTTCAACCTGGAAATGAATATTTTTCGAGATCGCTGATGCAGGCTAATTCCATCTGTTCTGATGCGAGTGACAATACGAAGAAAAATAGTCTATATTGCATTATACAGCCAGTTTGAGACTATATAAAAAGATATTTTGTATTGAAGCAAGCCATGTCGACACTCTTAAGAAAGAGACCACAACATTTTAAGAATTCATGCAAAAATGGAACACAAATATATAATATTTATTTGGCTTGCAATAAAATTTCATAAGTTCATTCAAGATTCCTAATATAAGAGATGTTCACTGTCTCTTTTATCTTTAATCTAAATAATCTTTAATTTAAAAATTAAAACGAAGTGTACAGAGTTATAAAATAATTCTAATAACATGACTAAAATATTCTTTCTTTCTCATTATTTTTCGTTGCAGGAGCATATACCTTAACCGAAGAAATATTTGTACGTAAATTATATTATCCCCTCCCTTAATGTTCCGTCTATCTGTATATGTATTCTGTCTCTCTCTTTCACATGTCATTTTATATTCTATCTCCCTCTTTATGTATATACAAGTGCACTCTTTTTGTATTTATGGTTAGTTTTAATTACGTCCTGATGAAACTTGAGATAAGCGAAACCGGTTGACGTATAGTAAATTTCGTGCTTTCATACAGAGTGATTGTTATTTTATTTAATAATCTATTTTGTGTTTCTTGAATCATCACTGTTCATGTGTCTCCAATAATCTGTTTTTTTTTTTTACGTTTTCTATTATTTATTTTATTCTAACTGTATCCTTGCTTAAATAAATAAATTCAGAATCTGCACTGAAATGACAGAGAATAGTTTTTTTTTGTCAACTCTTTTATTTGGTCTATAAAATATATCTGTCTAAAAAAGATTATTATTATTTTTTATCTATGTTTTATTCTGAACCACTGTGCGGTCGGCTAGAGAAGGAAAAATAAATCACGTGGCAAAATTATGGGGTCACGTGTCAAGTGGTGTCTGGTGGCAAAAAACAGAAACGACTATTCGAAATTTAAAATCTGTTCTTCTCCTCTGACGTCAGCGAGATCGAGCTTACTTACTTATGCAGCGTTCGCACGTATTTAACGAATCAATTCCATGGACTCCGTGGAACACGATCGACTCTAGTGGCAACGCAATTTTCCTATGCATCATCGATGTCTTATATAAAAAAGAGAAACATACAATGTTTCGTTTACGTTTCGATTCTAGTTGACGACTATTATTTAGAAAAAAATAATTCAAAATTATAAAGTACTAGTTGTAAATACTAATTAATATTATTTTTGCGCTGCCGGTATTCGAACCACCCGCATCTCTATTTCCGTAACTTATCTATCATATGTTGCACTTTTTCAAATTAATACATCTGTCGTTCCATTATTTGAAAGACATATAGACAATAATTACAACTTCGCAATAATAATGTGTTCTCCTTAATAGTAAAGTTGTATCAATGTGTTCGAAATTTAATAAAAATGAATTGATAATTCTGGCGTCTGTTATCAGATTACTCAAAGGTATTTGAGATTGCGTAAAAACAATTTAGATGGCTTTCAAATAATGGGACGACAGACGTATTAATTTGAAATTAGGTTCGAAAATTTGTCACGAAAGATATTGGCGCTGTAGCATATGGAATGGAAATTCCAGGTTCGAATCCCGGTAGTGCTTTTGATAAGATTGATTTTATATGTATATCTTTATAATTAATCCATTTATTCGTTCGTTCGTAATTGTATCTTATGTTTGTCATGGTATGTACTATAATATATTCCACATCTGTTACAACAAAAATATGTATGTCAATAAAGTCTAAATAGATAATTTTAATTTCAACTTCTAAGTCATATTAAATCATTACAAAAATTGATAAAGAAATTACATTTAATTGTCGATTGTAATATTATATAAAACTCAAATAGGCTTACGGCACAATGCATACTAATCATCATCTACTTCCAATTAATGACAACTGCAGCTGATGCAACATTTCTCACTGAAAATAATCACTGCTGTTCCAAAAATAAATAACTGATTACGTGATGCATATTTTTCCAGTGTACGTGCAGTGACCGACCGCCACCTCGGTATTTCGCGTACCTAAGTAAAAATGTAAATTTGCTTCGCCATTATTTAAAATCGTTGTATATTATTTTACAAAGTGTTTAATTATTATATTATATGATAGTATTTTAGATTTTAACGAATGATGACAGCGATTTTTCATAAAATAGTTTGAATTTCAAAATGAATTAATTGCACATTTTTCACGCTGTAATTTTATTTTTATGCAAATCCATACAGGGGACACGTTTGATAAAAGGTTGTGAATGTGTCAGTGAATTGGTATTTAACCTCGCTATTTAGATTTGATAGCAAAACAATGTTACGATACTGATTGGTGGTCTTGCACCAGGGCAATACAGGAATATCTACCACCACAATACTGGCGACTGGTTAAACGATGCGATAGATTGCACGAAGTTGGCATTGATTGAGTCTCTCCCATATCATGGTACTTAACATACTATCACGATAAAACACTATATACGCTTCTGTCTTGGCATACCACTCCTCGTTCTCACGAACGCTTGTTGCTATACATGGATGAGGGTTGTCTAGGAGACTCGTCTCGAGAGCGCATAAAGGATACAAAATATTCCACATAGAATTTTGTACATCAAACATCGTGCAGCGGACGGATATTACGAGAATACAAAAATAAAATATATATAGGACCGGAATATTTTACTAAACGTGAACATTACGAGGAAATTTATAGGTTTTTTTTTGTTAAGAATTGGATTATCGATCCCATTCTTTCAACCATTGACCGCGTGCACTTGGAGATGGATGAAATATGCGAAGTCATCCCTAAATTTACATGTTATAACTCGATAGTTTTTTTAACATATTTATTTATTTAATTTAGCGAAAATACAAAATAAATTCAATTTTAATATATGGTTACATACATCATATGGTTGCATACATACATGGTTTTTCTTACGCTTACCTCTTCAAAAAAGAGACCAGCTTTTGTGCTTGGAGAGGGAGTTACACTACAATAATTTTATATGTACCTTACATGTTCTGTTCATTGTCCATTTGTGTGCTTCTGAAGTATTCTGTAATACTGTTTATTGTCCAATTATGTGTTTTTGAAGTGTTTATTTAGTTTTTTTTTTAAACTCTTTTATATCCTTTATTTCTTTAATTTGTGTAGGAAGGCTATTGAAATTTTTTATCCCTAAATATATAGAATTTTGCTGATAGTTTTTGGTGTTACATTTAGGGATTTTAAAGTTATTTTTAAACCTTAATGATGTGCTTGTTTCAAATTTTCTAGTGTTATTTTCTTTAATTAACATATAATGGTTTTAGCTTTTTTCTTAATAACGAAAAAGGGGGGAGGGGGGGGGGGAGTTAAAATCAAATATCCCCCTGGTACGTTTTGCACGCAACCTATCCGGGACACAGAAGTCCGCTGTTCAGCAGATAATGTATCGGGAGCACATCGGAGATGAAGAGGTTCTCGTGTTGCAAAACACTACCGCGCACAATGACATCATTGTTTATAGTATTCTACTATGGCCATGCTCTTCTCTCTCGTGGGAACACTCGGAGTGCGCTCGTGCGGTTACAGACAATAACAGTTGCTGCATCTGTGTCAATGATGCAGGAGTGGATTATCAAAGACAAATGAATTGTTTTCTTTGCGTGCCGTAGGTTGGCAATCGTCACGGCCGTATCTTCACTTTGGATCATGTGGTGCAAAATAATTAATACAAGAGTGTAAATATTAATAGTTTTTAGGAGAACACATTCTTATTGTGAAGTTGTAATTATTCAGAACAGACGGTCTGTGATATTTTTAAGTATGAATTAAATATATTAATTAGAAAGATATACATATGAAATCAATTTTCGCGAAAAGTATTGTTGCGCCACCGGGATTCGAACCTGCATTATCCAAATTTTCAAATAATGGAACAATTAAATGTATTAATATCAAAAAGGTAACATATAGGTTCGAAAATTGTCGCTGTAGCATAGTTGGATAATGCACCTTCCCCGGTTAGGAAAGAGATCCAGGATCGAATCCCGGTGGCGCAACAACAATATTTTTCGATAAAATTGATTTTATATGTATACCTTTCTAATTAATATATTTAATTCATATTTAATAATTTTGGTTGCTTGTTTGATTGAGGTCTCTAAGCGCCATAAGAAAACGATGAAGTTATTCACACCTATGTTCAAATACCACACAATCTGTTATTTGTGACGCCGCTCATTTTATAGTTTTGGAATCAATCTTGCCATTGTACATATTGACGCACGACATGTTATGATGGCCCTGCTTCGAAATATTCAAATATAATATAAACATTGCACGGACGTAAGTCTCTACGTCCTCAATCTATTTTTGAATGTTTGGATAACGATACGATTGAGACCAGATAATCTATACGGGCGTGTTTGAAGTGTGATAAGCATGTTGGTATTGGTTTTTATAAACAAAATAATAGGAAATACTTATTTAATGTATTCATTATAAAGATATACATATAAAATCAATTTTATCAGGAAGATATTGTTGTTGCGCTACCGGGATTCGAACCTGGATCTCTTTTCCAATCCGGGGAAGGTGCATTACCGAACTACGCTAAAGCGACAGTATTTTTGACACATTGATACAGCTTATATATTTTAAGGATACAAAATTTAATAAAAATTAAATGTTAATTTTGGCGTCTGTTATCGGTTTACTCAAAGGTATTTGAAATTCCGTAAAAACAATGTAGATAGTATAATGGAACGATAGATGCATTAATTTGAAAAAGCGTAACATATATGTTCTAAAATTTGTCGCGGTAATGCACCATCCCCGGATTAGAAATGGAGATCCAGGTTCGCATCCCGGTAGCGCAAAAACAATATTTTTCTAATTAATACATTTAATTAGTATTTAAAATATCACTGGACCCGTCTGTTCTGAATAATTACAACTTCACAATAAGAATGTGTTCTCCTTAATAACAAAAATAATAGGACCGAAAATTACATATATAAAATCAATTATAATGCAATTTTGTAATATGAAAATCTTGCGCTTTTCAAATTGGCTCAGCGTTAATACAAATATTATGATGACTTTGCAGATTTATTTTGCTCAATGACTTCCGCCCCGCAGAGGTGGACCCCCTGCCAGATTTCGCTCTGCGAAAATAAACCATTTATATTCTTAGAGGAGTAAATTTGTAAATACACTTTTTTCACAGAGTTGATAATTCATGAACACGTTTCGGACGCGGTATTGCAGACCTCTAAATTAACACGCGTCAATTACATCATTTTAAATCTTAAAAATCGAGAACAGCTGAACCGATTTTGTTACAGGTTTTAAGTATTATATTATATATCATCAGCCTAAATGTTTTCAAATAACATTGTCAAGAAAATTTAACATTAATTTTACTTAAGCGGTGTTAAAGACCCAGGAATAATCCTCGATAGCAAATTTCTTTTCAAAAATCACATTGGACCAAATTACCTCCAAGGCCTATAGAATGCTAGGATTCACACTTCAAACCGGCAAACACTTCCAAAATCCATATTGCCTCAAAATACTGTATCACGCATTCGTTCGCAGTCACTTAGAGTGCGCATCTCAAATCTGGAACCCATGGTAGATTACATATATTGCGAGATTAGAACAAATACAAAATAGGTTTATTCGATATCTTAATGTTAGATCTAATCTATCATTCAACTTCACAATATGAAAACGCTAAAATATCGAAGAACACGTGCTGACCAAATATTTATCTTCAAACTACTGCAAGGCCATATTGAGTGTCCCGGCCATTTAGAATTAATATCTCTCAACATACCATCTATTATAGATCGACCCGGCAGTCCGCACTCTTCCACATTCCTAGAAGTAGAACATCTTACGTACTAAATTCATTCATTCACTGGTCATAATTCAAATACCACAATGAGAAATTAACAGAAATTGACTTTTTCAACATTAGTCTTATTACGCTCAAAGGGTTCTTTTTAAGAACCACCACAATATCAATTTTGGCCAATCATTCTGCCTATAAACACATGTTGCTCTCCCTTTACCGCAGCAATAGTTGCACCCACCCCACCCTTTCTCCCTCTTTGTTTTCTATTTATTTATCTTCTGCACTTAAACATACTCATGTGCCTAAATAGTATTACATGTTAAATATTTATTATGTTAGCTATAATAAGTTTACACTGTCAAAATCTCTAAATAAGATTAAATAAAATTAAATCGTGGTACGACGTAATGAAGAAATATGTGGCGCATTTATATCAGGATCAAAAGTCTCGTATTTTAATATGAATTGTTTGTCTACCCTCTGGACCCTGGCTTGGCGATAATGTATGTACAACAATATTATTTATCTTACCTAAACTATTCTAATTTTGTAGATTAATTCAGTGTTAATTTGCATTAATTAATTAATATTCCAGAATCACCAGAAACACTAATTTAAAACTAAAACTTAAATTGTTGTTTGTTGTTTTTTTTGTTAATTATATCTTGGCACGCACGTGTCGTTACAATTAATTACATATACAAAATATTATTTCAGGGTTGTGTTTTTAAATATTTAAGAGTATGCAGCAACGTCCTGTATGACGAATAGGATGGCAATCTGAAATGAATCCCTCGAATGTATGCGGCGTACAACAGGTTACAGGTTTCAGGCCTAAAATAGTCGCCTCGTCGTGGGAGAGCTGGCGCTCCTTCCATTCATGATACGTTTGCTGGCCATCGTCCCTGAACCTGGTATTTCGAGAATAATTAACCAGCAGATAAACGTATTCTCGACAGCTGGACTTGGAAGCCAGACTGGCACCGGAGTTAAACGTGAATTCATGTACCGGGAATAATGCATTATCGAGATGTTTGAAAAACCATAATGAAACCATTGCAGCCGGTTCGGACATGGAAAGTTTTCTCCTTTTGAAAATTCTGAAGTTTTTATTCCTTGCCATAAGACATCCGTATTGTCTTTTTTCTCCCCTCGTTGTCAACTATTGCGGAGATTATTCCGTACTTGAGACTGTTGGGGGCTTCTATATTGACGACTTAAAAGACCTTAAAAGCCTTCGGAGATATGTTCATTCATTTGTGGAATTTCTCACCAGACTGCGGGTGTGTCATCGGGTCTACAGCAAGTTAATTGTTATAATTATTTCTCATATTATTATGAATTTAATTATCTATAAAAAATGTCCACACCACTTAAAAACAACATAAATAATTTTGTACTTTTTATTTTGTTCTTTTAGGTAGATTTTGATTGATATTTAAAAACACCATTAAATATGTGTATAGGAGCATGTAACAGATGTTGTGGATCCTACGATAACTCCTGTAGTTCTTAACAAATTTCGATTTAACTTTTTTGAAAAAATCAACGTTGAAAATATCTCGAAAATGGAAATATTGTTTTGTTTTTTCCTCATATAAATACAAACACGCCCATTATTATTCATGTTTCTGGCGATGTTTTAAGATGTAAAAAAAAAATTGATAAAAAATTGGCGAATATTTTTTGCGATCCGATCTTGTACAAGATGTTGGATACCTTAGAGTCTCGTCTTTTTTCACTTATATCTTTACAGAGTTAACAATGTATTGTTTTGCTACCCTGGTCATGTACAGTACACGCTCGAGAGGAGCTGCCGCCGCTCCTGCAGAATAACTGATGCTGGTCGAACGGAAACGATCGTCGCGGATACCATCGTCACAGTGATCAATCGCTCGGATCGGCTCGGTGGCCCCTTGAATAGCAATGTGCAAGGCACAAGGTGTCACGACGTGTCACGTGCAGCAGCTACGGGCGGGGACCAGAGATTGGCTGGAAGACCGGCGAGATGTAATCTCGCGCGAGGGTATTTGATCAGTCTGCGTATCCGATTCGGGGTAGATTTCAAGGGATGTATGTAATGTTTTGTATACATTAATCAAAGGATCGATTGTAAGCTCTACTTTCCAATGTTAAAATGATAATTTATTAAAAAAATGGAAGTGGTCTTTCCTACAGTAGAACTTGCACAATCCTAACGGCGCCCCATGGTGTACCTGCGGCCGCGTTAGTCAAACGCCGGAGCACATACGCCTGGCATTGCGTGATTCTGACGGATGCTAGATGGTTTGGATCTGCTCAAGCGTGGCAGGAATCTGGAGTTGTTCAGGGCCTTTGTTCGAGTGTGAGTCTCCAGATGAGAGATCCTCCGGAGGAATGCTGAGTAGCTTCATCATTATTTGTTATTCTTATTTTCTACCTTCTGCCCAAACATGATCTGCGATGTACTGTTCTTGTGGGTTAAATCTACCGGCAGTGGTGCGTGGAGGGTGAGTCTCCTATGTGTTTTTATTTTGTGCCGTTTTCACTCTCCGGCCTTGTTAATTGCATTATATTATATTATTGTAAATATTATTTACTAATAAAGTGAGTCAACCGGGGACAGTGAGGGCAAATTTGGTTTTGGCAGCTGAGCGATATCGCCCTGTCAATATGCGGAGCGCTATCGAACAGCTGCCTAGTAGCATTAAAAAATGCCAACCGGGCGGCAAATGAGTAGGACCGAGCCTTGAGCTATTGCATTTGTCCCGGATAAGCGGTGGATTGTGAGATCTCGTTAAATAAAGCAGTTTGAGTTTTGGTTAAATATACAATGGAAATAAAATTCGCGGCTGGTGTGATCTGAACCCGCGCTCTCTGCAGCGATCGGTTCTTGAAGATGTGTCGACATTACCGTAATACAAATGTATACCAACGTACGGTGAGAGGTGGCGGCGGTTACTGGGGTTTCTAGTTTTTATTGATGACACAGAGCTGATACTCACAGCATACTTATTGGTATCTAAAGTGGCACCCCACAGCGTGGTTCGATTAGACAAGAAACAGCTGGATGCAGACGATAGAGCGAAGTGGTGACCGTTAAGACAACAGAAGAAAAATATTGATTAAAAAAAAAAATGAAACACTCTCAATTAATAAATTCCTTTTACACGCCATTTTTTTAATTGTCAGCCATATTTGGTGTGATTTTAAATATGTATATATCACATTGAAAATCGCGTTTAATCCCGTCCCTGCGAGGTCGGAAAAGTGCGTGTAATCACGCATCGACGTCGTAATTAGCACATTATATTTGAGAAGTTTAAATCAAAAAAACAGATTCGGTCGCTGTTCGCTCATTACGCCTTCTTGTCTATTTAATATAGAAATCTCTGTCGACTCTGCAACCTCTGGTGGGTCGTGACCTCCTAAATAATTTTCGATCTTTATTACTCGCCGTTTCTTTACGGTCTCGGGTTCCTAAGACAGATATGCCACTTCACCATAATTTTGAACTTCCCAAGCTCCTGTTGGTGTTGTGTTGTGTTCAGCAAGTAGGTTCACATATCTTTCAATCAAACCTTGGCGATTGATCAATTCTATGGCCTTCTCGATAGTTCTAGTTTTACGACACTCTCTCTCTCTCTGCCGGAGTTACCGTCTTCAGATTTATCAAGTATTCTAGACATATCAAGATTCAGTCAGTGGTCAGAGGATAGCAATATTAGTAGTTATAAAAGAAGTATAACCCGGTAGACGACTACAGTAGTCGTGGTAGTTTTTAGAACTAAGCAATCTACCGGAACACATGCAGCGTAGTGATAGTATTAAACACCATCCCGAGATGACGCGAGGTCGATCACGTGACAATATATTATCCTAAAGCGGTCCATTCACTCTACAGCAGATTGTTGCCGCTGCAGCGGCCGCTATCAGTGTGCAGTGCGACAACTAATCAAGAACATGTGTTCTGGTTTGTGTGCGTGTGGGGGAGTCCGTTTACAAAACAACACGCCGAGCAAAAGTCCGCTGTCACACAGCCGATGTGAACATTGACTTCGGTCTTGACGACGATTTAGTAATTTAGTCTCGAGTATGCGTGCGTTGGGTGTGTGTATGTGTGTGTGTGTGTGTGTACGATCCAATCTGTTGTCCGCTCATTCATCTTGTTGCCAATGACGGAAGCAATCAACACAGACAGATGGATACAGATGTAAGTGACAAATCACTTCCGATTCGCAACTTGGAAACTGGTCAAATACGTTACAATAAAACATTAACGTCAGCATTCCTAATACTTTTTTCTGACTTTTCCTGTCATTTTTGCGCCACTGTCTACTGACTCAGTTTACAATGTTATCTTTTGTTCTCATTCTAATACGGAAGATTAATTGTTTATACAGTCACTTGAGTTCGTAGCCCACCTTTTTATTCGGTTAGTATAGTATCATTTTTTTTTGTCGTAGAAAGCAATCACTTTGTATGAAACCATGGAATTTATTATACGTCAACTGGTTTCCCTTATCTCAAGCTTTATCAGGACGTATTTAAAATTGATCATAAATACAAAAAGAGTAAATATAAAAAGGTCGATATCCTCCATAAAAACGGGTTTGACCTACGATTGGACAATTTAGAAGCCATTGAAATAAAAAAAGGCAATAAATAGTGATACGCCAATTCTTAATAATCAAATTAATTTATCCATTAGCCCCATATTAGGTATGTTTCCTTTAAAATCAATTTAATATCCGTTCCTTAATGTTCCGTCTATCTGTATATGTATTCTGTCTCTCTCTTTCGCATATAATTTTAATTTATGATCAGTTTTAAGCACGTCCCGATGAAGCTTGAGATGAGCGAAACCGGTTGACGTATAATAAATTTCGCGGTTTCGTACAAAGTGATTTGTTATTTTATTTAGTATAATTTTTTTTTTCATGTATATCATAAACAGTTTTAAAACATATCTATTTGAATTTGAATAAAAATATTATTTGCCACCTTATGTGTCAATATTACCTAGCGAATAATGGCGGGCGCTGTTTTCTCATAATTGTTTAATATTCGAATTATTATAGTAATGTTCCTGTACAAAGGCTCCACAGGCTTAGAAACGATTGTAGTTCTGTCTGTATATTCCAATGGTTAATGCTTAAATATAATTGTAATGTTTTTGATGCTGTATAGAGACAATACAAGATATTTAAGCTTAATTAATTTTTATTTAATTTTTACCAATTTTGCCTTATATAGTAGGTTAGGTTAGTACATATATATATACATGTTAATAATTGATCAATGTAAATGCCCTTGAGGGATTTTCCTATTTCTACCCCTTCTTCGAGGATCGTGATCTTCATGAATTCCCACCCCCCATCACTTTTCTCGGCATTTCGCAGATCCGAGTGTTACGATTCTAGATGTGATCTATTTTTAATTCAAATAAAAGCATGTTTTTAAATTGACGAGTGTTACAGACGTATACCAACCGGAAATTGATAGGATTGTATGTTTACTCGGAGATTGGAATGTACCAAGTGGAATCTATCTCTAATCGATGAACAAACATTTGACTAAAATTCTAGCACCTTGTAAAAACTTGGTTTCACTTTGAAATTGGTATTTTTCCACCCGGATCAGAGGTCGTTATTTTGTTTATGTAATTATTTATTTTATGCAGCCCCTAATTTAAATGTATTCGTATGTTACGGCAATTGTATATAAGTGTTGACCATATTCCGGTATCTGGTTTACCTGATCAAGCCAAAAGTTCGATGGACGTCCTCTGTTTCTGGTGCCATCAACGCTCGCGTCATATATCTCCTTGCCATTATTGACCTTTTTTAATCTTATTCACAATAATTGGTTAATTATTTACTCTATCATGAACGTATTTTCCACATGTACGCCTAAGTGATTTCATTTTCACTGCATTCAGTCTACTTTCGTTCCTCTTCTACCAGCTCCAGGCTTTACTTCCATCCATCAGTGTTGGTACAAGGACTCCGAGTGGACTAAGTTTAACATACTTACTTACCATCACTCAAGTGATTTATTATTTTTATTTAAAATAGTAAATGGCATACTGACCCCTAATTTAACTGAACTGATTGTGTACCAGGTCGTCGGTGCTGTTCCATGTAAATTCATCATATATTAATTTTTATATGAATGCACCCACACGAGGACTTCACAGGCTCGGGAACGATTTTGGTCTTGTAGATATATTCCGATATTCAATGTTTAAATATAAGAGAGATGTTTTTGATGCTGTCAAAGATACAACTGATTTTGATACTCGGCCATTCTGTGTCAAACCTAAATTTGTAAAAGCCCATAAGGGCATTAATAAATAAATAAATCACGCCGTTTACCGCCAGGGGTAGGCAGAGAGGATAGAGCGCCACACTCTTTTTGTCTTGACACACAATTCTCGTCTCATCCACATTCATACATCTTCTCATACAAGCTCGACGAT
This sequence comes from Eubasilissa splendida, assembly GCA_031772225.1. Taxonomy (NCBI): domain Eukaryota; kingdom Metazoa; phylum Arthropoda; class Insecta; order Trichoptera; family Phryganeidae; genus Eubasilissa; species Eubasilissa splendida. The sequence goes on from CM062858.1 coordinate 3,168,839, forward strand.
TATTGAGGCTTCTAACAGGACCATCTTTCAGTATCTAGTTTACCTGGTCGTGCCAAGTATTTAGCGGACGTCCTCTACTTCTGGTGCCATCAACACTAGCGTCATATGTCTTTTTTACCATTCTCTCATTCATCCATTCCATATGACCAAACCACCTAAGTGATCCTTTCTTAATCTTACTCAAAAAGTTTAACATGATTTTGTAAAAACATACAGAAATTTTTTCCGTAACGGTACAGATTTTGTACATACTTCTTGAACATTTTCGACTCTTATTTTAGTCATCTATCTATCTATAAAATATTGTGGACTAGGTTATGTTACACGCTGTATGTAAATAGAGAATAATGGCATTTTACGTGGTTCATCAGAGCACAAACTAATTCTTATGGTTGGTATAGTCCTGTTATCCTCTTTAACATGTTTTATGATAGCAGTCGCCCGATAGTTTGGACCCTTGTGGATGGTCCGTTACGAGCCGTATATTTCATTTTAGCGTGTTCGCCATGGCGTTGCGGAACGCCTCTCGAGTCCACCGTCTCGGCGTCCTTACACAGCATCCCAGAGGGTCGTTTGTCGTGTGTACGTCGGTATTGTTTACGCGTACAATTATGTCACACGGCATTGCGACTGCCGTTCGCGGCACGCGATCCGCGTATTTATAGCCGTCCGCTGGGTGCGTCAATTCTATATTTTATCTGATACTATCTAAAACGGCCGGTGTGCTAAACCTTTTTACAAAATGCCTTCAGTCTTCTGCGTAAAATTCCCACGGCTCATTGTCAATCCGAGCGGGCAGATTGACAAGAAGTAAAACAAGGCGTTCGTTGCAGATTTTCATATCAATTAAAGCATTTTGTTTGGTTCTCCCTCTTTCACAAATGATCTCCGCCGAATTATATCCCTGGCCATTCTTCTTCACTTCCCGGACTCTCCCATCCTGTTCCAGTTCTCTTCCGCAAGGTCAGCCCGCCTCCAAGTCGCTTCCGCTGGGGTATCTGCTCGGTCACGATTTTCGGTGTCCTGTCATCTGGTATTCTTTCAACACCGGCCAGTCCGTCGCAGTCTTTGGGACCTGCAGAATCTTACCATTGTTTCTTGCTCAATTAAATTTTCATGATTCATTTTTATTAGTATATTATTATTATTTATTAGTAGACCACACTGGTCTTATTGTTTTGTACAATGTGTGAATATAGACTATTTGGTTTATTACATTTGCCCGCGGGATATAACGTCGGTCAGGTGGCCGCCTCTGGCAGCGGCACAGATGCGTGCTCCTTTAACCATATTTTTCATAACATTCTCGCACACTTGGCGTGTTATTATCATCATCCCGCAGCATCGGAATCGTTGTTGGCTTATTGGCGCGTGGACCTTTGCTCTCATGCACCCGCACAGAAAATAGCCAGCAAATCGGCCGATCGACGAGAAAAATTTCTCACAAAATTTCAAGCGTAGCTCGGGCTGTGTGCGAGGTAGCACCGTTCTGTTGCGGGCCCAATTGACGATTGCATAGCGATCACAATTAATTGCCATTGTTATTTAGATAAAATGTTCTAATGACACGTTGTTGTGGCGTTAGATTCTCCATAATAAATTGTAATCAATTACTATGGCGACTAAGCAAAAATCACCCTGTATAGACATGAACTAACGCAGTATTCGCATTTTGGTGTCACCCACGTGATCACCGTGGTACCACCTACGCAATCGAACAGCTCCGCGACTTTTTTTAAAATATATGACTCGATTGGAACGAAAATTTAAATGCTGACAATATAATATGATACGTCTTGTTTACACAAAGATTTAATTTTCGAAGAGTAAATACTTTTACCGTTGCATAAGTGTGTCATAAACTGAAACTAAATGTGAACAAAATTAAATTCCAAATACCAATTACACCAACAATTATCATAGATGGTGAAAGTCTGAAGGAAGTCATAATAGATTCGAAATTGAATTAATCGCAAAATACAAGATAGGTGACTAAAAAGATTGCTAAGAAAATCTCACTTCTAGGAAGGATCAGAAGATTCATTAGTACCGAGTCTTGTCAAATAGTATACGACTCTGTTATTATTCCTCACATCAACTACTGCAGCAGCATTTTGGTTTTGGTTAATGAAGAAGAAATGGAACAATTGTCAGTGTTATAGAATAGAGCTATGAGAATAATACTCAAAAAAATAGATATACTCGGATCAGTGCAATGCTGAAAGATCTGAATAAGCTTAATAAGAATAACCTTTAAGCAGAAAATATATCTTAACATAATGGTATTTATTTACAAAATGCTCAATAAGAAAATATCAGCGGAATTTACACGAAAAATTGATGCAAATCGACATGAGCACGAGCATCGTACAAGGGGAAGGGATAGACTGAGACTGCCATTCAGGAAGAAGGCCAAATCTCAGGAATCGATGATGTAAAGTGCGATGAAATTTTTTAATGAAATGCCCGAAAGCGTAAGAAAAGACGAGAAATTGAATAGATTCAAAATGAAACTAACCAGATATGTAAAATATAAGTTTTAGTAAAAGAAAATACTTTAATCTTGTTTATATTAGAGCATATATAGTAGTGCTTATGTATGCACTATATTAAGAATTAAGATATAAAAGTACAAAAATTAGTAACGTTTTGACCTTCGTATTGCCCTCGTAGTCCAGTCGGCAACATGAACATGGTTTCCACTGGCTTCTCAAATCAGGGGTTCCAGTCTCGATTCCCGGCGGGATCACAATTCGTCTGTGTGATTTTCTCAAGCTTTAGATTTGTTTCGCTACAGTAGTAATTGGGCCTTGTGGTCCTGTCATAGTGTAAAAAAAATAAAACATTATTTTTTGCAATGTTCTAGTCTCGGTGTATCTCCAGCATAAAATCGATGACAGCTTTTATAGTCATGGAACATGTGTGGATTTTAGCTGTGCCCGGGCCGGGACCATCCCTGATGACCCCTGACTCGGCGACAATGCGAATCTCCGCTCTCCGCCCGGTCGACCCAGATAATCCCCTGGTGGCCTTCGAACCGCTGGTTGCCGATTCTGTTGGTACAACTTACCGCTCATTATCTGTGTGCATTCAACTACAACATTACATTACTCGGATACGTATCACATTTGTTTGTGTGTGTGTATACCCTTTTCAGATAAATGATGTTATTTATATACTTACTGTATATTGTAATGACATGTGTCCACGAATGAGGCTTTTGTCTCGTGACAATCTCTAAATCTCCGATTAAATTTGTTTATACTCTCGTCTTTTGTAGTACACCGCGAATCTTCCCTCCAGCAGTATGTGTGTAGTACAAAATTTAGTTTATTAAAAAAAAAAAAAACGAAATCCAATTCTCATCCTCTGAAACTGACAAAATATGACTTACGTTGAAGGACGTTACGTGTCATTATATAGGTGCTATAGAATTTTACTGTAATAAAAATCTTCCCGGCGGAGAACTGAATTACTGTGTCTTGACAGGCGGGGAATCTAATCACTGCACTACCGACGGATACCTTAATTTGATATTCAGAATGTTTAAACAAATATAAATCAATGCGTTAAATGCTAACACAACTAAATCAGCATTATATACTTATATGTCAATTTGATACCACAGTCTGACGGGGCAATAGTAAGATGGTAGAATGCTCGCTTAAAAATAAAAACGAAATTTTCTAACGCAGTTATCGTGACAAATTTTGCCGAGGGATCTGTTGTACAAACATATGCTATGAAAATACAAATTAAATGTATTAATCAGAAAAATGTACATATAAAATCGATTTTATCGAAAAATATTGTTGTCGCTACCGGGATCTCTTTCAATCCGGGGAAATTGCATTATCCGATTATGCCACGGCAACACAGTGCATTGACGATAGATTTTCAAACCTACATGTTACACTTTTTAAATTGATACATCTATCGTTTCATTATTTGAAAGCCATCTTCTTTATTTTTACGGAATAACAAAAATTGATTTTACATGTGCATCTTTTTTATTGATACATTTAATTAGTATTTAAAATATTACACACCTACGTTCTGAATAATTACAACTTCACAATAAGAATGTGTTCTCCTTAATAATATTCAATGATAAAAAAGGCAGAGAGACTGCTCACGAGAATATATAAAATACTTTGAAATATTCATTGTCTTATATGTAATACATTCGTTCGCACACTTAAAAATACACCGTCTAAAAACAGGTCCATTTAAATATAGTTATTTTATTAATTAATTCAGATTTTAACTGTGCACGACGATGATGCAAGCATCCGAGAGCAAATCTGATTGACCTTGATATATCACATTCAATCCCCGAGACAACGATACGAAATTAAAATATTTATTAATCTTGATTTATTCCAGCTTCACATACTCTTCGCCCACGTTATATGATGGGATTGGCCCGTGGATATTGTCTTTTTTTAAATTTAATATAGAAAATTAAAATATATATCGCACAGTCGTGGGCATATTGTAATGACAGTAAGTTAAAGATCATCGGAATATTGAAAAAAAAAAATATAATTTAGTAATATCTATAAATTTAATAGATGTCGGTTCTGTATATGGTGAATCCTTAACTCTTTGACCGATCTTAGTTATTTTTTAGAACCCCGCGCAAAACGTAGGCACCGCCCCCCTCCAATAGATAAATGTAGATTACTCATAGATAAATTTGAATTATTTCATTATGAGTTTATCTTTTTTGCCTGTCCATTGCGGATCACAGGTTTTTTTTTTACAATAATCTTGTCAATGGTAATTTTCAACTGCCGGTTAACTTGTGTCATCTTCTTTCCCTCAACTCGCCACATTGAAGCTATATAATAGCAAATTTCTAGAATGTCAATGGTATTAACTTGTATTCCCTATTCTATAATATTGTTGTACTGCTGTCTATGAAATAATGTTTAAACTTGTTTAATGGCACAAATCACTCTTGAAGGGTGGATTGCCTGTTTGAAAGAAGAAGAAGAAGAAGAGTTTATCTTGACCTGCCTACTATATTGAAAATTCAAATACATTATTATATATATTATTAAGGAGAACACATTATTACTGTGATGTTGCAGCTTTTCAGATGCGTTAATCAGAAAGATATACAGATAAAATCAATTTATCCAAAAAATATTTTAAATATGAATTAAATATATTTATTTGAAAGATATACATATAAAATCAATTTTATCGAAAAATATTGTTGTTGCGCCGCCGGGATTTGAACCTGGATCTATTTCCTAACCGGGGAAGGTGCATTATCCAACTATGCTACAGCGACAAATTTTCGAACTTATATGATATCTTTTTGATATTAATACATTTAATCGTTCCATTATTTGAAAGAGCCATCTATCTACCTTATTTTTACAGAATCTCAAATACCTTTGGGTAATTTGATTCTTTTTTATTAAATTTTCGATAATGCAAATTCCCCGGTTAGGAATTCCAGGTTCGAATCTCGGTGGCGCAACAACAATATTTTTCGATAAAATTGATTTTATATGTATATTTTTCTAATTAATATATTTAATTCATATTTAAAATATCACAGACCGTCTGCTCTGAATAATTACAACTTCACAGTAAAAATAGATTCTGGCAAAGAAACAATAATATATGTTTTAGTTAGTCATGACATCCTGAAGAAGAAAATGGTATTTTTCGAAACCGGTAGATGTATTTAAACTCAATTGAGTGGTTAATAAAACAAAGATAATAAATAAAAATATGAATTTTAATCACAAAGTTAATATTGCTAATTTTAATAGTATAAAAATGTGTTATCCTAATAAAAAATATTTTGTTGTCACCGGGATGTGGATGCGGGATTCTTGTTAATAGATGTTTTTTTTTTAGCGAACTTCATCATTATCAATTCACTTTTGGATGGATACCATGTCTCTCCCACTGCTCCGCTAGGTGGCGACAAAATATTTTTTGGATAAATCGATTTTATCCGTGCACATCTTTCTCTAATCGATACATTTAATTTGTATTAAAAATATCACAGAACTATGTTCTGAAAAACTTCAACTTGTAATAAAAAAATATGATTTTGTTTGTTGACGTTTTACACAATTTAACTAATCAATTTCCTATACGCGGAAACCCGCCATTTCGCTGTATCAATATTATAGAAAAAGTTGCGACTTTGTATACCGTTACAATTATTAATTTAATTTGTATTAAAAATATATCACAGACCTATGTTTGTGATGTTGCAACATCGCATCAAAAATGTGTCTTCATTAAAAATAAATTGTTACACGTTTCAGGGAAGTGTAGTATGGTGCAAACCGAACATCATCTCGACTATGATTCACGTTGTAATTGTATTTTGAATCTTGATTAGAAAAAAATAATTTTCACTTTCCGATTCTCTGTAAACCGGGCCAACACGTGTTTTGCAAACAGTGTGTGTGTGTGTGTAATATTTTTACATCTTTGTCCTGTCAGCATTCTGCTGTGCAAAACGGGTCTGCGAAACGGTCGTGCTTTGTTGTATTTTTTTTCTTATTTTTTTCTTTCAAACTGTTTTGCGGCTCACTGCGGGCGGTTGTGTGTCCGGATACGGCGGTTTCGATAGGAATTTGCTGTTTAAGTAAACAATTTTGTGATTTTTCAATCAACAGCATTAATACCAACGAGCAACTGTACAAGAATGTATTAGTGAAGACTTGACATTCTTGAACCATTGTATGTGACGTTACTAAGAAAATAATTTTAAATAAGACACTTTCATTGTTTTACGATTTGACAATCGATCTTTTTTTTTCCATTTCAAGGAATTGTTAAATGAGTGGTTAATAAAGTAGTGAGGAGTAGATTATGTAAATTAAATAAAAAAGTTACATTATGGGCTGTATATTTATTTCCTTTCGGCGTCCATTGGGGAAAATTTGTCGTTAAAATTACATGTGAAAGAGAGAGAGAGAGACAGAATACATATACAGATAGACGGAACATTAAGGGAGGGGAAAATACATGTATATTTATATTATATCTACCTCTTTATGTATATATCAGTTTCAAATACGTCCTGATGTAGCTTGAGATAAGCGAAACCGGTTGGCGTATAATTAATTTCGTGGTTTCATACAAAGTGATTGTTATTTTATTTAATTAAAAATAAACGACGGAAACGTATCGTAAGAGAATTACATAGTATCAAAAGAGAAGAAAGTAATGTGATGTAGAGATAGCCGACGTACATGGAGAAGACAAAGACACAAATAATCTGTGAATCATTTATATTTCTATCAATAAAATTCGAAGGAATAATAAAATAAAATATAATGTTACTGTATGTCTGCCATATTACTAGTGAGGTGAGACAAACGCCATCTTTCGATTTCGAGTCAAATGTGTTTGTTTGATAATCGATGTAATGGCAATTGACTACAATAAGATTGATCCAACGTTACAATGGTTCAAGTTACGAAAGTAATAGTTTTTTTTTCAAATGACTGCAATAGCGTCGATATTGTTACAAACTATTTTATACGCTGTTTTATGATTTTAATATATTTGACAATATGGAGTTTTTACTGGCCAGTACTTTTAAGACACAGCACTTTAATTTTTTACAGTTATTAATTATTATTGGTTTGTTGATTTTTATAAAAAATCATGGAATCAGAGATACCAATAAAGATATATGTAGATCAATACTTAGAAATAAAGGGATTTAGTTGTTTTGCGGTTGTTTTCATATAAAAAAAAGATTACTTTATTTTGTGTTAATAGAAGAATTAGCATAATAGGAGAATGTAATATATCTGATGCTATTTCGATTAAAATATTAACAATAACAGGCCTGAAGCCTAGAGCTCCCGAGCCGACCCGACAAAGACCGAGCGTACACGAAGTTTTGAAATCGTCAGTTTGCGTTTTTCGCTCACGCCTCTGTCAGAATATTTTCCTATCGAGTAAACCAAGGTGAATACATAATTATACGAACACGAATGATAAGCCGGGTTTGGCTTTCTCAGCGATTCGAGGACCTTCGCAATGGGGGTAGTGGAGCATATCAGAAATGAGCTTACAGGAAACCGTCATATGTTGTCGGGAGTCTTTCGGTAATGCTTAACACCTGGAGGACAGACATTTGTGCGTCTCGCGGTCCACGGGAAACGCAGCCTTCAGCACCACATCTCAAAGGTATCCAACACGGTCCTCTTCTTCTTTCTTATTGTCAGACAGATTTTGATTAATTTTAGATTCGTCACACTAGCAATGAGGTAGTGGAGCATGTCAGATATGATCTTTTTTAGTATATTAAATAAAAATATCCAGATCACAACGCTTTTTGAATTTTTTCAAAATGTGCTATTACACTTTCGGAGATATTCGCGTTCAAAGTTGGGTTTGACGAAAAACGCTCGGATTACCGTGTGACGTCACATCTCTCGTATGTACCGGCTAGTACTAACAATATTTAGTACTAGAGTATCGAGTACCGACTTGTCGACTCGGAAGATGTGACGTCACATCTCTTAGTCAGTTTTGTAAACGAGATTTTTCGAAGAATTAAAAAAAAACATGTCTCATTGCGTTTGCGCATCTCCATAAATCAGTCGCTGTTAATCGATCTTTCTAGATCTCTCGCGAGCTCGGCGCCAAAATAAAGCAGCCGGATCGCTTTCGATTTCAGCGCCACCGCTCGGCGTGTCCGCTGCCGGAACGGGAGACCGGATATTCCGGTTCGGCTCGCGGCAGGGGGGGGGGGGGGGATTTTGTGTTTCGTACGGCGCATTCCCGCGCAAATTGTAGTACGGTTGGAAATTCATACCCGGGGTTGGAAAGCTTTTTTTTTTTGTGTGTTTTTTTTATAGCCCGGTGTGGCCATGCTGCGAATTATTTATCGATGTTGCGCATGTGTTCGGCCGAGGGTTCGGTGTGTGCGATAAATAATATACGATCGAAAAAATTCAATATTTTCAGTTAAAGTTGTAAACCGTTTTAGTCTCGTTATTTATTATTTCATTTTCCGAGGCACGATTGCTCTGGAAAGAAAGTTCACTTTTTACACGATGATTAAAAAAAAATCGAACATTTCCGACATATATTTTTGTTTGAGTTTAATCGAGGAGTTAAGGCATGAATTGAATGCTGCTACTAATATAATGATGAATAATCTATCATTAGTTGACACGGCAGTTGCCGTTTCCTCGCGGAGGTAGGCAGAGAGGATAGAGCGCCACACACTTCTGTCCTGATACACAATTCTCGTCTCATCCACATTCATATATCTTTTCATACAAGAGGCTTGAGGCTTTGAGGCTTCTATCAGGACCATCCTCCAGTATCTGGTTTATTTGGTCGTGGCAAGTCTTCCGCGGACGTCCTCTACTTCTGGTGCCATCAACACTCGCGTCATATATCTTATCTTTCTCAATCTTACTCACTATACTAAGATCAGCTTTACATTCTTTCCTTATTTCTTCATTCTTTACTCTGTCATAAATATATCTGCCACATTTCCATTGCATTCAGTCTACTTTCATACATCAGTGTCGGTACCGAGACTCCATTTTGAGCCGGCAGTCTTGCCTTCAGTTGAATTATTTTAATTTTCACTAATCTAAACTTTGTACTACACACACGTCACTGCTATAGTTTCGAGAGGTGCAGACAGAGGGACTGCTTCTGAGGTTAATCACTAATAATTCAAGAAAAACGTTCGGGAAAAGGCATCGAGTGATTTTTCAGCATGATGATGCCCGTCTGCATACTGCTAACATAACAAAAACGGCCACTAAAGAGCTCGGTTGATAAGTTATTCCACACCCTCCCTATTCTCCTTATCATCATTATTTAGTATTTAGTTGCATAAATCTTATATTAACATGCATTTTATTTGTACTGATCTCTAAAATATTATACTCGTATTGTGAGCTGCGCGTCATCAGCTATGCGTTCACTCTCTTTCTCTTGTGACGTAATTTTTCTGCATGTCCGCAATGTTGCTGGCTGTGCATACCGAGTGATTATCTACCGAAGGTCAAACTCGATAGTCAGGCGACAACTTTTTTCGGCACGTTGCCAATGCACGTTTGGTTCCGACGGGTGAAAGTAATATATTTAAAAAAAAAAAAAAAAATGTGCAAGTTGAAATCAGTCAGAAGACGGCTGGAATATTTTGCGACCTGTATGCGATTACTCGGAGAAGCTATTGGTGATCTAGAAGGTGAACGGTCGGCGAGAGAGAGCGCGAGATCCATCGGTAATGAGGAAGCCGCCCGGAGAAATATATCGTATAAAAATTATTTTACAAAACAAATTAGAAATGAATCACTTTGAAAAAGGATCACAAAATAAATATTTATTTATCACCGGGACTCGAACACGGAAGTTTATCTTGCCGGGAGAACGCTTTACCATTACGCCATGTTAATCAATTAATTTGACTAATAATCCATAATAATTAGTATTGCGTTTCCCCATTTTTTATCTATGACTTACTGGACTGTATCGGATGTAATGGACTGTGGTGTCATTTTATGTACATTGTCTTTATTACGAGTAAGATAAAACATATTGTTTGGGACCTAGAGGATAGGAAGCCAAGAGGTGTGTGCGCTCTGGTGTCGCCTACTACCTCGGATGGAATGATCATTGATTCACACTTGACACAATTAATCCCGACATTGGATGCATGGAAAATGTTCTTTAGATCTTCCTTCTTCAGGTTATCTTTCCTCTGAGGGGGGTCACTATTATTTATTTCTTTTATTGCTAACACCAGCCAACGCGGCCGTGGGCCGCTACATGCCCGCGCCAGGATTCATCTTTTGCTCCAGGAGATATATCGGACACCATCTCGTCTCAGGCTGGTCCATAACGCCCAACGTTCGCGTGCCGCCTCCTCGCTCGTCGCAGCGGGGTCTCTCCTCAACCCGCGGGTGGATCAGCACCATCCATGTCTGGGTCCACCGCGGTGATCTTTCTATTCCTCCGGAGCTATTTTTGAGCGTTCCCACCAAAAGTTACGTTTTGCTCAGCTGCCCACCAGAGTCAATTCTCGTCGCTGATTCGTTCATCGTGAAAGTCGATTGCTTTCCTACTAGTAATAATGATTTCATTAAACATGTCTATGAATTACAATTCCCCATCACAATTAGAAAAATTACGGACTATCATAAATTTGTAACTGAAGTTAAAAAAATATGTACACAGACTAACTGAAACATTAATTAACTCGAATATACTCCTTCTCTATACACGAGTCTTACTCTCATAGAGAAGAAACAAATGTTAATATATATATGCCCACTGATTATTGAAATTGTATTATATTTTTAATATTAATAAAAAAAGAAAGAAAAAAAAATTCCTAAACAAAAATGAATTTGATAATCCTAGCGTCGTCTAGAATGTCGAAAGGTTTTTGAGATTCATTGCAAATAAAAAACTTTTAACTGTAAATAATAAATGTCGCCCTTAAGGATTCACGTATAAAGAGAGACTAAAAAGTAAATTAAAATTAATTGGTTAAGATTTTTTTCTATATTTCTTAACGATTCATATGATTTGTTTAAATATTGCAATTTCGCAGTAAAAATGTTATTTCTTTAGAATATGAAATTATTCACAATTTTAATGACATTTCCACTTCTGAAGGATGTTCGTCTAAATTCAAGTGATTCAATACAACACGGCGTGATGCTGTCGATCTACATCCGCGGTTTATTTTCATCTTAGAATGTAATCTAATCGCGCATTCTTCAACAGCGAGATTGTCCGAGCGCGTGCGTACGTAATTCAATGTGCAACGCCATATGAAGAGGCAGATCCGATCAAACAAACTTTATTCAGCGTGAAGTGCATCTTCATGGTGGGACACATCCTGTTTTCAAATATTGGCTTTCGGTCAAACTGCAAAACGATGCGCGCTCGCGCTTCCGTCGACTGGGTTGCGCGTAACGAGGCTTGCAAATAAAAGATCTCGAACGTGATTCTGCGATTCGACCTCGAAGCGAGAATTTGATGTGGAAGAAAATGAAAATTAAATTACAATGACGTCATCATAATCATGAAAATTCAATCGATATTGTTATTTTTTTATTTTTTCTGTCATATTTTTAATACAAAAAATATTTTGTTGCCACCGGAAAGCGGATGCGGGATTCCGGTCATTTAATTTGTATTAAATATCTTTAAAACTATTGTCACTTCTGGATGAAGACCTCATGATTCCAATACTCTTTCGGTTCTCCGCCAATCGTTGCCATGTCTCTCCCGCTGCTCCGCTAGTTCGTTTATTCATCGGGACGGGCGTCTCGGTTATATGTCCGTCTTTTGAAATATTAGTGTTGGTCAAACCATTGTTTGATTGTAACGACAATTGGTAACTGATTATTAATGAACTTGCAATAGTTAAATTTCAGTGTTCAACCATCGTTAGCGGTTTAAATAACGGTTTGCCATCCGTTGTTATAATAACGTTCTTCATCTTTTTTTATTTAGTAACACTTTTAATTGATTGATAATTTTTATTGACCACGCATGCGTACGATATTATTTTTCGGCATTTAAAATTCGTTAATGTTGAAACAAAAATTATTTTCTAATTAATAATTACTTGTCACTGATGCATAAATCAATTTTAATTATGTAATATAAAGTGTGGAAGCTTCATATTAACAAATAATAAATCAAACACTGAAATTAATGCCAGTTATTATTTGTAATCACACGTTGTAACAAAATCGTCGCTATGCGAAACGCGTCTAAACGAGGGAGTCGATATTTTCATTTTCTACACAAGTATCAAATAATTTCACGTTGGAAATATTTTCTCTGTGTATATTACGCCCTTTATATTCTTTAAATAGTACGATTATTTTATTCGGGAACGACACCGCGTACCGACGCTAACGAGGGTTTACTTTTTATTTTATTTACCCCGTTACAGCGACATTTCTTCAAGAAAGTTACAAGTATCTCTTGCCATATTACATTATACGAGTATTGCAAGCATTTTTTTACAAGCGTACCAAAAGTACAGTACAATGAAGATGATTTTATTTTAATATTCTATTATTTAAAGAAGAAACAAACAGTATATGTATATTGCTTATATCTTATATATATTTTTAAATATTACCAGCGAAGCTACTTCGGAGCTGAAACGAGTAAAAAATAGTACCTACTAATGAATAAAAATATTGGAGAAAAGGGCGAGTGGGATGAATTTAAATTATTATTTACTAAGAGGCTTCGGAGAATTAAAAAAAGTATATATGTACGTGTATTATTTCCTAGTTACACATGTATTTTAAATATTAATTCTACATTTACTAAGTATGCCATTGTTTAAGATTTAAACAACTTATGTCTTCATATGATCGAAGATAGTATGTAAATCTATAAAAAGTCATAATAGATTAAAGTAAATAATTAAAAGTAGAGTACATATTAGTAAGCGCCCTTGAGATGAAAGTTTTTACAAAAATAGCGCTATACAAATTATTAATTATTATATTCCATACCTTTTCTATAATAAATAATTGTATCAACATTTTCAGTCAATGCACCACGCCTGCAACAACACTGTTACTCACTGGTGTGATTGTGATTGATATTCAATAATATCAGTGATTGAAAACTGTGACTGTGATCACAGTTCCATTACTAATACGCGTGCGCCGCACGATATCACAATACACGAAATAAATAAATACGACATAATTTTGAGCGTATTTACATATTTTATTCTAGCATATCTAATTAATAAATATCTAATTTAATATCATAACAAAGAGAATGAAAACCCTTTAAAAAGTGTGAGTTTATTTTTCGGGTCAAATGCGTAAAACGTTTTGGCAGAATCTACTAGATGGCGCTTATCACGAATTATTACGTCGTTCCTTTATGAATATTTTCGTTTTATATGTACATGCGCTGAAATGCATTAAAAAATTAATAACGAATCACGATATTCAATCACGGATAGTGAATGTGACTCAAAGATATCAGCGATTGACTCACGGTTCGTAATTTTGATCTCATCACTACGTTGTACATCATCTTGGCCATCGTATAGTATATTATACAATCATACAAAATAAATAGAAATACACACAATTTTTAAGTGATCTCACCTGCAACAATATAGTATATCATCTAATATGGCCGACGCTCCGTCTATCTGTCAACATTTGAAAAGTATCGATATACAGTGTTGTTGCGCGGGGGTTTCATTTAATGAGGCATTTTGTAAGAATACCGGCGTCAATACCGGAATGAAAGTTTGCTCCGGGGGCCGCGGTAGCTTTTCAGATTTCATTCCCACGCAATAACCCTTTATATTTTGGTGAATATCTGGGTCATCCCCGCGAAATTCCCCAGGCGTTTGTTGAAGGGTGGGGGGGAGGGGTGAGACGAGGCAAGGCAAGGCAAGGCAAGGGCGTTACCGATCCCCTAAGTATACATACTATAATAGCACTTCCGGCGTTATATTTCCGAAATCCAAAATGTTACGAGCAAAGTTCAAGCGAAAGGAAAAACTAGTAGGTGGGTAGGTGGCTTCACACACAACGGGGATTAAACTTCTTTGACCGAAGATATTGGGTTTTTTTTTCTACTCGGCGAATGTATCCTTTTTTTTTTATCATCAAGTATCGGAAAAAAATACTATCCGTCAATATTGACCAATGGCTGAAGAATATACGCGTTTGACGAAACTGTCAGAACTGGAGTGTTTGCGAGCCAATCAGTTTTTATTTATTTGTGAAATCAGTAAATCTAAGAGTATCCCGTTATTCGGCAAAACTTACCGTCGCGCTGTTTCCTCGCCGGGGGTAGGCAGAGATGATACACCGCCACACTCTTTCTATCCTGATACACGATTCTCGCTTCATCCACATTCTTACATTCTCACCCGGTATCTGGTTTACCTCTTCCGTGGAAGTTCTCTATTTCTGGTCTCGTCAACATTTGCATCGTTCCATATTTCGATATGACCACAACCTTAAAATGATTTTGTAAAAATATACTTTAATACTTTCCGTAACATATATTGTGCATACTCCTTGAACATTTTCGACTGGTAATTTAGTTTGGAATTTACGCGTAAACTATTGTGGACTATATCAGTAAGATTCATTCATTTATAGGTTAGCACTTTTATATATTTTGTTTTACCGGTTTCACCCATGGTATTATTGTAAGGAGATTGTGGGTACTATGAACAGAATTGGCTATTCTATCTCTCGCCTGCCTTCAACAGTCATTCTCAAGGGAAAATAAATAAAAATTGGTGATATATTTTACAACATTGTGATTTAAACAAATGAACAAAGAGACGTTGTCAAATTATTTACGAAAAATCACTCCGTTAAATTACATTTTAATACACCGGTAACTTCCATCAGCAGCATAAATGGAATTTATTGATGCAGTTCAAACATAGCTAAAAAATCAATTTTCAAAAAATTGACCAGCGCCGAGGAGCAATCCTAATGTGATAAAAGTTCACTTAGTAGAATTTCACAGGAAACTTTTGGGGATATTTGTTAGTTGACGTCGTTCGTATTTAAGTATGGAGATGATTAGAGCGGATGGATCCGAATCGTGATCGTCATCCTACTCTGTCCACGGGCAATCCTCCAGGACTCTAATCAGACGAAGTGGCACATCATCCAGATGATGGCGCTTCCTTACGCTGTGGTCAATTCTCAGGATGGGATTTACATCCTGTAAGAAACAAATACAATAAAACACACTTATAACACGATGCACGTAACAACCTAACATTAGATATAATTCTTACCCTTCCTTTCAAATATTGAATCGCATGTTTGTAATTACTGCGTTCTGCGAGATGCCGACAGCGCTACTTTCCTTCGTCAACGGAAATGCTTAGATAAAGATCTTTTCGCGCAGTAGTGTTGCCATTGCCATGACTTGTTAACCATAGAGGGCACTTTTAAAAGGACAGCTAGAGGGGGGTGGAGGACCCACCCTTTCCCGAGACCGGTTTAGAAGCTAGGGCTTCCTTGTAATAGCTAATAAAAATACGCGACTTTAATTCAATTACATATTTAAGTATAAGCAAAACGAAAAAGGAGAAGTAATTCAATGTGATTATTAGCAATTAAGATTTAAAATTTAGACCCTCCAGCGTCCCTTGAGTGCTGTCTTTCATCAATCATTAAAAAATCATGTAACTCAAATCCATAGAACATAGTTTTGCATATAGATGGGCAATTAAGGTGCAGTAGTTTAAAGCAGACACTCAGGGATCCATTCATCAAAAACATTCCCAAAAGAGGGACAGTGGACGAGACACAAAATGGATCGAGTCGCACTTACACGGACAGATTAACGGAGTTGCAAAACACGAGGTATGGAGAGTGAGAGGTAGGCGCGTAGGTGAAGTACTTACCTAAGGAGCTCCAACGTGTCACCCATACCCGAATAAATCCTTATATAAAACAAGATACGTCGCATTACTAATTAGGTCTGCATTGGTGTTTAAGTCGCTATAGTCATAGAGGGCACTATCGGCGGGTAGGTACTATAACGTAATGTTATAATATACAGTGGAATCTCGATTTTACATGCCCGGAATTCACGTTTTCACTCTATTTGCGTGTTATTTATGCAGTCCCGTGTCATTTTAGTACATTAAAAACCCTATTTTACGTTTGTCTTTCCCGCAATTTACGTCTAAAATTTATTATAATTCGTTCGGCCAGTTCGCTTTTCACCATAGGGCCAAGAGTGTGCTGGTCGTTTGCTTGTCGTAAACACGCATTTTTTATTCTCATATCTACGTAATTTATACGTTTCGTTGTTTTATTGTTTTTTTACAAGCTGGAATCAGCAAGAAAATTGCGTAGAAGGTAGTCTAGGCAGCGTTGATGGCTGGGGAAGAATTCATTAATAAGCCTTGCAGACTAACTTAGACGTTGACTTCAATCTTTATCTTTTTCAAAGTTCCATCACTACAAACTCGAAGAGACACGGCCGATGTCATGTTCCTTCACAAAATAGCCAACTCTAAAGTAGACTGTCCTGATTTACTCAGACGCATATGCCAGCCAGGTCAACCGGAACTAATCTCACATTTAATCTTCCACATTGCAACACCAATGCCAAACAAAACTTTTTTTTTTTTTCAATATACACAATTCACACCTAAACGAACTAGATATGTTCAATACTTCAGTTACCTCAATTAAATCTAAATTCAATACTTAAACTTTAAAGGCCTTTATTTTTATCACACAGATTTTATTCCTTATCCCATTTTCCTTTTCCTTTCCCCTCGAATATTTTTTTACTTTCTTTTTTATAACTTTTCTGACTCTCATCTCGCATTTTTCTGCTTTGTAGTCTTTCTTAAATTTTAAATTGTACTCCTTTATAAAGTATTTTGTATTGTCTGAGAAAACATGTAACTGGTTCAACTATTGTTTAGGTTTTGTTGTAATTCTCGTATTTACTGATAAACTGGGTATGTCTTCTGAATAAAATAAAATAAAAATAATAACATCGGACGGCAATTGATGAAACGGTTGACCAGCAGTCGTATAAACGAAAACTTGACAGAAGAACCTTCTCTACGATGAAGAAATGTCCGCTCGTCTCGTTTAACTCAATTCCTGCAAATGATTTTTTTTAATACCCTCAATTTATATATTTTTGTTGGTCCTTTTACAAATCGCTTAAAATCGTTGTATCGTGTATTTCTATTCTTTGTACATAGAACATTACACTTTGTTTACAACAATACCGGAAAATCACTGTCTGCTATTATACAGTACGCTACTTGTGTAGCAGGCGGGGTCACCCAAATAACCTGTCTTACTCTGCCGCAATGTTTATCCTGTCATAACAAAATATAACAAATATATTAATTATAAAGATATACATATAAAATCAATTTTATCGGAAAATATTGTTGTTGCGCCACCGGGATTCGAACCTGGATCTCTTTCCTAACCGGGGAAGGTGCTTTATCCAACTAAGCTACAGCGACAATATTTTTAGCGACAATTTTCGACCATATATGTTACCTTTTTGATATTAATACATTAATACAATCGTGACTTAAATCTATACCTGCCGCACGCCACTGGTCGCGCGTGGGGGGGGACGTCGGACGGAAGAAGATGGAAGAATGAATTGCTGTAAAATAATATTAGCACAGTCACGACGTTGAGACTGTCGGCGGGAAGCGGACACGTGCGCCGTATTAATGACATTTTCCGGATTTTCACCGTCAGACAGGAACTGCGCCACCGGGCAGCGTCCGGCCAGCCGACAACACCCGGCGGGATTATCCGCTCACAAAGCCGACAAATTGTCGAACCCCCGAGAACATAAATTAGCTGGACCAGTTTCTCATTCCGGACGGCGCGATTTTGCGCAACTGTCGCCCCTTGCGCGGAGCCATCCGAATCGCGCATGGATCCTCGGCGGCTTATCTGTGATTTTTTATTATACCCCTTCGAGGGGTTGAGGTTGTCAGTTTAACAATAATATAAACAATGTACTTGATTAGGTACCGAACCCCAAAAATATTTTTAATCCACACACGATAATGGAGTACCAATTATTATGGTCCAATGTTTCGATATTCGCATTTATTTATTATTTTACAGAACGATGCGCGGAGAATTTTGTTTAGAGCGCGGCAATATTTCGTGAACTTAGATGGAACATTGCATATCCGCCGTCTTTTTAAAAATTATATTCTAACATAACCAAAAACGAAAACAAACATAAAACATATTATGTGCAATTATCATTTGGGGGCGTAGTCACCGGTAATCGTGGACTGGTCGATCTTGAAGTCTTCATCCTCTTCTACTAATCGTTCCTACGCCGAAAAGATTCCCGAATTGACTCGTTCTTTGACGACTCTCGCTATTCCGAAACGTCGGCCAGAAGGGGTCAGATATATACGGCAGAGTAGCCCAGAAGAATATTAACAGTGTCAATATTTTTCAAGAGCGGAACTTACGCAGGCATACTGACACAAAAACATGCTTCTGAAATAGTGAATGATGAATACAACCTCTGATGATAATACCCATCGCTTTTACACCATCGATATTAGCAGCATAACCTAAGTCCACGGGAGAGTGGAATAGACGCCTGAGCATATTTTGTGAACTTGTGAGATACTTAGAGATGCACGTGAACGTATGATTGGCGGTTTGACTGGACACCGCCCGCCCAGGAATGCAGACCTAATTACTAATGGGACGAATCTTGTTTTATATAAGGAATTTATTCGGGTATGGGTGACTCGTTGGACCTCCTTAGGTGGGTAGTTAGGCCGGCCTAGGCGCCTACCTCTCACACTCCATACCTCGTGTTTTGTAACGCCGTCAGTCTGTCCGTGCAATCCATTTTGTGTCTCGTTCACTGTCCGTCTTTTGGGAGTGTTTTTCGATGAGTGGATCCCTGAGTGTCTGTTTTGAACTACTGCACCTTAATTTTCCATCTGTATGTAAAACTATGTTCTATAGATTTGTGTTATATGATTTTTTATGAATAAAGACAGCACTTAGGGGACGCTGGTAATGAGGGATCCGATTGGAGAAGAAGAATACGTCACATGACCTCACTACATAACCCAAAACTTCTGTGATACATGGTTCATTATCAAATGAAAATACTCAAATTTCAGCCTATTATGTAGTTGGATTACTAATGAGTTTATAATTTCACGTAATTTAAATCATCATTTGGGACATATTTGCGCCGAACAGAACATTATCCAAATTTGCGAAACCAGGTTTCATATGTGCTCTGCATTTGCATATCATTTGAGATGTGGATCTACAGAAGAATGCTTAATATAAGTTGGATGGATAGAGTTACGAATGATGGATGTTATGGTTCGGATGAATAAAGAAATTAATTCAATATCTAATCTCTGATTCGATTGTTAAAGAGGGGAGGGTTAAGGGCTGAGCCCTCTTGTCCCCGACATATGAGGTAACAACAATGGCGTAAGATTTTTTTCGGGGGATCCTATTGGACGGGGAATATGGTGAAATTGTTTTATTTTAACTTTGTATATTATATTGTATAAAGTAGTAGCAAAAATGGGTAAATTTTTTTATATAATACATTTGTTTTATTTTATATTTTGTTTGATTTTTATTGAATTTTTTACAAATTGTTATATTTTTAGTGTAAGTTTTTATAGAATCTTCTTATAAATTTTGTTCAATAGGGTCAAGAACAGGGTAAAGAAGTGAAATGGGACGAAGAATATGGGGATCGGATGTGGGATCAAATAGGCCGATGGAGTTTATGGACGGGTTTGGGATGGAAATTAATTTAGAATGAAATTTTGACGATAAATCGTGTATGTGTCGTTTGAGTGAGGGTATGTTTGAGTCTCTGTGAATGATTGTATTTCTGACAAACCAGGGTAAGTTTGTGATTCTTCTAAGGATGTAGTTTTGTTTGGATTCTAAAATGTTGTCTTACTTGAACCCCAGATGGAGCTCACGAATGTGAGTATGGGGCAGATGATTGCTTTGTACAAGAATAATTTGTTTTGTAGGGATAGTGAACTGTAGGACGAACATGTAGTGAGACATACGGAGAAGTATGAGATATTGCGCCTGATAATGCAGGGAAAGATTGCTGGAAGAAGGAGAATGTCATGACTGAAGAACCTGAGACAATGGTTTGGCCAGTCTACTGTAGAGCTGCATCGGCCCGCAGTAAATAACACGTCACGCGACGGCGACCAAAAAATATTGTCAGGAGTTCTGACGTCGGCGGTAAAACGATCAGAATGCCGAGTTTGCTTATAGGTCAATTAATTATGACAATTTTCTTTGTCTCTCGTGAACTGTGGTCACCTCCCGTGCGCAAAGAGTACCTTCATCAGCGTAATATCATGATTTATCTGAAAAAGTTAAAAATTCGAGACGTTTCATTAATAGATGGATGTTTTTCTGCATGGCAAACTAAAAGTATTGTAAAACCAATAATAGATATTTCACAGAGACAAAGCTATTTTTAATTATATTTAATGGAAATATATGGAAGTATGGGCAATTACAGGGCTTACGACCTGTCTTTGGCTGGCTTAAGCGATCACTTTATATAAATATAACGTTCACTATTTAGAAAATTTAGTAATTGTGTGTTCTTGAACATATTAAAATGTTGATAAAAGTATTGTTATTTCTGTCCGCTCCTTGCTGCATATCCCTACACTTAAGAATACCCTACCATGGTCGATTTTTGGTTATTGTGAATTTTGTTTCAACGTTACTCATATATATATTAAAAAAATAATTTAAAATCCTTACAATTGTTATATTGCTGAAGTATTAATCCAATATTCTAACATTATCATTACACACAGTGCCTACACTAGTTCTACAACACACTCACAACAATTTTTCTCTCTCTATTTTTATTTTTATTCCTGTCAAATCTGTATCTTTCTTGAATTAAATAACACCACAACAGCACGAAAAAAAACTGGCTACTTTAACACAGATGGCAGTCTAGCAAAGTAGCTAGGACAGTGCTGCATATATCAGAGGTGGAGTTTACTCCGTCCCACACAACAAACTACGAATATTATACGTAATTACAATATAATTGTATCTTATGTTTATCATATTATTTTATAATACATTCACCTCTGTTATTACAAAAAACATAAAGTCTAATAAATAAATTAAGGGGTCCTTTAATAGAATATTAACTATTTCAATATCTGAAGACTGTCCTTTGCTTAATAAGTTGCGTCTTCTAATAGTCCCCCGAATCTGCCCAGACTTATTTTCAATGTATGGTATGATCGGGCGTATATTTCAGAATTTTTAGTAGCTTTAGTAATAAGATTAATAATAAAATTCAATTAAACGTGTACACCTTTACCAATGATCAATCACACGAATGGTCCACATTAGAGCCGCATTTTTTTACAAATATTAGTGTGCCTGTATTTGAATACCCGACCGGCTGGTACGGCAGTAAATGAAATTAAGAGCAATTGAACTATGACGGATCTCAATGAATAATTAGATCACACCGAGCCCAACGCATCGCAGGAGCCAACTCGGGCTGCAGCGGACTCCTCGGCATCGGAGCGGGTCAATTAGGGTCATGTGATCACTTGACACACGGCGGCGCTTCGGGTTCGGCGGCCGTTGAAAAACGAGCGATTTGCCTACTATCTAGGAGGTCCCCGAGGGGCCATAAACGCGCCCCACCCACGATCGGCAGGTACTTTTGACACGAACAAATTAAATTCTTTCTGGAGAACTCTACGATGGAGCAATTCGAAGACTTGACATCTCCCGAAGAGATGTGCAGATGATAAAGTTAAGGGAATATGTGAGTGATCCTTTCGTATTGAAAGCATTCTAGTTGGACTGTTTTAGTGTTAATAAATAAAATGTACGAATTATACAACAATAGAGTTATTCACCCCCAAATAAGGATGATATTGAATTATGGGGGTGGCTATCGACATTTATATAAAAACATGATCAAGATCTTAGTTATTCAAACATTATCATGGTATCGTATCATATCAACATATTTGTACATATTTAAGTGCATTGCCCAACTAGGCAAGCCTGTTTTAGGGCAAATTGATGAACTAATATAAATATTAAAAAAAAAGTGAATTAAATTAAAGGTGAATGGAAATATACAAGATCAAAATGCACAAACGTAGTTATACAAATTATATCATTATATAAAAAAGTTTACACTCTTTTTTTTTTTTGCTATACCTTTGTTTATTTTATTTTAAAAATGCTTAATCATTGCAAAGTACGATTATTTGCAGACGACACACACATATATAATACATCGCGGGACATAATTATGCTATTATACTGAATATAGCTATATGGCTGAAGAAAAATAAATTAAAAAGTAAATCTAAACAAAACTAAATTTATGAATATTGGCAATAGAAGAATACCAATCACACCGACAATTATCATAGATGGTGAATGTGTGAAGGAAGTCATAATAGATTCGAAATTGAATTAATCGCAAAATACAAGATACGTGACTAAAAAGATTGCAAAGAAAATCTCACTTCTGGGAAGGATCAGAAGATTCATTAGTACTGAGTCTTGTCAAACAGTATACAACTCTGTTATTATTCCTCATACTGCAGCAGCATTTTGGTTTTGGCTAACGAAGAAGAAATGCAACAATTGTTAGTGTTGCGAAATAAAGCTTTGAAAATAATACACAGAAAAAATAGATATACTCGGATCAGTGCAACGCTGAAACATCTGAATATGATGACCTTTAAGCAGAAAATATATTTTAATATAATGGTATTTATTTATAAAATCCTTAATAAGAAAATATCAACGGAATTTACACGAAAAATTGATGCAAATCAACATGAGCACGAGCATCGTACAAGAGGAACGGATAGACTGAGACTGCCATTCAGGAAGAAGGCCAAATCTTAGAAATCGATGATGTATAGTGCGATGAAATTTTTTAATGAAATGCCATAAAAAAATAAGAAAGGAGGAGAAATTGAATAGATTTAAAATGAAACTGACCAGATATGTAAAAGAAAATACTTTAATCTTGTTTATGTTTGAGCTATATAGGGGTGCTTATGTATGCACTATATTAAAAATTAAATAAATTAGTTGCAAAGGTATTGGTTATAGAGGAAAAAAATGATATCTTATATCCTAATACATTTCACACGGACAAAGAAATTTACACGATTAAATATAATATGTAGTTATTAATTAAGAATTATTTAGATTTAAAGATTTGAGAAAAATTAAAACAAAAATAAATAATATGTTATAAACACACTGACAAGGAAAAAACACTTAATTTAATTTGGTTTTTAAACATTGGTAATGAAACAAAATATATTGTACATTAATGTCGGTGAACAGATAAATCGTTGTAATCCAAAATGAGTGGACAATTAAACTGGTTTCGACAGATTTTGTATAAATTAAATTAATTGTTTGGTAGTCGACATTTCTGTTGCGCACAAAGCATAGATGTCGGAAGAATTCAGGACAGGAGGGAATAGGCACTCACCACAATCCGGATTCTGCTGGCATCTCCAAAGTTGTGGACTCTGTATACTGTTTAACTCACTATTTCGTCATGGTTCCCGACACAATGTATAGACGCGAAGTCTCGAGATTAGTATAATATTGTAAACTGTACCGTACACGTATAACTGTATTGGTTCAAGGTCGTCGAGGCCTGGTGAGGAAAGTACAGTGCATTATTTTCGTTCAATAATTAATATTTGTACACCAAATAAGTTTCGTCCCAAACAAATTTCGCGTTGTATATGTAATATTAAAATAAGTATATCGATATTATGGAGATTATAAATAGTCAGAAAAAAACTTTATAAAAGGAATTATATTATTTCGCGCACGTGGTTCCGTATGTCCAAGCACATACTCGAGTGTTAACTTCGGATTATTATATTTTGCGCGCCAGTTTGAAACTTGTTAAATAAATTTTCGCTAATGGCTTCCAGATCCGTGCCGATGGCGCGGCTTCCGGCCTCACACGTGTCCGGTCCAGGGATTATACACATTTGTACTACATAATATACATATATATATATGATTTCTTAAGTAGTAATATTACATCTAATTCGTCTCGTAGCACTGTGAACGTCGGATCAGCTAATGGGCGTGAACTACTCCTCCACCCGTCGACCCGAACCCCTCGACACAAGTCTCGTTTCCTACATATTAAATTAATCTTTCTTTTTTTCTCCTTCATATAGCGACCTCAATCAGGCGAAACTCGGTTACTAAATCGTCCTCACAACAGGCCGAAGAATTGATACGTGGATTTATCATAAACTAGTATATAAAATTTCCTATATGTACTGTTTTTCTTCTCCATTCTTCAGTCCACTTTTTATAAAAAAAAAAACGTACCAAAATTTCGTTTTTTCTTAGTCACATAACGTAGAACGCGTTTATTCCATCTTAGCTCGCTTCCCTAGTGTTGTCAAATTGTCGTGCGAGTATGTAATGCTGATTTTTTTTTTTTTTTGATTAATAAAACCAAATGAAATAATTTGCGTAGTTAGTGGAGAGAGGGCGGACCTTTCTTAGATTGATGAATCGCCTTATACTATTTGCACATTATTATCGTGTTTCGCAATGGAGTGGGTTTAAAAGGTTGGCGCGCTCCCAACATCGGCGGGAGAGCATTACCGGAGCGATTAAATTCAACAAAACGCGAAAGCCAAAGTTAAAATTGGGTTTGGCTAACGGGTGTATATGTATGTGCATAATAGGTACACAGAATGTTGGCTAATTCCGTAACTTTTTAGGAGTTTGAACCAATTATTAAAACCTCATCGGAATTTGTGAAAATGTTGTGGCGTTATTTTGTACATTGAAATTATCTGTACTGCAATTTAAAAGTAATTTTAAATGTGCACGTTCCGGTGTCACGCCAATAATATACATATATTATTATAGTACGTGTAGAAGTCAGATTCCATATTGGAGCGTAGGTTCCGATCCTAATGGCCACTAGTCTTTTGTTTTTTATTATTTTTTTTTAGCTAAGACGCAAACCGCTTTATATGCGTTCTATCGAAAAATATGGCGGCGACACCCCGAACTTGCAATCGATGGAAGGGAGAGAGGCATCGGGAATAATTTTTAAATGGGGCAGCCGTTAGAGATCAAAGAACCACCTGTACGTTTTGTATGCTATGCGTCGCCTTCATCAGCTGACTATTAGCTTTCCCCGTCATTCTCTCTCCCTTCGTCGTCTGCATCATCATCATCATCATCATCATCATCAACATCATCATCGATAGTTAGCCCTTTAATGGCTATCCTGCACCCACTACCAACTGGTGTCTTTACTTCCGTACATAACACTTGATTATCTGTTTGTTTGCAATTCTGTTATATACCCTGTATCTTAAAAAATAAATAATGATTGCACTTAAAAGGGCGCAGGAAGGAAAAAAAATTAATCTCTTCGTTTTTGCAATCTCTCACATTAGCTTTTGTTTTTTTTTCTTCTTCTTCTTTCTTTTGTGTTTATTAATTGTAGATTTCGCGTTTCTGTATTAATCATTCATTTGCGTTATTTTATCTATGGTGAAACGAATTACCACACGTGTCGTGCGTAAGTATGCCTATATTAGAGAATTCCCACTGCACACTCGGTATTATAATACCACCCTTGAATATTTCCATTATTGAAAATTTAATAAAGTGCCTCACGTTTTCGGCATTGAATCAACCCCCGCTTGGAAAACAAAATTTTTTCCCTCTCGTTCTGCTAAATCATCTTTAATGAAAGTTTTCCACTTGTGGGGAGATTGTTTCAAGATTAATGGCTGGGGAATGTTCGGTTCTCTGACCCACAAATACTCGAGTTTAAACTTTGATATTTACCAGTTATAGATTCTATGGATTCTATTAACGAATTAAATAACGTTATTAGGGGAATTCACCCTGCCGGGGGGGAGGGAGGCTGGGGAAACGCGTGTGCCTCTATTATAATTTGTGATTATGAGTGGGTTTCATTTTGACAAATTGTACCCTTTGGTACAATAAAATATCACCTGACATTTACGTCAAATTGACATATTAAGGTGAAATTTTCGATTTCGGATGTTATCGTACATTTTATTTGTATTCAAATCAACAGTTGAGGCACCCCCGCGACAACACTGTATATCGTTTTTTGTTTTTTTAACAAATGTTACCATCTTGGATGACATACAGTGTTGTTGCAGATAATCGTGTCTTACCTACCTATAGTATTATCATTTATCTTATACAGTTGTTTAATATACCATTCGATGTCCGAGAAGATTACAACGTTGCGGCATTCATAAATCAGATATGTCCAAAAAAAGATATACAGTGTTGTTGCGGGGATTGTTTCAGTTGTTGTTTTAAGAAATGTTAAAAAAAAATCAGCATTATATAGGTACTTACATAACAATTTGACACCATAGTCTACTAGGGGAATAGTAAAGATGGCAGAGCACTGACTTAGTGATGTATTGTATGTTAAAAAAAACAGTTATCGTATAATACCGGTAGAGCCGTCACTCTGGTCAAATCTGACCTTTTTAACACTTACTTAAAACAAAACACGTCCGGCGGTGGTGGGTCATTTTAGACCCACCTCAAGTTTTAGGTTTTTCAACCGTTTTGTGGGAGATTTTTTATAGATATTTCATTTTAAATATTATTTAATGAAATTGTATGATGTGCCGTAATGTTTCTGCTAAAAAATTAAAGTTAGAAATTAAAAAATATTCATCCACTGAGCATATCGTCGGAACCCGAGCAGGTAGTGTCATAAAACTTTCAAGTCGGCACAACGCCCCTCAAATAGTTATATTACTGGCATTGTCTAGGGGCCGCCAGACGAAAATAAGTGAAAACAAATACATGGACGCATACCTGGTATCCTTTGTCTACCCGCTCAAAATGTTGACAATATATGTTTTGGCGTAAGTGCTGAGATTCAACTCAACTGTCTTAGGTCAGTTTTTGAGCGTTTTTTCACATTTTTATCAACAACTCGTTTGAATCTCGTCCGATAACATTTATTTGTATCTCAAATTTGAAATTTTTTTACAAGCACCCGGGTCAAATCTGACCCACCGCTGGCAGAGTATGTGTTAAATGGTCAATTAGTTTCGCCGATAACATAATATTTTTGTGACGGCTGTGGCGTGTTAAAAATATCTCGTTATATATATTTTTTTGAATAAAGATATAACACGTGTTTTGTCATCGCAAGTGATTTGGTTGATTTACAAAAAATAAAACTACGCTGAAACTATTTATAAACAGTATGACGGCATTATAAATTGGCATAGATCCGGCGGGTTCGACAACGTTAAATGGTTTCGTAAAAAAAAAAAAAATATAGTAAACCGCGTTTATAATTATAGTTCATCATCATCATTTTCGTTCCTTTATCCTGGGAGAGGGTCGGGGACTCTGAAGACCGGTTGTGTTTCTTTCTGCTAATAAAATAATATTTTTTAGCAATATTTGAATATGGCCAAGAACACACGATTGCTGGATTTTTACCTGCAGAGGCACTTTTATTAAATAAATATCAGATATCTCATAGAGACGAAGCTGTTTTTATTATATTTAATGGAAAATACATAGAAGTATGGAGTAATTACAGGGCTTACGGCCTGTCTTCGGCTGGCTTAAGCCCTGTAATTACCCCATATTTCCATAGATTTTCCATTAAATATAATAAAAATAGCTTCGTCTCTATGAGATATCTGATATTTATTTAATAAATAATCAACTAGCAGAAAAGCAATCGGCTGTCGCCGTCTCGTTAGGTCCCGCGGGCGGCTATTGTGGCCATGGTTTCCGCAGAATCTATATTTCAATGCGGAAATCCCTTACTATATTGCTTTGACAATACACCATATAGTGTACTTTTCTTTATTTCTAGTATATATTTTTTAAAATAAAATGATGCATGCTGTATACATACATACATATGTATACCTAGAGCTATATTAATTTGAAATATTAAACGTCGGTGATATCTATTGCACAATGCATAAATTGATATATATAGTGATATATTAAACATCAGTGACATCTATTACACAATATGGAAATATTGTAAGTGAATATTAATATTCATTACTAGCAGATTATTACTTTACTGCGGGCGTCAGGGTCTCATCAGACATCGCCGATTGATTGCTGCTAGTCCCTGTGGGCGGCCATTGGTGACCGCCGCGCGGTCAGGCTCTAAATATAATCTGTATTTCAATGATAGAGTTTTCTACAAAACAAACCACACGTAAATAAAATGTCGATGTAATTAAAATTATTCCATCTTTGTAAGTTAGTTGTCAAAACGAACAAAATTGACATATAAAAATTGTGGATAGACAATTTCTATGGTAAGATTTCTCCCTTACAATAGATTGAAGAAAAGATGACAGACGTCAACACACAATTTCGCTGAACACATTCGTTTTTACAGACCTGGCTGTTTAATCAAGCACTATACGGCTATAATGACACTACCGAAGCCGAAGCCGTCATCAAGTCACTGATGTAGCCAGGGAAACGTAATATTATTATGGATTATTTTTGCTAATATGTACTGCCATCTAACGGATACGAAAGGCAATATTATAATAGATTGTTGATAATGTACATGGTTAGGTTGCAAAAAAAAGGTTAAATATGGTTGAGATGTCTGAAGTTTACAGTGAAGCCTACAGTTTAAAATAAATTAAAATATTGAAGTATTTCGGAGAGTCGGTAGGAGGCAACAGGCATTATGCCTGAGGGCGCCAACCGTGGCTGGACCGAAAATAGAAGGGTAGATGAACTGTTCTGATATAGCTCAAAAAGAAGAAAAAAAAATTGATATTAACAAATAAAAATATAATTCGCTTTGTTGTATATCTGCCTTTTGAAATTGCCTCGTCCAATTGTCTAAATTGACCCTTCGTCGCCGGTTTAAATCACCCTACGACGGTTTTGCATCCTCGTCATCAACACGCCGGACACTGGCTCCAACCTGATGGGTAACGTGACACTTCCTTCGCCTTCGGTTCGCGAGGATAGTACTCGCCCTTTCGCCCTCGTCCAATCACAGTGCGTCGCCGGTACAATAAACTCAACCACCCTGCTTTATTTTCTACAACCCGCAGACCCCCGCGTGCCTGTAAATTTAATCTATCCCAATGTGCCTATAATGTATCGGAAGATATTTCCACAAACAATGTATAAATTCATCGACAATATCAAAACAAAGTACTCGGATATCTAAGGTGTTAAAAAATTATCATTCTGGCCCTGACAAAAATAGTTATTAATTTTTTGCAAATTCTAAACCCGTATCTTAAATTATAACTAAATCTGAATCTCGGTCCGCGCCGGGTAGCGCCGCGCTAATCATATATACAAATATTCAAGCCTATTCTCAAAATTGCAATATTGAAATGAAGGTGATTGTTACACCAACCCTCAAAAATAGTGTTATATTTGAATGAGAGAGAGTGAGGGAGTGAGGGAGATAAACGTACCATAATCTGTCAAAACTATCTGTGTGTGTGTGTGTTTGTTTGCTATTTTCCCCCTTCGCTTCATTGTTCACAGCGTATGGCATTGTTTCAATCGCGTATCTATTATAATAAATACGGTATTCAAATTAGATTCTCCATTTCTTTCAAGCGAGATACGATCTACACCTCTGGACCGTCCCTCCGACGCATTGTGCGATGCAAATTTATGATCTGTTGCACTTTCATTCGTGCATGTGTCTGTCTTGCGGCGGAGTGCATTTACGAGTATACACCCGAACCGGTTCCGCGGATAAGTGGCCGTGGATAATTTGCGGCTCGGTTGAGAAGTCAGATTGACGAGTGCCGACGCAATTCCTACACCATTATCTTACGTTAGATCGTCTTATTCTGATATCACCATTTTAGCATAATTTAGTTCTTTGTCGAGTATCTATCATTTTGTTCGTTTCTTGTGGTGGGAACTGCGATAATTTATAATGAATGTTTTCACAATCCGGTGGAAATGTATAGTCGATTCTTGAAATCGTTCCTAAGCACCCTCGCATCCTTAAAACTTGGTGAACCGAAGTGTTACGTGACTACTGGTTTCATACGAGTGGTGAGAATCTAATTGTTGTTTGATTATAACTATAATTATTCGTTTTCTATAACTAGCAGAAAGAAATCGGTTTCTCCAATTTGCGAATCCATTTCGGATTTCATATTATGTACAATATAATGATTCAATTTTTATCAGAACGCATATTATGTACAATATAATGATTCAATTTTTATCAGAACGCATATTATGTACAATATAATGATTCAATTTTTATCAGAACGCATATTATGTACAATATAATGATTCAATTTTTATCAGAACGCATATTATGTCAATATAATATTCGAATATCATATGTCAATATATGATTAATCAGAAGCATATGTACAATAATGATTCAATTTTTATCAGAACGCATATTATGTACGATATAATGATTCAGTTTTTATCAGAACGCATATTATGTACAATATAATGATTCAATTTTTATCAGAACGCATATTATGTACAATATAATGATTCAATTTTTATCAGAACGCATATTATGTACAATATAATGATTCAATTTTTATCAGAACGCATATTATGTACAATATAATGATTCAATTTTTATCAGAACGCATATTCAATTTTTATCAGAACGCATATTATGTACAATATAATGATTCAATTTTTATCAGAACGCATATTATGTACAATATAATGATTCAATTTTTATCAGAACGCATATTATGTACAATATAATGATTCAGTTTTTATCAGAACGCATATTATGTACAATGTAATGATTCAATTTTTATCAGAACGCATATTATGTACAATATAATGATTCAATTTTTATCAGAACGCATATTATGTGCAATATAATGATTCAATTTTTATCAGAACGCATATTATGTACAATGTAATGATTCAATTTTTATCAGAACGCATATTATGTACAATATAATGATTCAATTTTTATCAGAACGCATATTATGTACAATATAATGATTCAATTTTTATCAGAACGCATATTATGTACAATATAATGATTCAGTTTTTATCAGAACGCATATTATGTACAATATAATGATTCAATTTTTATCAGAACGCATATTATGTGCAATATAATGATTCAATTTTTATCAGAACGCATATTATGTTGATAAAATATAATTTTTGCATTGTTATATAATAACAGCAAGGGCGTGCAGTGCATACAAGTAAAAAAGCTGTGCATTACTAAAAATTCTGGGAAACATACAGATTAAATAATTGGATTAACATAAACGGAAATATTATTTTACAATCAGCCCCATCTGTGTACCAGTGGAGACTTTAATTGCTTAGTTCTAAAAACTACCACGATTACTCACCGCTGTACCTATGGCGCTCTTGACCTATTCATATTAGTCTGAATTGAAAATTTCTTTCGGTTGATCCGTTTTGTATAGAGTCATTACCTGTGCTGTTTTTTAACAGAATAACATTAGAAAGGCTTACAAACTGCGTGCAAATCATTCAAGTGTCTACTTCTCCTTTTACTAATTCGAGAACTTTACTATCTTACTGTTTTTAACGTGTTGATTTCATGGCCGTTCTTTGCGTTAATGATTTTCAAACAATAATTGAATCATGTTCAGTCATAAAAAGTGTTCTTAAAAAGGTCTATACATTACATATTGATTTTTATATGGATAAGAAGATATTATTTTACGTTAAAACTTAAACTTTAAAAACACTATTAATAGTACTCTAAAATTACAAGTATATACATGGTAGGGTCGTATAAACGAAGAATTTATTTTGTCTAAAGACGTTGGTTAAACGAATGTTCATAATTCCATGTACAACATATGTTGTAGTAAATATATTATATATCATTGGTAACGGCATAACTTAAATCTATACCTACCGCACGCCACTGAATAACAGATAAATTAAATATATTAATTAGAAAGATATACATATAAAATCAATTTTATCGAAAAATATTGTTGTTGCGCCACCGGGATTCGAACCTGGATCTCTTTCCTAACCGGGGAAGGTGCATTTTATCCAACTATGCTACAGCGACAATTTTCGAACCTATATGTTACCTCTTTGATATTAATACATTTAATCGTTCCATTATTTGACAGAGCCATCTACCTTATTTTTACAGAATCTCAAATACCTTTGAGTAAACTGACAGCAGACGCCAGAATTATCAATTCATTTTTATTAAATTTTGGACACATTGATACAACTTTATTATTATACAGATACGTTCGTCTTTCTGCTATTCTTCTTAAATCATTACATTTAAATACGTAGATTGGCTGGCAATCGCCAGTGCACTGGAACCTAAATCGCAGTCTATCTCGTCACCAATTCACATTTTCACAAATTTAATGAAAATTGACTGAAGATTGATCCCGTGAATAGACGATCATTTAATAATGCCTCAGTGATAATAAGCCTAAGCATTTATTATTAGAATCACCTTCATGAAGATGAACAAGTCTGGATATGCCCGCATCGTAGTAAAAATTTAGAAAAGAACCCCCGAGATCGACGGAGAAACCTCGCGACTGCGTTCAGGATGACTGATGGACGAATGAATGAATGACTTGGGCGCGTTGGACACATGTGAATGTATATAGAGACGAAACAGATTGTTTGGAGGTTGATCGTTGAGCGATACCAGTTGAAACTAGCTGAAAGGTTAAATTAAATATAATATATTAATTATAAAGATATCCATATAAAATCAATTTTATCGAAATATATTGTTGTTGCGCCACCGGGATTCGCACCTGGATCTCTTTCCTAACCGGCGAAGGTGCTTTATCCAACTAAGCTACAGCGACATTATTTTTAGCGACAATTTTCGACCCTATATGTTACCTTTTTTTTTATATTAATACATTTAATCGTTCCATCATTCGACAGAGCCGTCTACCTTATTTTTACAGAATCGCAAATACCTTTGAGTAAACTGACAGCAGACGCCAGAATTATCAATTAATTTTTATTAAATTTTGGACACATTGATACAACTTTATTATTTTTAGGAGAACACATTCTTATTGTGAAGTTGTAATTATTCAGAACAGACGGTCTGTGATATTTTAAATATGAATTAAATATATTAATTATAAAGATATACATATAAAATCAATTTTATCGAAAAATATTGTCGTTGCGCCGCCGGGATTCGAACCTGGATCTCTTTCCTAACCGGGGAAGGTCTTGTTTGCGGAATGGTGTCTAAATACACCATCTGCCGGTGTGAATCCATTCCGGTCGCTTTGTGCATTTTCCCGGAAGTGTAATAATTATTGTTTGTTTACATCCGCCGGCCCCTGTGAACAGGGCGACCGAAATGATTTGTGTTTACTCTCAACGGGTTCTTCCTTCGGGAACTTTCTGAGTTTCCTTGTCCCGGGCGTTTGTTAATACAGTATTGTTGCAGACCTGCAGACCTCCATCGTGTGCCACGTTGATTTGGAAATGTTATGAAGAGTTGTGACAATTTTTGGTCAATTTGGGAATTTTCTGCGTGCCGCCAAGGTCATTTTCCAATGTTGAAACCATAATTTATTATAAAAAAAAGGTACAACGTGACTTAATTAATTAACTAACTCAAACAGATCCACAATCGGATTTTTTAAAAAATGTTTTAAACACGTGATGTACTATTCCGGCGGTGACACGTTTCATAACCAAAGCCGCCTGGTAATACAGAGTATATTATTGGCGTCGTCATCATCATCATCATCTTTGTCTCTATATCATCAGAGGATCGGGGGACCCGAAGACTCGACAAGGCGCTTCCATTTTCGTATCTCGCCCCGCTTCAGTATTAGTTGACCTAACTGTGTATTACCGGCGTTTCTAGCATAATAGAATTGAGAATTTCACGATTTATTTACGGTGAAGAGTCAAAAGTGTCATAAATACGAATCACTGGTGACTTAATTCAGCGAAGATAAAACGAATTCGTAAAGGCACCATTACAATTATTATTGATTTGCGAGTTTCGATTCAACTATAACACGTGGAGTCGAGTTGTGGGGGTGTCACGTCATGATATATAATAGGGGAAGTGCTCACTCCACTGAGGAACGATAAAATATTATTACCCCAACGGTAAACTGCCACATCACCCCATAACAAGATCTCCATTGATTTTTTTACAAATATATACACAAACAAAATTAATACCTTTTCAAATAAATATCAGAAGATATGTCATAGAGACGAAGCTATTTTTATTTTTTAGGAGAACACATTCTTATTGTGAAGTTGTAATTATTCAGAACAGACGGTCTGTGATATTTTAAATATGAATTAAATATATTAATTATCGAATGATGGAACGATTAAATGTATTAATATCAAAAAGGTAACATATAGGGTCGAAAATTGTCGCTGTAGCTTAGTTGGATAAAGCACCTTCCCCGGTTAGGAAAGAGATCCAGGTTCGAATCCCGGTGGCGCAACAACAATATTTTTCGATAAAATTGATTTTATATGTATATCTTTATAATTAATATATTTAATTCATATTTATTTTTATGATATTTTAAAGGAATATATAGAAAATATGAGGGGTAATTACAGGGCTTACGACCTTTATATATGTTCAGCCGAAGACAGGTCGTAAGTCCTGCAATTACCCCCCATATTTTCAATATATTCCTTTAAAATATAATAAAAATAGCTTCGTCTCTATGAGATATCTGATATTTATTTAATATCAGTGCCTTTGTAGGTAAATATCCAGTAATTGTGTGTTCTTGAACATATTAAAATATTGCTATAATACCTTTTTAATAATGGCCCGTTCACAAATATTTAATTGATTCACACAAATCTATTTATCATCAGATGTAAAGTGATTTTATCTTGAATTTTTTTTTATTAAACATTTAATATAATGACTATTATAACAGCATCTATGCTGGCTTGCCAATAAATCAGCTGAATAGATTACAATCCATTCTAAATGCGGCTGCACGGATAATATATGGAGTTTCCAAATTCTCTCATATAACATCCCTTTTACATCAGCGCTACATCATTGGCTCCGATTCCCTGAAATAGTTAAATTTAAATTGTGCTGATTGACGTACAAGGCGACACACAACATGGCGCCTCTCGTATCTTCAAGAACTTTGTATCGCAGACAATTTGAACGGTAGACGTCAAACTCTCAGGTCAGCCTCCACTACAGCCGCAGGAAAGGTCGTAGAACCGACTGACCGTTTC
The DNA here is from genome assembly GCA_031772225.1 of Eubasilissa splendida. NCBI lineage: Eukaryota > Metazoa > Arthropoda > Insecta > Trichoptera > Phryganeidae > Eubasilissa > Eubasilissa splendida. The sequence continues at coordinate 3,204,688 of CM062858.1, forward strand.
CATAATTCTAAATTTAGCGAACTGGCATTTGCTGCGGTGAACTCTTTTCCCTCCGTCACGAGAAACAGTGCATCGGAGATATTATTCAAAAAATCATTCGCATAAGTGAAAATAACAATTTTTAATTAAAAAAAAAACAGATAATGTAATAACTATAAACAGTTTATGTGTAAAGCGGCCTTGAGGTGAAAGTTTTTACGAAAATGGCGCTATACAAATTATCCAATATTATTATTATATAATGCACATGTATTCAATTAGACACCATCGGGAACCTCACATATACGGGGATAGCTTCGATTGAAAAATGTATATCGTCCAATTTTTGTACCGTTCCATGTATCCATTTATTTGATGTTAGGGACGCGTGAACGGACACCAACTTAACGAGTAACGTTGCAGGAATTAAAATAAATTAAATACGCGGTTGGAATACGCGGGTGCTTACCACCCACCCCTCCATGGGGTTTAATTCATTTTTACTTTAATGCAATCGATTGAATCGTAGAATACGACATACATACTATGATGTATATATTTAATTCAAACTTTATTTCATATGTATATTACATAGTAATTAGCGTATTAAATGAAGGTAAACTAATGTTTTATCAGCAACTTTTTTTTTTTTAATGTAATATTCAATAGAGAAATCAAATAATTAGATAAAAATGTGTTTGACTTTATACTTTTGAGTGTGTTCACTAATGTCTCTTTATTTTCCATCATGTTTAATAATTAATTACTGATTTTATTCAAAATTCTTGGCACTACACATTCTCTGGTTCTTTCTCGACGATACTCTCGTGGTTCGTCCCGAGGATCTGGTATAATAGCCATGGTGAGGGTCAGTATTCATTGTTTCATTTTATCAGTATATGTTTTAAATGTTAGTCCATAGCTACTCACTCCATAACTGATAACCGAGTCGACTGTCGCAAAGTACAGTGAGTACAGTGTGGCCCGAGAGGTGCATAACCTTACCTTACATGAGATATTTTGAGAAATAAATAAAGCGGTTTGCGTATTGGCTAAACACACCGCTAGTATTGGCGTAGCGCAATATAATTCGAGGATAAGTAGGATTCAAGGTTACACTCCCAGAAGGAATTTGATTCCTTAACCCCTCAGCCACAGCTACTGATGCGAGGTGTGTGTATTACCTATTTTTGCCGTATTTATAATGAAATTGTTAATATAAACATTTAATTTTAGCCCTTTGTAAAATAGATTATGCTATAATCAAAGTCTAGCCCATAACGCGTCAAATATGTGTAGCGAAATTTCTTTACCATAGACCACTCAAGATTTTTTTTGAATTACAAAACCATCCTCTCGTTTTGCTTTTGAATGCTGGTAACATAATATACATACACACATTCAATTCATGTAATAAATAGTACACAAATAACACTGCTTACTGAAATCCATATTTTGTTTTGTTGTAAATACTGAATATTCCCTCCCATCCCACCAATAATAATATATCATTACAAATCACCCATCACAACTGACCCCTATAAAGTTTTTAATTCAATTCGACGATTGTTCGCTTAAATGATATTATCTATATTTAAACTGGCGTCGATATTAGAACGGGAATACGATTCCGTAATGTTCAAATTAGAGTTTGAAATTCGAACATTTTTAGAACTCGCATAATGTATACACGAGTAATTCAATGTTCAATTAGTTCGCCACTTGACTTTTTATTTCTCTACGGCCGCTTCGCGTTCGAAATTTGAAAAATGTAGCTCGTCGAAATCTGGGCGCCGTTCGGTGTTGCCGGTGTTTTAAATTATTTTCCCCGCGGGGTAATAATAATTTTCGGCGGGAAACAACGCGGAAAGGGCGCGAGAGCGTGTAACGACACCGGGTTGGATATTATATAGGTTAAGCACCTGGGGAAGGTAGGTGGCACACAATAATATACCTATCGTATATAACGTGTTTTTCTTTTGTGAGCGGGTACTCGACTCTCTCACTCGTCCGTCCGACACTTCGTTGAAGTGTGGCGGGAATGAAAAATGGTGGAAATTTTGCGAAATTTGTACCTTATTTTTGTTGTGAATGTTGGCTTCACACTATATTCAAAATCGAACATCACATAATTCGAATTTATATGAAATTGGCCATGATGTACCAATTTCAATTAAGATTTAATTAAAAGTAAACTATGGAAACTATTTTTTTTGCATTAAACCGATAACCGGTCCGTTGTCCGTTGACGGCCTTGTAAAATACGTATGGTAATTCTACGTTAATCGGACGACGTGTGTTCCTCTAGAGCAAGAATCAAAATTCCCTTATTTATTATTCTTATTTAAACAAAAAAGCTAGTTGACATTTCTTGTATTTGTTTCTTGAGAGGTACGGTATTTTGTGTAAACATAGCGGCCATCTTAATTTCTAATTTAACCCTCGAAATAATAACATTGTCTCGATTCCGCTTCGAGAACGGTTAACAGTCGACCCGAGTCTGGAAATTGTTGTCGTAAGTAATAAGGAAAACTGGAGCTGGGCGGCTGGGGGGGGGATTTTAAAATTCTGCACCATTCCTGTATAATTAATAGGAGTAAAATCCTACCTGGTTTTGCCACGGGCGCGGGACAATTGCGACATCATTCTCGTACCTGAGCTCGGCGTTCAGACTCTTGGGGAGAATTGTTCAATCCAAGTGAGAGAATAAGGTATCGGTTCTGCTTACTACAAATACAATTGAATACATTGTTGACGTTTTATTAAAATGTTGTTTTCTTTTTATAATTTAGAAATTTGATTATATATTTCGATAATCTGAAACGTCACGTCATTCGTTAACGCGTTGACCAATGCCATCGTGCGTCATCATTAAAAATCGTTAGATTTGTGAGTTGAAATTGTGATTTTGATAAATTCGGCTAATTTTTATGGATTTTTTTTAAAAATACACAAAAATTCTAGCCATCGAAATAATATAGCTACTCGAACCCGGGATTTTCTTTTTACTGGTTATTCGCTTTACCAATCACGCTACAGTAACCATTACGTATAGAACAATGCAACTCAAATGGTGGTCCACGGACTATCGATGCATGGATACCGGTCTGCCATACGAGAAAGTTTGTGTAGATTTTGACCTATATATCTTACTTTTTTAGTGAGACACCTATTAGAAGCCTCATTTTCAGCCTAAAATCGCGTGTGGTGGTGTACATTTGTATACATTTATTATATCAATATGGTAATATCCGCACACCCCCAAATCAGCACCTGTGACCGAGGCGGTTAAGAATTCTGATTAGATATCAAATACATTGTATATACTTAATTACATTGTGTTATTACCCAAGACACGCACAGCTTTATTTATTTTTCCAAATATCTGTCGAAGTGCTGTCGATAAAAGCCTGACGGCTAGACTCTGAACTTGCAATATGTGAAGCATCGCTTTACACAATAGATGAAATGAATTATTTTTTTCTACTCTATTGATTCTGAAAACACTGACATTAGCAACAGTCAGCGATAGCCGATTGAAATTTTACTAGTTATAACTTATTCAATTAGTGGTACTAAAATTACCTATTATATTGATCAACATTTTGACCCCTTATACGCAAAGTATTATAACTAACAAAGTAGTTGTTCTAGTATTTCACATATATTTGCTACATATGCTCGTTGGCTAGTGGTTAATACACTCGCCTAATGATCTAATGGTCGGGGGTTCGAGAATTGTTTCAGGAGACCATTAAGTTAATCCTATTTTCATAGCCCAAGGGCTTAGCTCAGTTAGAAAATAAATAGTAAGAATTCATCTCTATTTAAAATAAAAATATTAAATGCATTTAAAATTTTGATTTATGTTCTATTGAATACTACAGTATGAATAAAAAAAATTCTTACAACTTAAAAATGTATCAAAAACACGTGACTAACAACAATAAAAAGGCCTATTTGTTGGTGTCAAAGTGTCAATTTGTTTATAAGTGTAGTAAAAAACAAATATACATATACTACATATATATATTTTGACATATAGGAACAGTTTCACACCTCTAGGTTTGCTTTGTGGACTTTTAAGGTACTCGCTAAAGTGAATTGAGTGTATATGTGACTTTCCCCTTTTTAACTTTTTTATCTGTATGTCTGCTTCTAGTAACACCTTTGTCACTCAGAGCAGGTTCCTATCTCTGGATATTGTTTCTCATGTCTGTATGTTTAATTCATATGTTGACATATTGAATTTGCTTTGTGTCAACTCTAATAGATAGAAGGTTTTCCTGGTTTGTCATTACCTCGGTCTTATCAATATTCATTAAGAGTACACCTACCTTGGTCAAGTCATCGCATTCAACAGAGACATGCGGTTGTTAGAAGCCAAGAAACCTTAAGATTGTCTTCAAATCAAACTTGAGAAGAAAACCAGAAATTTGTACTACACGGATATTTATGGATACCACGATAAGAATGCTCAACGTGCTATGAAGAGATTTGCATTAGGGATTTTACTATATGATCAAATCGAGATGGTAGTGAACGGGGCATCCGAGGAAATGCGAGGACCAACAAATGGGCTAAAAAAATACAGACCGTAAAAAGGCGTGCAGACCTGTGATTCCATTTTAGTTTTTAACATGTTTCATGGCGCATTTTAAAAAAAAATGGCTCAGAGCGCACGACGCGTCTGCACGGTTAATGGTTACATTCATTTACTTATATTCCTACACGATTGAGCGCCTTGGGTTCTTTTACGCCTCAGCACAGAGATTAGTATTTTGTTCAGATTTTATGTCGCACAAGTTTGTATGAATTTTTTTGTAGTAGCGAATGTGTTAATCAAGTCCGACAAACTCGACATTCATATAAAATATATAAAATTTAATCTCGTGTTTAAATCGGCTCCTACTCATAATTTTTCCAGGCTTCTGTAATTCCATCTGTTTCTGACAAATTTTTTGCTATCTGTTATATGATGACATGTATTATGTAATTAACATATTTCTCTTCTTTTTTTCCAGTGCCGTGGGTAAAACATGCCTGCTCATCAGTTATACAACAAATGCCTTCCCCGGAGAATACATCCCCACAGTGTAAGTTTTCAATCACTAAATAAATAATAGCATAATTAATTACTTACAAATATCATATACACAAAAATATATATGTAGAAAAATGTCTCATAAATGAAACATATGTATATGAAATCTGATCACAATCTGTAGGGTCATTATAGCTTAATTATTAAAGCTGTCTAGGTTTTTTTTTTTATAGATTTAAAAAAAATCTTTCAAAGTGTTTATTTAATTTGTTTTAATTATCCCTCGAACATAGAATGTATAGTGGAACCTCTATATTCGTCAGCCCCTATATTCGTTTGGTTCCATATTTGTCACATCCACCGCCCGGCAATGCTGTCTAACTGGGCCAATAATGGAATTGGGTCAAAAAGTGGCACCCAAATATTGCGATATTCAACCGACACATAAATGGATTCAACGGTAATGTGATCGACTATTTCATGAAGGTTTTAAAAAACAGACAGAAACAGTCAACAATGGGCAAGTTCTTTGTTAAATCGAGTGCTACTGAATCATCGGCAAACGAAAACCATCATCAGAATTAGAGTTATCTGATGTTTAAATTGTCTCCTTTTAAATTTCCCCTTTTCCTCCTCTTCCGCTTCTACCATCATGTCTCCTCAGTACAATAAGGTAAAGTTTTGACATAAAATTTATTAATCTGTGTACTATTTTTAGGGGTTGGGAACGAATTAATTGAATTTCAGTTATTTGTTGTGGGAAAAACTGTTTCTATATATTCGTCAGGTTCCATATTCATCAGGCCCACAGGAACAGATTAATGATGAATATAGAGGTTCCATTGTAGTTCCTTTTGTTCTGTGAAATTGCAACTTTACAAATAAAATGCGATTTCAGGAAAAATTTAATAATTATAAATTCACATTTTATCGGTTAAGTTGCGAATCTTAAGAACACATATTTTTTTGATAATTTAATCATAATTATCACATGGCTACGATCCATTGAGGTTCTTTGCCACCTCCAGCAGGAGTTTTCGCCACTGCCGTCTATTCGCACAGGTAGTCTTCCAGTCGTAAACGCCAAGTTTTCTTGCATCTTTTCTTGTTAACTTGACCAAAGTAAATGTCACTGAATAAATTTAAACTTTCTTGATTAACAAGACTGACATAGCTCAGTTGGTGGATCATTCTACCGGCAATAGAAAAGTCCCAAGTTCAAGTCCCGGTGGCGGCTCTGTTTTATTTGAATGAAAGATTTGTCGTTTATTTCTTTGGTTACGGTGACATAATTATTAAAATAATTGTCAACACGAAAATATTTTTTTTTTAAAATTAAGTATTATTTCCCTACAAATATGTATAAAAGAAGGCGAAAAAGGAGTTTCTTCAACCCCTATCTATAAATATCGACGAAGGCTAGAGAGGCCAACCCCCTAGGAAAACACTTGACACCCTCATTCTACTAGAGTGGGAAATATTAGAGTGTCAGCACTTCTTAGTTAAGATAGTTTTTACTCCCAGGACTAGTATGATATTTTTTCAGAAATACTGGATTAAGTCTATTCCAAAAAGTAAGTACGTTAACACTTTCTGCACCTGTGAGCGGCAGTCTTTCGGGATATATTGTGAAATTTTTCTAAATTATGATTCCTAACACAATTACAAACAACTTTTAATAGTATTAAGGAACCAAGGCTATATACATATAGTCCATAAAGCCTGATGGATGATAAATGCAGAATTTTGCCACTTTATAATATTTGTTTTGTCAACTTGCATTCATTTGGTGAATCGTGTCTTACTTAGTATATAAAAATTGTTCCTTGTTCGTATGGTTTATCATAAATTTCTTATGTTCACTATAATTAATTAATTAATTAACCAATAAGCAGTTGAAAATGTAGTTTCTCATCATATTAAAAGACATGGGTATTAATTTGGCCTCGTATTGGGCCGACGTGTTGTTCTGCAGGACCCGGCAGTGACAACCGACGTTGCCAGTTATTCACTGGTATAAATATATAGAAATCGTCTTAAACCATATTAGATAAATCAACTTATTATGTTAGTATTTATGTTTTTCAAATTATCCAATTAAATAAGACAGGGACTGCATAAATGATATCTGTAAATAAGAAAACTATCATGGTTTTGAATTAATTATCCTATATAAGCTTAAATATAGTGTAATAATATTATATTAATGTTGAATGCAAGAATTCCATTACGATATATGCCTTTCCTAATATATGAAATCTTGGCATAGGAGTCTTTTTAATTGTCCCGGCGGGATACCGGGAAAAAACACAGTGGGCCGATAGATTTGATTTGAATTTTACAAAATGTAATATTAAAATTAATTTAAATAATATAATGATACCGAATAAGCACTAACCTCAAATAAACCATTAATTTTTCTAAAATCTTGTACGTGTACGCAACAGCAGGGTAAAAATATAGATGATAAATTATTATTGACAGTCGATTAGAGGCTTCTATATTAGTGTCAAAAGAGAGAAGGATATTGAATGAGATTGGTAATGTCATAATTATCAATTTAATTATGGAACAAGTAAACATAATATATATTTTTTTATATTATATGAAAAAAAAATGTTTTTAAAATTGTGAGAAAATTTTTAAGACAACTTCCCGGGCCGGTTTTAGGTCACCGATTTAGTCATGATACATAACATTGTTGGTAATTATTTATTAATATTTTTCTTTTACTTTAAATTTATCATTTATTTTCATTGTTGTTTTTTACAGATTCGACAATTATTCCGCCAACGTGATGGTGGACGGAAAACCCATAAACCTGGGACTGTGGGATACGGCGGGACAAGAGGACTACGATAGGCTCAGGCCTCTGTCCTATCCCCAGACCGATGTCTTCCTTATATGCTTCTCGCTCGTCAACCCCGCCTCCTTCGAGAACGTCAGGGCAAAGGTGGGCAAAACAATTGTTACAAAATTGGTGACCAGGACCCTGAGGGGCAGACTGCTTGCGCTTATAAAAATAAAATGTGTATTTTATAACAATTCCATTGTTTATCTTTATTGTTTTCAAAATTAAATTGTTAAATTGAAGATAGTTTTGGCTGATTCATGATATCATATTTTTAAAAAAATAAAAACTATCATATTATCCCTGCATGAAATATGTTTTTTCCCATGTAAATTTTTTTTAAATAACGTGTAACATTCTATTTTTAATATTAACGTCATATCATGGATGTATATAAATGAAACAATGTTATTAGTCTACTTGACTTTATTAGCACTACTCGAATTTCGAGCGAAACAGTAACTCTCATCGACAGGTCAAGTATTAAACTGTCTACACATAAATATAGGAAACAAAGCTTAGGCGGTAGACATACAAGTAATTTGGTACTGATGGGTGGAGGGGGAGTGGGCGGAGTTACTGGTGGGACGGTGGAGGGGTGGTTGTAACGGGAATATTGAGTGGAGAGGAGATGAGTTAGAAAATGTTATATTGTTTAACAGATTAATACCAGAGTTCAAATTCCTATTTATTTCTAAACATTCAAAATTATTCATTTCATTACCTTTAAGCATGATGGGATGGAGAAGTTTAATGGTACATGAATGATTATGTGGTTTGCGAATTCGGAAAAGTTATTACTATCTAACTAACTAACTTTGTTTCATTTATATCCATCCATTATGATGAAACTCTACAAAGTTAACACCGATTCTATTAATAATATAATTAACATCATATCATTCACAGATTCAGTGTTTATTATTTTTTTACAGTATTCCAGTTTGATTGAGAGTATTTTTTTTTTTACATTTCAGTGGTATCCCGAGGTCAGGCATCACTGTCCGTCCACACCCATCATCCTGGTAGGAACCAAGTTAGATTTGCGCGAGGATAAGGACACCATCGAGAAGTTAAAGGACAAGAAATTGGCCCCAATCACATACCCACAGGTAAAATATAATACGTTCATCGCAAGCAGGGTGTACTTTCTTACTTTTCCCACTTTCAAGGAAACATTAATAATTGTACAATTAAATGATAAAGTTATGGATGATGTTGCAATTATTCAAAAATATTTTTGCTCGATAACTAAACCAAGTTAAATATGTCACCGGCCAATTGGTGATCGTTGGGAATGTACAATTAATGAAAAGTGAGAGGTCAATCTCAGACAAGATGAACAGACCAATGACCGAAGTCTCGTTATACATGCAATGTATGCATTAAACAAAGTCTAGGATTTGATTTGATTGCCTCGCCTCGTTCCGGTCGGAGCGTGGACGGTGCGAGTCAACGCGAGAATAGGCGATGCAAGCTGAGTGCTGCAGTGCATTCTCGTGCTCGACTCCTTTCGCCATGCCTCGGCGAGTGTGGACTGCTGGCATTATAAGTGTGAAATTGTAATCTGATTGTTTTCTGCTAGTCAAAACTGATAAAATATTGTTTGTCTTGTTATTCAATAACATTTCATCTATCTAGGATTTTTCTTAAATCATTATATTTAAAGTCGCTTATGTCACTTTTGACAGTTTGAACCTAATTGTTTCTGTAAAAATACATTCAATGTACTCCAAAAGTCTTTTTCATTTTGGTTCATTCGCTGCACCAACACAACGAGTGGGAGAGGGTCGGGGGTTATGCCGATTACTAACCGTGTCCTTGGGAATTCAGTCGCTATGGAGCGTGTTCTTACCGGCTGTTTGTGAAATTTTCCTTGGAAAATTGATATCCCAACGAGTTGACATAAACTGACCTCCACATGGACTTTTACCTATGGGGCTACCTTAACCTTTTAGATGTCATGAGCGCTCTGCGCTTTGACATGCCAAACTTTGCATGTTACGCCAAGCAATAAGCGTGATAACACACACTTTTTGACCTTTCAAACACTAAGGACCCTTGCAGGGATTTAAGTTATATTTTTAACTTCATTTTGCCATTTGTGGGTGACAGTACCCAGCTTTTGATAGATACTTTTAGGTCAAGACTTTTATGCAGTGTCTTCCATTTCAAATACGGTTGACACCCAAAATGTTAAAGGTATACAGTAACAATCTTCCCTCTGGACCAATTAAAAGTAAATATCCGAGAAGAAATGGCAACGAACACGGAGAATACGTGGCGAGTAGTTCTTGGAAATTTTACCTCCCGTTTAAAAGAGTGCCAGCGAAATAACAGATCACATTTAGAAAACATAATTTTTAAGAACAAAATTCCTAGGGACTATGCAAAATAAACAATTAAGCCAGCCAAAGACAGGTCGTAAGTCCTGTAAATACCCATACTTCCATATCTTTCCATTAAAATATAATAAAAAATAGCTTCGTCTCTATGAGATATCTATTATAGGTTTAAACATTTTTTTATTAGACCCATCCATTATTTTATTACAGAATTTTTATTATGAAAAAGACTCGGGACACACCTTGTACTTAGGTCATCATCAATATGATAAACAAAAGATGGTCAATACTCTAGCCAGTAGGAAAAATATTCTCCTTATTTAGACATATGTATTATAATAATTTTTTTTTTATTCATAGTACAGTGTGTTGTATTGTTAAAATCGGATAACATTGCAGCAAAGTAAAACATATATTACATATAGTAAGACATACATTATGTATATAGATTTGACAGAAAGAAACACTACTATGGAAGCTCGCATTCCTAGCACATTCAAGGATATTGTTAAGTGTTGAATTATGTATCAGGGTGGTATTGTTAATTTTAAAAATATATTTGCGCACCCGCCATTTAAATATTTTCTCTAAGTTTGTGTTTTGAAAGAATGATGAGATGAATTTGCTAGTCTTCTAGGATGAGGATTGAACCCCAACCATCCTGGCTACTAGTCGATTGCCTTACCATTAGACCGAATAGCTTGGACTATTTCAGTGTTATTACATTATATTATATGTATTCTAGTGTTTATTTAACCTATTGAATGCTACCGTATCAACAGGTATAAATTGTTTTTTTTTGGTTGGACTTTGGTCCGTGATCACATAGTGTGCCTATTTCATACAATATTTTGACATACACTAAAAGATTCCTAATACTTTGACAGTGCTGACATTTCCAGATATTTTTGGAATATAAAAACGTACTTCGTTAAAAACATCAATAATCTTGTCACGTGTTTTGAGCAGCGGCCGCATTGCTGTAAAGTTATGTATGTTTTTGTATGGAGTTTATGTTTATTCATTTATAAACATCCTACGGGTTTTTACAACCGTGTTTTGATTTCATATTAAACAAGATAACCTTTTATCTCTATCTGAGGCGATAAATCATGCGTAAGTCTTGATGATTTCATGCGTATTTGGGTATTCAAAAAAATATGTGCATATTGTATTGTAATGTCAGGGCTGGGAGTAGCATTCAAAAGGTTAAAATTCGTTTGAGGATGGCTGTGGGACATAGGCTCCTGTGAAAAAAGTGATAATTTAAATAATTATCTACCTATAGTGTTGCAATTATCAAATTTTTGAGAAAAGACGAACTTGTTTGTTATTTGAAAAATGTCCCTTCAGAAAAAAAGATCATGCAGCCATCTAATTTATATATTTCAAAGGAAATTGATACTTCACGCCAATGTAATGTATTAATTTCATTTCAAATTTCAAATTGGGATATAATATATATACAGTCAAATTTCAGTATAGCTAAGTTTACGGGACCAAAGAAAATGTTTCATTATACTGAAAATTCTTTATATTGAATGCAAGGAAGATGATAGAAGTTTTCCGGGGACAAATTGAAGATACATTATACTGGGAGTTTCGTTGCTTCGGTATTAAGTCAATGTCATACTAGGATTATCTGTGAAGGTCATTAATGACCTATTTATAATTTGTACATTGAAAAATATACATATTTTAACCTAAAACGTGACAGTCATATTTTGATCAGGTAAGTTATTAGATAAAATTTAAAGAATTGCGAGAGATAGGGAGCTATGGAAACCAACAATATGGGAGGCCTATATATCACACTGGATGTAGATCAATAGAAGAAGAAGATTTAAGACATTGGGATATTATATCTGAAAATTATCATACATTAGTCTCATTTTAAATTAAAACAACATCATTAATTTGCAAAAAATTACTTTTCTAACATTGTTTTATTTTATACTTTTCAGGGTCTGTCTATGGCGAAGGAGATTGGAGCAGTCAAGTACCTAGAGTGCTCAGCGCTGACACAGAAGGGTTTGAAGACTGTGTTCGACGAGGCCATCCGAGCTGTGCTGTGTCCCGTGCTGCAGGTCAAACCTAAACGGAAGTGTGTGCTACTGTAGTGTCATCGTGTAGGTATTCTTTATACGTACTATATTACTTCTGTATTCCAAAGTATATGGTAGCGCATTACTTTGAAACATCTTTATTCTGGGTTGATTCTAATCTGTCCAAACATTTGCCACGTAACTCATGCAGTGGCCCAGTTTCATCGTCACGTATCTCAATTCTGCTCAGCAATTGACAGTATTGAATGTAGAATGAATGGTCAATTGTGATCCAGTTTGCAAATGAAATCGTAACAAGGTATAACAATGTTATACGGTTTCAACGCGATCGTACAATTGACTGAATTAATCTTTCACATGCGTAGTTTTTGTTGATAGTCTGGTATTTAAGGTACTTGACAAATAATTATTTTTGAGAATAAAAATTCCTCATGAAATTTGACACATTCTCGTGCAACTTTACCATATCTATAATCAGATTATAGTTATGTAATAATATAATTTTTTTTTAAATTCATTAACACGTGTATCACACTAACCCTGAATATAATGTTTTTATGATAAAAAAATTAGTTAATTCAGTTAAATAAATAAAATCATACTGAATATCTCCTTGGCAGAGAACCGAACCCTAATGAGGAATGAATCATGCAAGATGCAGTTATATTGAGCCCTTTATTAATACTTGTTATAACTAACCAACTTATCATCACGCCGTTTCGCCGCAGGGGTAGGCAGAGAGGACAGATCTCCACACCGTTCTGTCCTGACGCACAATTCTCGCCTCATACACATTCATACATCTTCTCGTACAAGTTCGCCGATTATTGAGGCTTCTAACATGACCGTCTTCCAGTATCTGGTTTACCTGGTTGTGCCAAGTCTTCTATTTCTGATGCCATCAACACTTAAATTCAAATTATTGGAATTACAAAAACACGTTGTGGAAATCACTGGCACACTGCAACCTAAACCTCTAATCGTAAAATCGTTGTTACAATATTTAACCATTGGGGGTTTACATCACATTAGTAGCTCTATAAATAAAATCTGTCATTTTTGTCAAATACAAATTTAACTATAATCAAAACATTGCACTAGAACAGTTATATTTTTAATGCTATGCGAGCTTACTCATTGTGGCATGACAAAAATAAAATATTGTACTATATTAATTAAATTATTTAAATCAAAGTAAATACAAAAAAATCAGGTATAAAAAAACAGTTGCCACTGGGACTTGAATCTGACACACCTTTCTATTGCTGGTAGCGTGCTGTCTCAGCTGAACTACACCGGCCGTGTTAATCTCGTCAGATTCAATTTTTTCCAGGAGGAAAATAATTTTTCCACGAATCACAACTTCAATAAAGATTGAATTTATTATTTAATTAAATTATTCATGAGTCGTGAAAAGAATTTTTCAAATTTCAATTTATTTTTTGTAAAACTTATCATTTCTCTCAATACACCCTGTGTTCAATTACATTATTCAACTATTCCGTGTCAGGTCAATATCACTCAATATTATTTTCGCCAGAATCAATTCAGTGTTCAGTGAGGGGTTGCTTTTCAATTTAAATTTAATATTGTCGATGTGATTGGAAAAACTTTTTTTTGCACAAAACGAGTTTGACAGCCATCTTTTGAATAATTTAGGGTAGTGTCTCTCTTTTTACATGAGTTTCTCTCAGAGTAATCTCAGAAATGTGTGACCAAACATTATTACCACCAATGTTTACATATTTTATTTAGTACCTGTAAATTTTAACTTTTTTTTCACAAATTTTGAATTTTTAAAATATCGGAAATAAATGAAAGAAAATTTCATTCCTTTCTTCCTTCCCGGTGAACTTTATACATAACACGCACACATATGACAATAATACTATTTGTATTCACTCAATTTTTTTTGATTATAAAAAAATAATCATAAAAAAATGTTTCTCTCTTGATGTTACAACTAAATTAAAATGATGGTCACATAACTTCAAAACCCGTGCGCCGTAACTGCTGCACACCTTACATCACTGGATGTGCTGAAGATTCCTCCATCCCAAATGGAGACTGCAAAAGAAAAGCGACATTTCTGCATAAGAAGAGAGTACAATGCAAATTAGATACTACAATAATCTACAGATGATGCACTAGTATCCATAAGATATTATTCTTACCTTTATTCCCATGATCGTGTACAAATGAATCTGCGACCGAGTGGCCGCGCGCGGCAGTACCGAATGAACTACTTATCTCCAAATCGGTGTTTACATTATGTAAATGTGGCAAGTTATAAAAATGACTTTGAGGGATTAAATTCTAACGTGACACAATATGTTAAATCGCTGATGGTGATAATAATTTGAATTATGCATATTTAGCCCCACATAAAACAGCTGACATCTGCCGGATTGTATTTATGCCGACTAATTAATTATATGGGGTAGGCCACACTCTCGACATATCACTCTTGCCTCGTTCATTTTTATACGTCGTCTCATGCACGGTCGTTGATTGTTCTAACAGGTGTGTTCTCCAATATCAGGTCAAATTGATATGCCGGGCCTTTTGCGGATGTCTGATCCCGTTGCCTTCAACCACAGTGTGGCATTTTCGTATTATGTGATTTAATATGATTTTTTTTTAAATAAATTATGAAACAACATATATAGTTTTATAAATACTTAAAATAAATCACAAGTATCCTGTGTCCTGTTACATTATACATTGTTGGAGAGTTTTTTTTTTTATTAAGGAGAACACCTTCTTATTGTAAAGTTGTAATTATTCAGAACATAGGTCGTCTGTAGTTGGTTTACTCAAAGGTATTTGAGATTCAGTAAAAACAATGTAGATGGCTTTCAAATAATGGAACGACAGATGTATTAATTTGAAAAAGTGTAACATATACTGGCACTATAACACAATTGGTAGTGCACTTCCCCGGATTGGAAATAGAGATCCAGGTTCGAATCCCGGTAGCGCAAAAACAATAGTTTTCGACAAAATTGATTTTATATGTATATATTTATTATACATACATTAAATTAGTATTTAAAGTTTTTTTTTTATGTAATGTTACACCTGACTATTGATTTATTTGAGGCCGGCTTTAAATGGCACTGAACAGCATTGGCAGAGTCCAAGTATCGTGTACCTGGTGCAACATTATGCGTGTTACTTGTGTGGAGATCGGAATGAGATCCGTTTTTGCTTATTTTGTAGGACGATTGAATTTAGACTGATTGATAGTGACGAGCTAAACTGTTATTGTGACTGTGATTGGTATTCGATTGGTAACTGTGATTTAACTATTAGAGGTTTAGTTTCTAATATACCAGTGATTGCTCGCCGAATTACATTCAAATATGAATCTCATAATCACAGTTTCATGCTAACGATTTCACAATATTTAATCGTGTGTTATTCTTTTCAGCCCTTCAATTTCTAAAGCCTCCGCAGTGGTTTAAAACAAGAATTTTTTATCAAGAAACCATTTTGGATACAACATTTGCTACTCAACACGCAATGCCCCAAGTATGTCCCGGAAGCGCTGTGTGCGTGCGTGTATGCGAGCATGCGCGGGCTTGGATGCGAGCATGAAACCGACACTATCGCTTCATCTTCAAAGTCCGATGTTTATATTGAACATTGAATATTTTTAAAGTTACATAATTACACAACACATCATCAATATAAACTACTCGACACGACATGTTCCGTTCTAGAGTGTGGATATTTTCATCGCATCAACAGATCTATTTTATGTTTGAGTTAATTTTTTATCATGTTAATAAGACACATTCTGGTCTGTTTTGTATTTATGTGTAATAAATATCTTCTTTTTTTTTTTCATTAATTTACAAAAATTGCGATGCGTGTATTTTGGCTTGCGTGATGACTTCAAACCACCCACGAAATTATTATGTTACCAAGATGAGACATTACCCAAACACTCTGTAAGAACAGTTGTTCTATTATATTCTGATCGATTGATTCAACATTTCCTGAATTGATTTCCACATTGTTTTTTGATGCAAAATAGACTGAATGTCTCGTATTGTATAAGTTGTACCTTAAATGTATTCAATTTCAACTTGCCATGTCAATAATGATAACATTGTGTTCAAGCTCTCAAAGGGTCCCGGAAACACGCGACCTCACAAAATTGCCGGCACTTTCTAGTTTAAAAAATTGTGCAATTCTGAGGTGCCTCGTGGTTCCGGTTATCAGGGCCTGTCAGTTCACATTTCGCCTCACTAATAATGATGTGGTTTATGTAAAAATAAGGGCTGTTCTTTCAAATAATTATCGTGCTTTCTTTCACCCTTTATTTGCCGAAGCCTTTGTCGTCAATTTGATACAATTTAACGCAGATGATTTAGAAAATTATTTTTCACACAATTTAAATTTGTTAATTTGTGTGAGCGACGCTGATCATTGTTACGAGGTTACTTCACGATCTCTTGTTATGTAATTGTTCCATTATCATAGTATTTTTTTATTTAACATTACATTAAAACAATTGAAGATATAATTAATTTGGTAATAATATAATGTGAATATAGTGTATTTTTAAGTTGATCATCTTGCTTAATGATTCGTCGTAACAATAAATATTTTTTTATATACTATCGTAGCTTATCGGTGAAAATGTTTTTTATAGCTCGTAGCTGTACAGAGAAAACTTGTACACATTTCTTGTCTTAATTCACTTCTTACGATACCTCTACCGCTACAGCTTCGGTTACTTTTAAACATCTTGCGATTATTCAATGAAAAATTAATATTTTCCTGTTGAATTATAATTCTACCACATTTACGGTCTTTTTTTTTTTTTTTTTTTCTTTTTTACAGTTGATAATAAATAATTTTGGATAATTTTAGTGGTGTTATTTGCGGTTATCGATTCACTATTCAATTATAAAAATTGTAAAGAGTTTGGTAATATATTGTTGGACATTTTTTATACGTAAATTCTGAATTGGAGAACAATATATTCAATGTATTTATATTTCTTTAAAAACGGCCTTTCCAACATTTAATTTCTAGTGAGTATGTTGCTATGAAAATAACATGTAATAATGATATAATCTAACTGTCTAGATAACAAAAATATTGCTTAAGTGTTTGTATGCAATGAGGGCCTCGCATGTAGAAATCTTGACTCAATTACTGATCGTCATTCAGATATTATTATTTTATCCTTAATAATATTCATTTAATTTCTTGGCTGTCCATATTCTTGAATATATTTAGACTGTATAGGTGTCTGGATATGGTAATACCATGTAATGAATGTCCACTCCATTTAAAGACTAAAATATACACTTGAAGGGGCGGTAGTGGGACCAGTAGTAACTTTTTACTAACGCCCGTAGTAAAAATTCTTTGCAGGTTGTTGATACATCAAATTTACTACTGTCAAAGATGGTCAAAGACAATCTCACCTCTCAGTGTGGCAAGGCGAATAATCACGGAATGTGCTCTATTCACAGCTGCATTCGAGATCATCATCAGACAAACTCTCATCATTAAAATGGTGGGATATTGAATGATTAATTGTCGTATACTGCAACTTTCAAAGTATAAATGTGACAGATGACTTTTGATACGGCTATGAAAAGTCCGCCATATTTAACCATCGATTCACATTTTTATTATCGAATATTATAATAAAATCAGTTTACTACGGGATATACTTTCGAGAAGTAAATATTTTTTTACCAACGATTAAACAACCCATTTTCGCAAAATATTTTACTTTGGTAACTTTTTTAAGTGTATGTAAAAAGTTACTATCGATTACACGACTGACCCTAATTGTTTTGATTCTTCATATGTGATTACATTTTTTTTGCTTGTTGAAAAATACACCATTTAACCAATTGAAAATATGTTAGCTGGATATGATTTTAACCTTTGAAGCCGCTAAGTTCTGCCGTACATGGTTCATCAGCGGTTTTTATTCCCGAATATAAGAATTTAGCCTCGAATTTAAAATGTATATTACATTGCCATCAAATAGATTTTAAATAACTTTTTGAAATAAAATAGTCACTTGCTTAGAGGTTAAAGAATGCATGGGATGTGCACGCTTTAATTTTTAACGCAAGGAATGCTTTAAAAATGAATATTCAGTAATTTAATTTATCAATACATATATTGGTACGATCCACACTTAATTTACAGGAGTGTGCAGAAAATATTTCCATTAATTTAGTTCAGTATTGTGAGTTTCTGCATACACCCATATAAGTATATTATTTTTGGGTTAAAACTAATTGAGAATTTTACATAACATTAAATGCGCACATTATGAAGTCAATTATTGATATAAAAGACATTAAAGGCCTTTTTATTACATCAATTAATACGCAGAAATATTTAATTTAATTAAAAACTTGGCATTTAGGATACTTTTGTTTTAAATATTGGTCTACATTTTATAACTGTCTTAAAATACTTATACAGCAGGGCGATTATGATCTAAATAGTGGTATTTTTATTTTCTGCTTTTCAATTAATTCAAGAAAACAACACAATTAATACGTGCGCTTAATAATGCAATCCGTGATTTAGTTATGTTACTTCGGGAACTCGAATGGCGTGTAGGCTTGTTTAGTCGAGCGCGGCAGATTCACGATCGACCTGCTGACAATTTGTTTTTTTTTTACTTATGGATTCATAATAAAGTGTGTTATTTTGTCTTTGTTAAAAATCATTTTCCTTTCGATTTAGTATTTCAGAATCTTTTGGTTTATTGATAACTATCGTGCAATCAAAATTTATATTTTATTTTTACATTTGTTAAAATATGAGGGAATTTATATAAGCCAACTGCAGTTTTCATCATCAAGTCATTTGTGTAACATTCACATATATATAATACACACAAAGTTAATAGATATTTGGGTTTTTACATACAATTTGTGGATATATAAATGCTAAAACGCTAATGGCTATTGTTACTTTGTAGAGTAAATATATAAACATATCCTTTGAGACAATTCTCAAGTATTTCTTATTAGATTGTAGTTTTTAAAACAAAATTTGCAATCTGAGTGTTTTGATATGATGGTAAGCGTTATAATTACAAAATAAATGTATTATAAAATAAATTGGTTTTTTTGCAAAATGATCAGAAAATTTATTGCCCTCTATTAAAAAATAAAAACAAAATTATCTTCTTAACAATTAATTCAAACAGATTAGAAGAATTATATTAATTTTATTCAATTAAAATCCACCACTAAAATTAATGCCATATCTTTTAACTTTTCTTGATACACTTTTCAATCTTTCAATAAAATCAAATATATATTTAAAATATACTTATATTTTCATATAATTTTATTAACGTTAAATATTTTCTCTTTCTTTATTTTTATAATGTTATAATACGTGTTTCATTCAATAATATGAGATACGACCTTTTTTAAATGTCATTAAGAAATGTATATTAAAAAAATTGAGGTTCTCATAAATATAATTTCTTAATAACAACGTCACATTACTGTTGAAAAAAATGTATGAATGTGACAGTTGAAATATTTTTTTATTTTAAACTTTTTTGAAATGTATAAACAATTATGGCCTTTGAAGTAATGTTGTGATGTTTTGAAACAACTTGTTTCAAAATTTTATAACACATTTCAAAAAATACATTAAAACAATAGATATATTTTATTTACGTATATATCTATAGTTTTTGAGTATTGATGAGCCGCATGTCTGGTAGGCGTCTTTTAAAGTAAGTTGATAATGGCTAACACAAAAAGGTATTGAATTAATTTTGATATTTAATTAATCCAAAATATATTTATAGAAAATGCTTCCAGTGATTTTGTAGAAATAATCTTTTTCGGATTATTTTTATCTTCACGTTATAATTTCGGAGGATCGAGCGATTGCTGATATATTTGACAAAATATATGTGAATAAAGATTATTGTTACATTACGCATTATATTACGCAACTCTATCCGCGGTGTGGCATTTGATGATTCATTATTAACTTTAATTAAACGTAAGACTCCAGTGGGCGATTTTAAATGTTTTAAATAAATATAATAAATACTATATCAGGTTTCATAAGGAAATAAGTGTGAACCGTAACTTAACAATTAAAATTTATACTCTTATAGATAAAAAAAAATACAATCTATTTGAATCATCGAATGCCTTGTTGTTAGATATTGTTTGTAATGACAAAATGAATAACTTTAACATAGGCTTTATATTATAATATTGTTTATTATTCACATGTCAAATAAATTTATATTATAACGAATATTAAATAAATTTGTGTAAAAAATGTGACAAGATTTGTTTTTATTTAATGATCCATGTATGTACATATTCGGGTTGAATGCAATATGATCTCTGGAACATCTGAACAATTGTAATCATCGCCTGTCACTTGTACAATAAAATGCTGCGGTAGGACTAACATAGGGAAATTACCCAGCGAGCAACTGTATTAGACAGGAATCGACGGAGAAGAATTTTGTTGGCAGTTGTGCTGTCTGTAGGCAAAATAAGTACATTTAAAAAAAATTATTACAGTGAAATCTTAATCGTTCCTCGAATAATTGTTTTCCCACGTGTATTGTTTATTCCTTCCAGTCCCGAATTAATTTCATACAAAACACCCAAAAATAGATTGCATGGATCGTTCTTCTATACATCATTTTACCGTATTAATCGTTTAAATTATGCAACATACTTCATAGCTAAATGCTTGGTTTCGATTAACGGTAACTTGTAAACAATGAGCGAAACATTCAGAGAGAGAGAGATAACACTGCTACTGACTGCCGCTTGTCATTATACAATACAAAGTTTAATTAATTATATTTGGTGTCTGTGCAACTTTTTAATTTTATTTTTATTTAAACACATTAATTTACATGTGAAATGTGTATCTTTTTTAGAAAATGTATTAAACGTTTCACTGTATTACCGAAATCAGAACCAAAAAGTACCCAATATTTTATTAACACTCGTAAAAGACGTTATAATTTATGGAAACTTTCATTTTTCCAGTTTGAAATTTGAGAAATTCTACGTGAATTACAGACTCTTTTCAAGATGAGGCTAATAGTTAATGGGTTAGTTTTGGAAGGGGCCCCTTAAGACAAATAATAGATATTATTTAGCATTTTTACACAGTGCACGACATTCTTATTCCAAACATGATAAAATTAGATCAGGTGCTAGAAGCAATTGTCACCATTATGCTATCCATGTGGAAAAATCTTAACTGCAAGTGGTGGGAGGTAAGTAGATACATTTTTCAGGCGTAATAATGAGATGAATATGACAGATTCAATGAAATAGCAATTTTGTTATACATTTATATTTCATCCACGTCAGTCCCTCATGACTTATGAACTCCCTCCCTCTTGACTATGCTGCTCCACTTTTCTTGGCATCCTGCAGATGTTAGAGTTGTCACTTTTCCACTTGGTCGGTTCAACAGATGGGGGATATTTCTCTTCCTCTTCATTCGTCGACGTGGCCCACCACAACAGGTATCTTCCCTTTTCGTAAGATGCCCAAAAAATTGAAGGATTCATTTCAGACAAATGGTTAAGAGTGTCTTTGATGTTCAAGTTCCTATAGAATGGAGACATTCGTGCTTCTCGCCGTCCATGGTATGCGCATCATGTGTTTCCAGCACCACATCTCAAAGGTATCAATCCGTCTTTTCTCCTGTGCTTTCAGGGTCCATGATTGCAAACCATATAAAAATATATAATGCACCATAGACTACAAACCTGACTTTCGTTGTCTTGGAAATACTGCGGTCTTTCCATATTTGGTCAAGTCCGGACATAGAACTTTTCACTATACCTATGCGTCATTTAATTTCTAGCTTACAGCTACCGTCAGTAATGATAAAGCGTGTTATATGTATTATTTGTTCGGTATAACCGAGAAGCAAGCTTATTATAACAGTTCACTTTTGTATAAAAACTTGCATATCAAAGAGTTTTTGCTTACTATAGCCGTGAACTCGCTATATTAGAGCTCGTTGTAACCAAGTTTGACTATATTACAAATATTATTTGAAAGATTAATAAATGTAAAATATTCATATTTATCCGATTAAAAAATTGCAAAAGTCTACATGTACACTGAGTTTACTGAACCGGAATGCGCATTTTTATTTTAGTACCGCAAGGGAAAGGTTAAAAAGGTCTGGAGACTAAATACATTTAAATTTATTTTTCTTAAAATGAGTATTGCAGCTTTCGAAATCAATATTCTAGCAAATAGTACTTCTATTTATGATGATGATAATCTGTTACTGATAATGGAATGAGATGTTTAAAACATTGGAGGGGAGCCTTAGGCAAATGGTCTACTATTAGTGTGTTAGTGGACTGTATGAAGGAAAATATGGCGGGAAGAAACAGGATAACACAATACTTTAAAACTACCACCGACTTTTTGTGTTCCCGCCTCTCTCTCCACGCTTAGCAATTGAAGGATTCTTCGACGAATGCTGGGAGTCACTTTTAAGACGCTCGTACTTGTTGTAGAAGGTACCATCGGCCACTTTGCAATGTAGGTAGATGACCGGCGCGTATTCGAAAAAGGTACAGAATGTAATGTTTACTGCACGGTGACCAAATTAACACTGATTTCCGCATTGATGGACAAGTAGATAGAACCAAGAATAGGTTGGAAGGTAGCTATTGGTATAGGGAACACAATTTCTCTAACAATAGCCTCTATTTAGTGCCATCAACATTGCATTGTTACCCTTTCCTCAAAATTCCCTCTAAGTTTGGATCACGGTGTGTATATAAATAATCTTTTGTGCATTTTTAAGGACCAATTGCTATTATTTGTGCGCTGGGGGAGAAAATAAGAAAAACATTACCCAGAATAACGCTACTGGTAGGGCCTGGGTTGACCACATTATTTATGAAGTTGTATTTAGACACATAAGTAAGTCAAAACAACTAATAACAGCTGTCAGGGAAACTTCGGTCACGTTCTCTGCAATGGAAAATATGATCTTTTACAATTCATTACGCAGGGGGAGAGAAGATGCAGCAGAGGCGTAACTTACCTCTTTAATATTTGCAAAATTACTTTTTGGCCTCTTATTATCAATAATTAAATTATGAAATTTATGCTTGTATTTTTTAATTTCAGTATACATTGTTTCCTGAAGAAGATACCATAAGTATCGAAACATGTAGAATAATCAATAAATAGTGGTTTAAACAAAGTATTTTATCTTATTATTAATAGAAATAGATTATCTTGGCTGTGTTACTTCAGAAAAGAGTTCAATGTCCAAAATGTTGGTAATCCTATACAACATACTCCAACATGGATACGTGTGCGCACTATATATTTTTGGGTGCGCTATATACGCGCACACATCCGCATCACTCAGCGGAAACATTGCTCTTAATTTATTCATTCTTTTCACCCATCACTTATTATGCATGTTGTCTTTTAAAATGAGATAAAATATAATAATTACATAATATTTAATTTTGAAGGTTTAATGCGCATAGATAAAAAGACCAATCATGTAATAAATTATCAGCTACTAAGCTCTACATAGATAAGTAATGGCTCCATGTAATAACAGTTGAATCCACAATTATCTTCAAATCAGTTGTTTATTTTTAAAGCCATACAATGTGTAATCAATTGATCTTATTTTCATAATATCTTGTAAGAGCACTTGGACACTGACATTAATTATTACCATTTTGTATACAGAGTATTTAGTATTGTAGTAAATCCTTTGTTTCTGTTATGTTCTTAGAATGATAATATTTATAGACATTGTAATCAGAGACAGTCACAGGAGTCTTAGTGCTCCCGAACAAAAAATACACCTCTTTATTGAAGTTGCGAATTTGATTACAGAAATGTTCCGATTTGAAAACTTTCGAACCAAAATATTTAACACCACGAATTTGATTTACGAATTCTTAGTTTGTAGCATCTGTGAAAACAAATCATCAGTCCGATCTGAATCCTTCATATTACACAGAATTACTCGCCGAGGAGGTGCCAATTAATTGATATAATAAGACACGTGTCAGTAATTTAAAGGTATAATCATGTATATATTGTGTGTAACTGAAATAAAACAAGGTATTCTGCAGGCGGGAATGCCATTCTCGATTGTGTCGCCATTGTGTATCTATATTGAACATCTTCTGTGTTTCATTTCTTTCGACCTCATCATCATCATCATCAGTTGAGTGAAGCAGAGATCGGCGAACCACTCTTGTCTACATTTCTTATTTCCTGTATGGTACAGCCATTAAAAACATGGTGGACGTAGAAGTATGGTTAGCCAATTATGGAGATGTCAAGTTTATTAACATTTTCAGCTTTTAATTTATTCAGGTATCCACCCATAAAATATTGTGGACTAGGTCTGTATAATACTTTTATTACAAATGTCTTGCAAATTTGTATTTGTATTTTTGTATCAAGCAAAGAAAAATATTAAATTCTCCCAGAATTTTAGTGTAAAAACTAGTGATGGGACGATTCCAAAATTTTTACCGATTCCGATAGGTACAATTTCCGATACTTTAAACTTCCGATTCTGATACGATTCCCGATTTCGATTCCTACATTGTAAAAATAAGTTAATTATCTTATGTAATTATTTCCTTTAATAATTTCAAGTTTTCGAACTAAAAGCTTTCTCCCGCATTCTGACCGTTCCTCATTCGCTTGACCAACCTTGGCTCCTCAATCCAAATTAACCCAAATTAGTAACATAAATGGAAGATTGGTTGCCAAGCGGTTTGCTCAAAATAAAAATCGCGCGTACATAATTGGGTTTTCATTAACGAGTATTATAGATCGAATTGTAGAATAACATTGGCACCACAAACCACGATCGCCGCCGATCTTTTTTCGCACTGGCAACAATTTAGTTGCCAAAATAATTTGTGGGCAGCGAAAGTACCAAAGAATCATTTTCGGAATCAGAAATTAGGTTAAAAATTCTCCGATTCCGATGTCGAATCCGATACCTAAAAAAGTTCCGATATTTACGATTCCCGATTCCGATTAATCGTCCATCACTAGTAAAACCGAATAATTGTCCATATTTATGTAAATATCTGTATACCAATATTTGAACAATGTTAGTTATTCAATTTTATCATTCAATGGCCTTCAGATACCAGTCTGTGAAATACGTGACGGCTGTCAAAGTTTTTTTCGAAAATATTACTAATTGTTATTTCAAAAATAATTAGTTAATTATCAATACATGTTATGCATAAACGCTAGTCTAAAATAAATGCTACATTAAAATTTGTAAATTTCTGTTATCATTGTCTAGTGACTCGTCCACGTGTGTATTAAATGTACATAGTAATTTTTGCAGTCTTTTGTATCACTTTAATTCGGTTCTTATAATTTTTTAATCAACGATAAACCATTTTTTTCTATTTTCTGTCCGTACTTTACCGCTGAATTGCCGCGAACTGCGATTGGATCAACAAACTTTGTTTATATGGAGCGTCATGTCTAATTATTATTATGTCGATGCTTAGTGTGCCATTGCAGTTGGGCAGAGGGACAGGTCAAGTGTCCAAAGTTGAATAACACTAGTTTAGGGTGAGTATGTAAAATACATTTTTTGCTTTCTTGAGGGAGGGAGGATCGCTGATTCGATGGACCAATCTGGTGAAGTCTGCATTCAATGGCTCCTTCCTTGTTTGTCCCGTATGCGTTCCTATACCGTTTATCCGATTGCTATGAAACTTTGGTGCACACGCTCGCGAATGTTTCTGAATTAGTACAGCTATTTTATAATAGGTGGCGCGCGAGTCGTTTCAACAAATGTGTGTATTTCATATAGTTTGGTAACACGAAATTTTGGTAAGTTGCTGTGCGCACTTCTGCGAAGGTTTCTGAATTAGTACAACCATTTTACAATGAGAAAGTTCGCCGAAGAAAGCGATCTGCGCTCCACGGCTATCAGTTTCATGGCAAACCATATGTCGTGAAATGTGAAATACGGACACATTGATTGGCTATTTTTAGGATTCTCTGTGGAAAATTTTTCAAGAATTATCGCCTTTTCTGGCGACTTCTTCGTATACACACCAGACGGAAAAACAAAAAATATTGTGTATCCAAAAGCACTTCAATATTCAAAATTAAAATACAAACATTTTCTTTTTTTGAGTGGCATTGCAACGCATGCCGGGTACTCGCTAGTTAAAAAATAAAAAAAACTTCTACACAGACATGAAATTCACAACCATCCATTTCGATAAATATTTTCCTCTATAATAATATATAATATAGAAATAAAATCTTCAGGTAGTTTGACCACTGGTCCATCATTCACAAAAGATAAAAGTTAAAAAAAAGAATACATTCTACGACTAATCTAAATTAGTCCCACCTTACTTCCAACTTATGCATAAATCAGTTTTCAGGAATATTAAAAACAATAATAAATAGCTAATGGCTACCTATTTCAGAACAGGTACTTTATATGTACCTGGCGAGGTAGGCAGCGGCTAACAGGCTTGCATATAAATACAATGTAATATTTATTGTACTTGCTAGTGTATTAATTACTTAAAAAATGTTTACATTTGATGCAAGCTTCAAAAGAAAGTCATTTTGCAAATAAACGTCGATATATCCGCAGTGAAACTGAATCGAAGATATGAATAGCGATGATTTATATCATCGCTGATTGACTTATGTCAAAACATGGTAATTACGGGAAGAAGACACAAGACACGTAACCAAACCAATAAAACAACTAATAATTACAAACTGGTCAATGCGCTGTAAACCAGAAACAATATTTTGAAAGCAATCAAATGACACTTGAATGAATCTTGCGCAAATAAGGGTTGAGCAAATTTATATTTTGTTTATTTTTATTTGCAAAAGTAAAAGTTTTATAATTTATGTTTTATATACGAGTGCAACTGACCTAGTCCACAATATTTTATGGGTGGATACCTGACTTAATTACGAGTCGAAAATATTTAAGGTATATGCGTAAATTCTGCACCATTGCGAAAAATATTATTGTTTGAAATTTTTACAAAATCGTGCTAAGCTTTAACTCTACATACTTCGAAATAAATATTAGCGAAATTTATCCATTATTAATCTATATCATTGCTTCAGGCACTTCTTCTTCTTTCAAACAGGCAATCCACCCTTCAAGAGTGATTTGTGCCATTAAACAAGTTTAAACATTATTTCATAGACAGCAGTACAACAATATTATAAAATAGGGAATATTGCGTTACAAGTTAATACCATTGACCTTCAAGAAATTTGCTATTATATAGCTTCAATGTGGCGAGTTGAGGGAAAGAAGATGACACAAGTTAACCGGGAGTTGAAAATTACCATTGACAAGATTATTGTAAAAAAAACCTGTGATCCGCAATGGACAGGCAAAAAAGACATGGTCAAGGGTTTCCTCCTCGGCACCACATTCACACATTGGGGAGTGCTTCAGGCACTAAATCATGTAAAAAAAAAAAATTTGGCCGCTCAAAATTCGACAACCTTTAATTTTTGTATTCAATGTATAGTTTAGAAACAAGAAAATGTTTCAATTAATCTAAATAATAGTACAATTAGGATTTTTTTAAATGATTATATCTATGACATGGTTCAGATTAGACACATATTCCTTGTTACACCCTGTATGAATATAGATCGAATATTTAAAGATTATTGTGTTATTGAAATTTGAGTTTTATGTATGCTTATGTATTTTAAAAATAAAATTCTTACCCTGGCCGTTTAATTCCAGTAGCTAGCCATTTCAATACTACTCTGGTTATTAAACGGTCATTTTTAATTGTTTTCTAACGTCGTAGAAATCTAAGAAGCATTACAATTTCAATATATTGTCTTAAGCAGAGGTGAATATTTAAGCCATTCAAATGATTTTACTGTTTTTGAAAATATTAATGTTAAAATGAGTTATTGTCAATTGAAAAAAAGTGGCATTTACACGCCACTGCTCCGCTACTGATTAGAAGCCTGCAAGACAAGTCCGCCGAGCCCTGCAATACCGCATGTTACTATTCAACACAGAATAATTGAGTTTAATTAATAAATAACACAATTTTCACGACTCAAAAGTTTTAGAGCCTTTGGAAGTAATGATTACATATTACGTAATGATAAACGAGTGAGGCGTGATCAAAACAGAGTTCGCGGAACTGGTCAGTGTTCAGACTGTTCAGTTTCAGTTCAGTCGTTCAGTGTGGCAGTGCGCAGTTGTCAGTGAGCAGCTCCACTGCGCCGTCGAATTCGTCGAAACGAGCGAATTTTTCAAATTACATTATCTTCAAATAATGCAAAAACATTGACTCGGTTGAAAAAAATATATAAGTCATCTTTGAATCTTTTTACGCGGCTTTAAAGAGTGCAATTTAATTTTTTAATATTAAAATAAACTAGTCCAAGAACTTTTAAAGAGAGTAGTTGATCCAGTTGTACTCTCGTGTTTTTGTTATTATCAACAAGTGCTTGAATTGATTTGTTATCAAAATGGCTACTTTGCAAGTCAGCAGAGAGCTGCCCGATATTGAGGTGTGTATTATTTAGATTAAATCTATGTTTAGGATCGGGGCTGGCCGGGAAAATTACGAGGCTGGGCGCAAGTTTGAGACTTTTTAAAATATATTTATTTGTTTGTACCCATAGGGTTCAGGGTGCAACATGGAAAGGCTTTTTGTGTATGTATTGCGTTGGCGTAACTATAAAAATTGGGTCTCAATTAGAGTTTCTCTATTCCCGGGACTCGATTCGCAGCTCTGGACCATTCCCGGGATCCCGGGTCTCGTGATAGATTTTATGTTTGTTTTTTATAAACATTGTTAATTTTATTTCAATTAAATTGTTATTATAAATTAAACATGTATTGACAATAAAATACTATTTCTAAATAAAAATACAAATATAAAAAATTATTAATATTAAAAAAAAAAAAAAACATTTAAAAAGTCTAATTTGAATGAAATATATTGTATATATTTATGTAATATATTTGACATTGTGCCGTTTCTTTATTCTTTACATTTTATGAAATGCTTCAAAACTTGTGACTGATTTTCCATATTTAGCTTAAAAATAAAATTATTTAATTATAAAATAAAAAATCCTTATTAATGTTAAAAGTTCTCGCAGAAATACAAGTTCGTTTGATGAACTAACAAATTTGTGCTACGACAGTACGACGGCTAAGAATTTCTCTTACCGTGTGACTTCGAAACCGTTACAAGCCAGGGCATAATTTGGCATAATAATGGCATAATAAGCATAACTCGTATTTTTATTACACTTCACCGACAGTCGTCAATGCTATGTCAATCTAAATGATTTATCGTTTCCTGGAACCCATTCGAAAGGTATGCTTTTTTTGTTTTGACCCGAACATTTATTTTTAACTGCGTTCGTAAGACACAAAATTTGGACGAAATTATTTTATTTACACTCTTCAAAAATTATTACGAATCCCGGGACTCGATGCGTCGAAAACCCTAGTCCCAATGCAAAATATTATTGTATATAAGCCATACAAATATTAAGTACTACCTACACAGTAATAATAGAGGAAAAAATGAACGCTTGTTTTCGATGTTTTTTCTTACTCGTAATAAAGACAATGTACACTTCATTTCAAATTGAATATATATTTACGTACTGTTATTGAATATATTAAAGAGAAAACATTTAAGTAATCTTAACTAACTTGCCCCCGCTTGCGCCTTACAGATCTGGTAGTTTAATCAAGTACTTCACCGTCACAATGACACTATCATTATAGTCCGTATACAATACATAGTCATAGATAAAAGATGGGAAAGCGTAATATTTAGCGATGGGTCCACACTGTACGAAGTACTTCAATGAACTAGTTTTTTATACTCGCGCTTCGTAGTTCGCACGTTTTAAACCGTGCTAACGATTCAATGGTTCAATACTTCACACCACATTTACACACACTAGCAAATAACTTAGTTGCCTGTAACGAAACTTTCACTCAGCAACGCATACAATTAACTGTAAACTATGTATGCATAGAGACGAAAAAGTCAGTCACTTCATTGAAGTATAGTTCAATAATGGTTTAAATAACGACTTAATCACACTTCATTGTACT
Source organism: Eubasilissa splendida (assembly GCA_031772225.1). Taxonomy (NCBI): domain Eukaryota; kingdom Metazoa; phylum Arthropoda; class Insecta; order Trichoptera; family Phryganeidae; genus Eubasilissa; species Eubasilissa splendida. The sequence continues at coordinate 3,235,138 of CM062858.1, forward strand.
ATATGATGTGCGAAGCGATACGAAATGCGAAGTGTGAAGCAATACTTCGCGAAGTACACACTTCAATGAACTATATGAAGCGAGCGGCAAACTATTTCATCTCTACATATACGCAGTTCGCAGTTATGTGCGTTGTTGAGTAAGAGCTTCGTTTAAAACGTGCGTGTTATATTCCGACTACCAACTTTCTTACACTCATACTATTACTTATATTACTATTACTATTACTACCTACTTACTTTACGGCTTATCAGAGTAGATTCAATTTACAATAGTTTGGGGGTTAGGACGGTGGGACAATTGAAATAAATGTGATTTGCGTGTGTTGAGGTTTATTATGACAGTATGATAAAAACAATGAAGACAGATAGAAATGAATGAAGATGTTGAAGGTGCATGTGTGCATGAAATGAAATGAAGCGAGTTGGCGGTTTTGCTCGGCGAGCGCGAGCCGGCAAGACCGCCGTTGTGAAACGATGAAACTGGAGAGACTGCCTGGCGGTGAATGCTTGAGCCCGACTTGCAGCAGCAGCCGGCAGCGCTGTCGCTAGCGTCGATGCCGACTGAGATGGCGGTGGATTTGAATTCCGATGGCTACAATAGTTAAATTCATATCTACATATTATCGTTGTATTAGTTTCTATTTTTACTTTGTCAGGCCAACGAACTCAGTCACTTGCAAGCCCACTTGAGATACCGAGGGTCGGTGTTTAGGCTAGCCAGCGGGTTCAATGAACCCATCAAAACTGTTGGGATTAAAATCTTCCCTTAAAACAAAAAATGTTTATATTAACCAAGAACAAAGGATGATAGATAATAAAAGGCCCGAAGTCATAGCCAGCAGATCAATGTGTTTTGTATAAATTCATTATTTTTCACTTCTCCTTTTAATTCGGCACTACCCAGGTGCGAGAAATATAATTTGCGAACTGCGAAGCGCGAGTATAAAAAACTAGTTCATTGAAGTACTTCGTACAGTGTGGACCCATCGCTATTACAGACAATCAGGCCTATTCTCAAAATTGCAATATTGAAATGAAGGTGATTGTTACATCAACCCTCAAAAATAGTGTTATATTTGAATGAGAGAGAGTGAGGGAGTGAGGGAGATAAACGTACCATAATCTGTCAAAACTATCTGTCTATTTTTGAGGGTTGGTGTAACAATCACCTTCATTTCAATATTGCAATTTTGAGAATAGGCCTGATTAGAGCTTCAAGGTACATACCAATTTAGGGATATACATTTATACTTTTAAAATCAGCAATATTATCTTTGTGGTTAAGATTCATATTTTTATTTATTATCTTTGTTTTATTAACCACTAAAATGAGTTTAAATACATCTACCGGTTTCGAAAACTACCATTTTCTTCTTCAGGATGTCATAACTAACTAAAAAATATATTGTTTTTTAGATTCTGTCAATGACATCCTGAAGAAGGAAATTGTAGTTTTCGAAACCGGTAGATGTATTTAAACTCATTTAAGTGGTTAATAAAACAAGGATATACATTTATTTGCTCTCTTAAATTATCAAGAATTTTCAAATAAAGTAATTATGATTCCACTAGTACCTGTCGTTGATCACCGCCTCAATCTGCGCGCGCACCGAATCACGTTATTTTTAAATGAATAACATGTGATTGCGAATTGGTTGGTGATTTTTATGTTTCTACTAGTAAAAAACGAAACACTACCGCAATACAAGTCGACCAATCAACGCAATCAAATATATTCTTAAAATGATTTATTCAGGAGATTCGGGGTCTCACAGCTAACGGTATTTTATAGTAAATATTAATTAGAAAGATATACATATACAATCAATTTTGTGTCCCAAACCGGGGAGGGTGTATTATCCAACTATGCTACAGCGACAATATTTTTAGCGACAAATTTTCGAACCTTTTTGATATTAATACATTTAATCAGTTCATTATTTGAAAGAGCCATCTACCGTATTTTTACGGAATCTCAAATGCCTTTGAGTAATCTGATAGCAGACGCCATAATTTGGAAAGAGATCCAGGTTCGAATCCCGGTGGCGCAACAGCAATATTTTTCGATAAAATTGATTACGTATGTATATCTTTCTAATTAATATTTCAAATATCACAGACCGTCTGTTCTGAATAATTACAACTTCACAATAAGAATGTGTTCTTCTAGTATTTTATAGTACTTGTTAATAAAGCGGTTTGTCTTACAGAAATTTGCCTATTGCTTTTTCTATCGCAATTACAACCCAACTTATCCATATCAAATTCATATTTTTATATACGCAACTAAAATTTCTTATCACCTGGCGATGGATAATAATTATTGAGGTTTTGTCTCGAATAAATGTCACTGTTCAACATGATAATAGGTTCTTGCATACTTAGCGTACATATATAGATGTATTAAATGTGAATAATATAAAAAATATTCTGAACATCTGATTTGACAGTTGATCCACGACGGAAAGCGTTATATATTTGCTAATGGGGGCTATTTTTCTATCCGGTTTGCACTATTATGAGCTATGATGCCAAACGTACGGCCTGATGTTTAAATTACACGTCCTGTCAGGTTACATATATTAAGTTAGGTCAAATTACGCATCAACTGGGGTCTAAGTGCTCAATTATTCACATAGATTGCTATTATTGTATTCAATCCCGAGACAAATTCCAATTTCGGGATTTCAAAAATCGATTTTGATGTTCGCGGGACAGTAAACAGTAAATTTTTGTTACATTTATAAAAAAGGGTAGAACAGCAAATAGAATATGTATATGTTATTTATTCAAATAAGTAAATTAGAATTTCTGAACTGAAGAGAACAAAAAATAATGTAAACAATAGTATTATTATTTGACATTTTGGTTAAAATGAATCTTTTTGTATCGAAATTTTGACAATAATTTTCTCGTTAAAACTGTGTTACAAACATACCAAATTTCATAGTGGTTTATGAGATATGTAAAAGGAAACAAGTAGTAGTACTTGTAATATTTTTTAGAAAAACAACTATTATGTATAGGACAAAGAGTGTATTTCCTCGTTTTCGTTTTTTTATCTGATTTGTAATTTTATCTGATTGATAATGATTTGTAGAGACATGCGTGAAATACGATTTCAGGATGTAGTTCGTCAATAAAAAGGCGAGTTGTTGTACATTGGATTTATTCGAGAGAACTGGTTACAAAATATTCACCGGTATCTTATATGGCTTGTAGCTGTCCTTTTTAGCCGTTAAACGTAGACCACAGGAAATGTTGTACACGAGGCATTATGTATTCATTTGTTTGTAGGTCATTATGTACCTGAATTCTCGGATAATATTATTATTCACGTTTGTAACAACAACAGCTGTCGATTTGAATACAAATAAAATGTATGAATTATACATATATCAATGACACCAAATGTATTGTAGGGCGCAGACCTTCTAGAATTAGCGCACACCTACGACTTTCTGTTGTACGACAATTCTGTCGTAATGGCGAGGGTCTACGGAAATATACGATAGTGCGAAAATTATATTTCTCACACCAACGTAGTGTCGAATTTGAAGGTTATTCAAACACTTTGTAAAATAATTCATTCATTTATTTAAGAAGAACTTCTTATAACTGATATCCAAACTTTTTTTGGGCTTATTCTTACAACAGCGGGATACTCTTCTATAATGCAATGAATCATGATTTAATACAGACGTACAATGTTTTGAACTCAAAAATATATATATTTTTTAAAGATCTTTTTCAGAACAACCACCGACATTATAAATGTGCAATAGACAGTTCTTTTCCCCACGGTAAGAGACAGTTCTGGGATTGCATCCCGATCGTATTGATGTATGTTATAATATTACAATAAACAACTAAAAAAAATCATTCTACTCATTCCTAAATATAATAATTCTATTGTCAGAACTATCCTCAGCCATACCAGCTGGGCAGAATCGATTAATTCAATTGAACTCATACAATATTTTTATACATCAGTCTTTCATTGAGTAAAAAATTGTGGGTTTAATCAGAATAAAATAATACAAATTAAATTTAACAATTAGAAATATATATAGAAAAAATATTTTAGTTGCTATTGGGATTCGAACCTGAACCTTTTTCTATCCGGGGAATGCGTTAACCAATTCACCTATATCAATCGAGTACTTACGTTTACGACAATTTTTAAAATTATATTCAGTAGTTTTTTAAAATTGATAGGTATATCTTTTACTTATTTTTTTAAAAGCAATCAACTTTATATTGCAATGAATCCCAAATACCTTTGAGTAATATACGCTAGGAGATGCCAGAATAAAATCAATCAATTTAATAAAAACTTGAATACATTTTTTTCTGTACACCTTTCGAGTTGATTAATTTAATTTGTTCTAAAAATACCACAAAACTATGTTCTGAAAATGTAGCTTCACAACAGAAATGTGTTCTCATAAAAAATGTGTTAAATTCGTTATTGGCGATGACCTTTTAATTCTTCACAAGGTTATCTATTACCAATAATGTCTATCTTAATGGGTAAAATAATTCAGATAGCATAGGTCTATTTGTTTTTAACAGTTTATAATATTGTGATAAAAATCGGAATGACGCACATATAATATTTGTATTTGTGAACGTAATTCTTACTGATTTCTTTTTGCAAAAATGATAGAATCAACGACAAAACAAAACGACTAATAAAAAAGTCATAAACGCATTCCGCACGTCCTTGGTTTGTATATACAGAACACGTGTCACATAAATATTCTTACTATTTTCAAAGTAAGCTAAACGCTCGTTTGAGCGATAACCCAGTGTGTGCGTGTACGAGCGTGCGGCCAGAGCAGGATGAACAATCAAATACTGCTTAAAGTAGATCGATGTTTAATGATGCTTGAAACGATTGTTAGCGAACTTGTCGGGCAGGCGGCTGCGGGAGAAATGATGGGCTCTACGACTCCCTGGGCGGCTGCGGCGTATTGTATTGTTGTCAATTGGGGGTCGGTACCAGGCGTGTTTTTGAGGTTGATGATGTTTTGCACCCAGGTATATGCAGGGTGCCTAATTAACCATCAGAATAATATTTTTATATTTATTTATTTATATACATTTGATGATATAAAAAAGCAATAATAGAGTTATGCACCCCCAAATAAGAAAGATCTTGAATTATGGGGATGGCTATCGACATTTATATAATACAAGATCAATAAAAAAAATATACATACATCTATAATAATACAACAATATATTGGGAAATTGATTAGATTAGAGATAGGGAAAGATGTCAAATATAATTATTATATATAATTTTGAAGACCATTAATCCATTTTATAACTTATTTTTTGTAAATATTTATATTTGCTGCTAATTTAATTGATATTGTCAGTTGGTATACAGTCCAGTCTAGGTGCAATGTACGATGCATGTATTTGCACTAGTTTGGATATTTTAAAAACAACATGTTCATTAGTTTTACTCCTAGTCAGATAGTTATAGTGAATTTTTATTTTATCCTCTTTAAAAAAATTAAATAAGACAATTTTTTTTTATATAAAGAAGATAAATTCAATACAGAAAAATCTTTAAAAACTTGTTTGGTGGGGTAATCTCTAGCCTTTTTAAAAATGATTTTTATTATTATCTTTTGAGATGTATGGGACAAGTTCCGCCCCAACCTGGTATTCTGTATTGTAATGTTCCGTATTATTCATATATGTACTTTGTTTTGATTTCAGAATTTGCTGGTTTTGAATCCCAGGGTTAAAAAATATACCTCATTGGTCCCTTCTCTTGACACCAAGATTAATAAACAACATTGGAAAAGAAATTCTGATAGAAAGTGTACTGTAAGTATTGTTTACGTATATATTAGGGATACCCAAGCATATAACATATCGAAAACGGCTATTTAATAATGAACCTGAAGGAAAGAGGACAGATAAACTCAAAATAAATAAAGATCTATTCATTTTTGGCCTCTAATACAGAGTTGTAAAGCCAGGATAGGATAATAAATAGTTTGAATATAATTTTCTGCATAAATTACGTCACATTCTGAGCAGATACTGAAAATAAACTATTGTATATTATGAAATTATTCTTATAACTGTATTTTGTGTATTATATTGACTACATTATAACTTTAATCTTATACTAGTCTGCTCGCAGCAGCTACCGCACGGTAGCAAACGTACACTGCAGAGACGCAGTACTCAATTGTCAATACACTTTGATAAAACCATAAAAAGTATTTTGATAGGAAAATAAGAAGAAGAAGAAGAGCGAATGATAACAATCTCTATGAGTTATACGTTTATCTATCACCAAAACTTTTAAATTTAAATATTGAACATAAACTAACTGAGAAAAGCTTAAAAACAAATGTGATGGGAGACAAACCATTTTCCTGTGAAGAATGAAGTTATTTGTAAATTCAAAGACGCATTTAAAAATAAATATATTGTGTCATTCTGGACACATTTGTAATTCCTGTGTTGAAGCTGAATAAAACAGGTTTGCCTAGTTGGGAAATGAATTTTAAAATCTAGAAATGTGATTAATTTGATTATTCCAGTCATGCCCATCGCTAGAGAATGACTTCGGTGACATTAAGCATACTACACTGTCAGAGAGAGGAGCGCTCAAAGAAGCTTCCAGGTGCCTGAAATGTGCTGATGCCCCGTGCCAGAAGTCTTGCCCGACTCAACTGGACGTGAAGAGCTTCATCACAAGTATCGCAAATAAGGTACGCTGGGATAGGAATGTGTATCTAAATACTTAACAAGACAGTTCAAATATTTATACCTTGAAATTTCACACAGTTTAAACAATTTTTGATTTGGGATACTATATATAATCTTTCTAAAGGGTGTTTTTTTTAGAAGTATAGAACTTTAAAATGAAATAAAACACATACAAATCGTGGTAATGGCCGTGGTATTGGCTTTATTGGAAAGATAATTTTATGCCATTAGTGTTTAAATATGATTTTGTGCATATGGATGCCGCGGCTGACTTGAATAATGTGCAATCTGGAAGTCCAATTTTTGACCACTTTTTGGATCAGCTGGGGACATATATCGTATAATGTTGGCCTCCAAGTCGTCTATCGTCTATCTATCTAAAATAATCCAAAGGTGTTAAATCACACGATCTTGGAAACCAATTCACGGGTCTATTACGTGAAATTATGCGCTCATCGAATGTTTCCTTGAATAAATTGATTGTGGCATGTTGCACCGTCTTGTTGAAATCACAGCTCTTCCACATTAACACCATTCAATTGGGGAATGTATGTGAGTAATCATGGGTCTATTGCTGTGCACGATGGCGAATCGACTCATTCGGGTCCTCCTCAACACCACGCTCTACTGCAACAACAGTTTCTTCGGAGCGCATTGTACAACGTCTCTGCAGATGCGTATTATCAATTAGAGTATGCGTGGTGTGAAAACGATCCATGGTTATTCGAATTACTTGCTTGGATGGACGATTATGTCGACCGTAAAATGGACATAGCGCACGGTAAGTTTCGCAAACTGAACCACGATTTTCGAAATAAATTTTCACAATTTGCAAGTGTTGTTCTGGTGTAAGTCTATTCATGGTGAAATGGCAAACTAAACTGAGCACAAATCAGCTGTCAGCTGTCAAATTGAATTCAAAAAACAAACCTCTAAAAAAGCATTCTCTTTATATTCACGGTTTTGGTTGAAATGATACAATTATTTTGCCGATTAACTTACTGATGATTATAGATTACAGATTAGCCTAGCCTACTTGAGGACCACTAGGAAATTTATAAAGAGATAAACAATGAAACAAATGTCAATCATAAGTTTTTCACCTCGCTAGCCTACAAGTGTAGGCCTTAAATATTTTTCATTTAATACAATGTTATTTTTATATGTATAAGTTGGTAGTTTCTTATTTATAATTTATTATGTAACCTATAAAATTATTAAAAATCTTCTGTTTTTTTGTAAAATTTTTATAACCCATGTTTTTATATGGATGCTCAGTCTTTTTACCTATTGTTTCATTATCCATGTTATCCACATACATTTGCGGAATGTAATCCCCGCGAATAACGACGGATTATACTGTACACCTAATTAACCCATATCCTTAATGCCAGGGGCTACGCTGGGCTGTTGCGCCACTGGCGATGATGATTTGTTTGGGCATAAAGTTTTTTGATGACATAATTTTTCATCAACAGTAGTAGTAAACATTGATAACAGTTATCAGCTTCAACATAGTATATTTTATTAGTACTTATCTGCATGATTAAAGTGTGGACAATTAAAAAAAAAAACTCCAGCATTCTGAGCTTATGTAACTGAATAAGATAAGTTGATTGTAGCAATGGCCTTCGCCACCTGCATGCTGGGCTGGCTTAAATATCGCTAAACTATTCATAAATGCGTAAAGATGTATTCACTCCTAATTATAAGTTGAATATTTTTTGTCTTAAGTCACCTACCAAAGAGTCACAATCACTTTGACTACCCGAGGATATAAATACATGTTTCAAAAAATATATTCTCTGAACCTGTTTGATAAAGAGAAAGAGTGTATTCGTCGTGATTAGCTGATTAAGTTTTGGAGAAATAGTAAATGCAGGATTTAGTGGTTCACATTCTAAACCTAGTTATTATTTTCTGTACCCATGTTAATGTAATAAAAGGGAATAAAAAGTCTAAATATATTGTGCATACATTCTTTACTCTTCATAAACTTCACATTCAAATTACCTCAAACGTTATTACTTTATAAGTAAAGATATTTTACAAATTAAGTTTTGATAAATCCCAGGCATTTATTAACTTTAAGCACTTAACTGAATACTTTATGAAGATTGTAAAATGTAGATATCTTATCAAGAACATTGAATAGTTATATCTTTTTGAATTATTAACATAATTTTGCTTTAAAATGTTCTCAGTTCAAAATTAAGGACATTGATTAATTTTTACAGAACTACTATGGAGCAGCCAAGGCCATCTTGTCGGACAATCCTCTCGGTCTAACTTGCGGAATGGTCTGCCCGACCAGTGACCTGTGCGTGGGCGGGTGCAACCTTCAGGCTAGCGAGGAAGGAGCCATTAATATTGGGGGACTGCAGCATTTTGCTGTTGACGTGAGTGTTACATTTCTAACTAATTAACTTACCATTACTCTGTTTCCCCGCAGAGGTAAGTAGATTGGATATAACGTCATACTCTTCTGTCCTGGCACTTTCATACATATTTTCATACATCTTTTTATGCGCGCTCTTCGGTTGTTGAAGTTTTTAACTCCAGACTGTTCCCCAATATATATGAAATTATACCATGTGTTATGCGGACGCCTTCCGTTCCTGTTGCCTTCAACACTCGCATCATACATTCTTCTCTCTTCACTCATATGTTCTATACAATCAAATCATCTCAGCGATCCTTTCTTAATTCTATTGACTGAATATCAGGGTTGGTCTGGAAAATTGCGAGGCCACATGTAAAGCTTGTTATTTATTTACATATAAGAGTGAAAAATAGGTCAAGCATAGTGCCTCGAGCGAACTGGCCGGGCATTCTGCTGGCTCGCTCTACGTCTTCACTATACGAACTTTTGCTCATGCAATACCATTGCCTGATTTCTTTCCTCACTGCAAAGCCAAACCGAATACTTAATCAATTGAACACAATCATTAGTTTGAATTATTCAACTCAATCCTGTGTACACAATGTTTGATTTGACAATGAGATTCAATATGTGTGCACATTTTCACTACGATTCATTTTGAAAAGTTATCTAAACAATAGAAGGTATTAAATTACAAACATTATTCAGTTTTAACTGCTGTTGGAGAGATACAAATTCACCCAACTGAAAAATTGAACTTTAATGGTTAATGAACCTACATTTGACGTATTACAAGCGTGATGTGAGGCGCGGGACGGAAAATCTCAAGAGTTGTCTCCAAAGAATCTCATGGGAGCAAAATCTGTTTCTCAAAGATTGTCTCGAGTCAAAAATGTCACCAATGGACGTGGGCCAGTACTCTAGCTATTCTATCCTGCTGATGAACTCTTTATATATCTGACCTCCATAAGATATCTAAAAGATTATCAAAAGAGGTTTATCACCTACATAATACAATTGGAATTTGAACAATGCAGGAGAATAATATGTGGGCTGGGATTCTTAAATACTATTTAAGAAATGACACAGAGGTCAATCATAAATTTAAATGACAAGGATATTTTAATTTCATTTTATGAACTAAGCTGTGAAAAATAAAACTAACTTAATATTCTTCCAGGATAGAACGCCTAACTTCTTGATCACTAAACGAATATCTAACTATTAGAACAAATAGTCATGTTCCTCTGTATATATCATCATTTTCATCCTCCTATCTTCCAAAGTCTCGACAAAGGGTGTCCCCGTAAATCCTTCAATAGAGCTAGCCTTGGTTTTCTATTTTCTTGAGCTACTCACTCCAAATTATACAGAAAAACCACTCACCTGCCTTGTTCGGTGATCTACTATTGTCTTCTGACTATTCTTCTTTGGTTTCCTTCGACTCCCGGCTGGTCAGATCTCCAGAACTCCAGAATCTGATCCAATAAATACTGAAAATAATCCATAATCTGTATTCCGCGTATACAAAGATGTTTGACCAAAACTGCCACAAGTGATTCTGGCGACGGCAGATGTTTGCAGTCTTACCCACATAAAAATAGAGTTCACATATTCAAGTTTTTAAAAACCAGGGCTAACAACCAAAGCTGTATTATGTCTAAACAAAGGTTTTTATCGTCCCCAGTCTTGACTGACAGGTACCAACTTGATAACCAATCAAGACCCAATCTGTCTTCATATAGTCTTTGTTGCTGTTCGTCTCAGCTTAATCTAATGCTATTAGCGGTCTTCCCTCTGAAGTACCTCTGGCACTTGTTAGATGAATCCAAGTCACCTCAGTTGAATTTTTTCTAAATGTAGAAATAAGGTCTTCCTTGTCGCGGTACTTCTCACTCAGCCCATTAACTTTACTCCTATAAGATATCTAATTCCAGCTGTCTGAATACTTCCTCTCACTATCTCCGTGATAATCCATATTTGGTGAGCATATATTACTTATACAATTTGTCCTTACTCGGAATTCTTTATTAGATCATTACATTATTAAAAGGAATGTATACGTATATTTTTAGTGTTGATTTAAAGTTGTTTACAATAATCAACACAGCATTATTAATTTAGCTATCAAACATTCAAATAATACTACATTGAGAAACATTTATTTGTTTTAGATATTTAAACAAATGAAAATTAAGCAGACATTGGATCCCAATCGCTCACCGCTTCCAAAAGGTGGAGATCAAAAAATAGCTCTTCTCGGGGCTGGGCCTGCGAGCATCAGCTGCGCTTGTTTCCTAGCCAGGATGGGATACTCTGATATTACCATTTTCGAAAAGGAAAAGTTTTTTGGTGGATTAAGGTAAGCTAATTCTACAATTTCTATTAAAAAAGAGAAAATAATATAAGTAAATTACAGTAAATCAGCAGTAAGTAACTAATAACTGACCTCTCTGTCCAACACTATTCTCATCTCTCTGACCGACATTATTTGCGGGGTTCATCATTACAGTATTGCTGTTCTCAGACAATAAATGGCACAATAAGAATGTTTAAGGTTTTAATAGCTGTGTAGAGTTTCCTATTTTACCTTAGATGCTTATGCGCCATGACCCCTGATGATGAACCATGCGATGGCCAGAAAGGTCAGAGACACTCGGCGGAATAGAATAATAAGAGAAGATACTGTCATGAAAACATTGAGTATTTTTTTAAATCCAATCATTTATATAGTTAATCAATAAATTTGTATTTAAATCATGCTCGGTTGTTAAAATGTCCTTCCACAGAGTTTTCATCAATCCAGTGGGTTTTATGGTGGTCTGTCTTTTAACCAACGATTGTCCGTTCTCTGAGCGATGTTGTCTATCTATTGGCATTTCTGTTGCTTTTGCGAATTCTATTATACTCTTATCTTTCCTGTCTCTTCGAGTGATACCCAATATATTTTTTATGTTATGTTTGTAGACCCCTTTGACCTCCATGTTTCGCAGCTCAAACGAGCACTAGAAGTATGCATTGGTTTAATATGACATATATGTGATAATATTACAGTTCTTCAGAGATTCCCCAGTACCGTTTGCCATTTGACGTGGTCCAATTTGAGATTGATCTTGTGAAGGATCTTGGAGTGAAAATTATCTCAGGAAGATCTCTAGCTACGAATGATATAACTGTAGAGGTAAGGATATGATTAATAATTGAATACAAATAATACTTATATATCTAATTACCTGTCGTAATGTAAACTTACAAATGTTTTATTGCAGAAATTATTTAAAGAGAATTACGCAGCGGTATTTTTAGGTATTGGATTGCCGGAACCTAAAATCATTCCAATCTTTCAAGGGTTGACTACTGAAATGGGATTCTACACAAGTAAAAACTTTTTACCTAAAGTAGCAGAAGGAAGCAAGAAAGGTATGCGTAGAATAGTTTTAAAATTTATTTTAGTACCTTAAAAAATAGATAAATAAAACGCATTACACGCCTCAGACATATCGACCCCTCCTACGTAAAGTATTGTAAGTGAAAAATTACATTATTTTAATCATTCTAGTATTTGATACATTTTTAAATGGCTGCTATTTTTTTAATATTAATATTATGTGTATTAGTATCCACATTATAGAATACAATATATATTTTTTTTAAATCTGCCAAATACATACAAAATACTAGATCGATTAAAAATGACATTTTTTACTTACGATAACATCCCTGCATTAAATATGTTTCTAAAAATATTCAAAATAAAAATCACCCACACGGGAACCAAAGACCGGTCTCCTGTGGGGATATTCATCTTACCTTATACTGGTTCGCTACAAAGTTCAACAGGGGTATAAATAAAAGCATTAAATTCTAATACTAAAAAAATTAAATTACGTATATACTTATATGACAATTTGGCACCGCAGTCTATTAGGGTAGTAGCTAAGCTAGCAGAGCGGGATCGATATTCGGCACTTTCTAGGTGTCTGGTATTGATTCCGACACCGGTAAAGTTGAAAATAAAACATAGTAAAAATAAGAGTGCTTAAAATTATTTCTAACACAGTTACAAATTCAACTGAAGGACTTGCTGAAAAAAGAAATATATTTAGTATAATTAATTTCCTTAATATCTCAGTATGAAGCATTTTAGATCAACTTTTTGTGTTTATAATTTTTGTTCAATATTTTATGTTATATGTGTATTAAAAGGTATTGATTGAATTCTTGAACTGTAACTATAGCTGATTATTAATTGTTCACTAGACTTGACAGTGTTTTAATTAATGTTAACCTTGGAAAAATATATTGTTTTAAGGTATGTGCGCCTGTAGTTCCGCAGTGACTCTGCCCAAATTGTCGGGGAACGTGATAGTCTTGGGAGCAGGCGATACTGCCTTTGACTGCGCAACTTCTGCACTTCGTTGCGGAGCCAAAAAGGTCTTTGTTATCTTTAGAAAAGGATTTTCCAACATTAGGGCTGTCCCTGAAGAGGTTAGTAATTTTTTAAAATGGGAAAGTTTCTAGAAAGTCAGATATCACAGTCTTAACCAGTGTTCCCTCTAAGGTGTACGGGTGTGCGTGTGAGCGCATGATTTGGTATCATCAGTTTTTCACGCCACATTCTATCAAAGGTTGCAGTATGTTCATTTATCCTGTTTAAGATCACCAACATTTTTGACAATAAACCACTTTCTGAGGATACTCAGCCAAGATTATTTCTTTCTACCAACGCCTCTGCCGCCTTCTATATTCTGGTGCATAATGAGTTGTAAAAGATTATATTTCTCGTTGTGAAGAATGTGTCCAAAGTATACAGTTTTCTTTGATAATTTGTATTAGTTCTGTTGGCTTATTTTTAAAATTCACAATAGATATTTCACACGCACATCTTGATCCAAAATTTTCCTTCTGGAATTCGGGTGAAGATCTAAACCGTCATTGTGATTGGTATTCGATTGTAGTAATGTTTGGCAACTAAGAGGCTGGAGGTTTAGTTTATAGTGTACCAGAGACTGCTCATCAAATTATTAATAATCAGTCATCAATTATTGTTACAATTGAACACAAATCTCACAGTCACAATAATAATTTAGCTCATCGCTAGTCAAAATGTTTTTTTCTAAAATTTTGTTATTTTAGGTGGATTTGGCCAAAGAAGAAAAATGTGAATTTATTCCATTCATGTCACCTTTAGAAGTCATCACTCGAGATGGAAAGGTAATTAACACACTTTTTCTCAAAAATATGAAGTCAGATATTAATTCAATTTGAAAATATGTATTATTACATTCGTTAAAATAATTACAGATTGCAGGAATGAAATTCTGTCGAACGGAACAAAATGAAAATGATGAATGGATTGAAGACACCGACCAGGTTACGCAGTTGAAGGCTAATTTCATCATCTCAGCGTTTGGATCAGGCCTTTTTAATTCTGATAGTACGTTATTTCTTAATGTACCTACTTCTAATATTATAAAAATAATCTTTTAATTAAATTTTTGTATTTAATATTTTCAGTTAAACAGGCAATGTTTGGTGTTCATCTGAATAGATCTGGTCTCCCAGCCATCAATCCACAAACTATGCAGAGTTTATCTGAGCCAAGGGTATTTTGTGGAGGCGATCTGGCAGGGTATTCGGAAACCACCGTTGAGTCTGTTAACGACGGGAAGACAGCTGCTTGGTACATGCATTGCGTATTACAGGTTTGTTGATTGTTTTAAATATAAAACCATGATTATTTTTACTTCTTTATGTGATGGTAACATTGTTAAAGTGGTCTTTCGTTGGTTCACGAGCATAACTTTTGAAATGGCCCCTGGAAATCTTAGATTGGGCATGTATCTGTTATGTCATGTACCCTTGTTTGTGGATCACATGAAGGGGGCTCTTTAAGTTCCATTTATGTACACGGTGGCCCAAAAAAAGTGAGAACATCCTTCATTTTATAATTCTTAATGTAATTTTTTTGCACAGTATTTAACAAAACATCCCATATTGCATCATCTAGTGGGTTTAAATCTGGGCTGTTCGGTGGCCACACGCCTGGCTCGATGAATTTAACATTCTCACGATGAAGAAAGTTGATTGTGTTTCTGGCTGTGTGAGATGGAGTTCCGTCCTGCTGTAATGTCCAGTTATTCAGTAATGTCTAGCTACACTCCAGGCTTTGTTTTGAAACTCTTTGATCATTTTCCTAGCACTCCAACGTTTTTCAATTTGCAAATTTTTGACCAGAATACGGTCTTCTGCGGTGATTTTTGTCATTCTGGGCAACAATTTGAAAAAAACCAAATATAAAAATTTATAATCTCTGATGGCGACTGGAAATTATCGAAATAAAACGTAATATAGGTGAGTAAGTAAATTAGTAAACTATTTAAGCCATTGTTGATATAATTAAACTAATTTTGATGTAATTACATATATCAAATTTTACAAAATTTTTTTGGGCCATCTGTATATCAACTATAATGGTCCGTGTCCATGATACAATGAGATAAATCTGTGATTTTGTTAAATTGTAACTATGATTGGTAACTGAGATTTAACTATTTGGGAATACAAAGTAAAAGTATTAATTAGAATGATACACATATTAATTTAATTTTAACGGAAAATATTGTTGTTGCTACCGGGATTCGAACCTGGATCTTTTCTGGATCGGGCAAAATCCGGGGAGATATCTAAATATGATATGAATGTGATAATTAATAAAATTGATTTTATATGTATATCTTTCTAATTAATACATTAAATTAATATTTAAAATATCACAGACAGTCGTGTTCTGAACAATCACAACTTCACAATAAGAATGTGTTATCTTTAATAATAACTATTTGGGGTTTAGTTTCTAGTGGACTAGTGACTGCTCGAAGAATTGCAAATAATCAGTTACCAATTATTGTTACAATCAAACATAATCACAGTCATAATAACGGTTTAACCATCGCTAGTGTTAATTGCTACTGGGGAGATTCAAATTTCTGGTGACACCCATTTGATGAAGAAAATATTAAAGGTCAACAGATTAACATTTTACGTTTGATGTACAACAGGCGCGATGTGAGATGGCGAAACATGTTAACGGTGAACTACAAAAGCCGAGACTTGTCACCAAAGAATCTTATATAAATTTCATCTGTGGATACGTGTCATAACAGTTTCTAAGAATTATCAATGAAAGAAAATGTTTTTCTATGGCAACATTGGATATCATGCAAATATCAAAATAATTATCTCATGACAAAAATTATATTATATAATAGTTGAATGCATAATTTAATGTCAAAAGGATATGTCGCAAGAGCCAGGAGTTCATCCGCCCCAGCTACCCAAGTTCCACTGTCCCATAGACGATGTGGATATATCAGTAGAGATGTGTGGATTAAAGTTTGAGAATCCATTTGGGCTTGCCAGTGCCCCGCCTGCTACCACATCAGCCATGATTCGAAGATCTTTTGAACAGGGGTGGGCTTTTGCAGTCACCAAAACTTTTGCTTTGGACAAGGTAAATTTTATCACATTATTTTCTACAATTTTTGTCGAAATTTAGCTAAGGGAGGGTCTCGACACTACTGTGTGATGTCGTGAGTGAGTGAGTGAGTCCGGGTTATCTGACCGGCCTCATACATCATCTAACAAGTGGCAAACTCTAGCATGTTGCTATGGTTTCTATCCTACATCTAAATATCTTTTGCCATCTAAATAATTGGCAGCATAAGTGAATTTTTTATTGAACATTACGTAGAGCCAAATTATACATTTATACTAAAAACATAAATGACTTAAATTGGCTTTCATTCCAACTTATGCAAAATCAATTTGAAACGCTTTGGTAGTTTTTAATTATTTACTAGTGATTTATGAAATATTTTCAGGATATGGTAACAAATGTGTCTCCTCGTATAGTCCGGGGGACCACTTCAGGCCAGCACTTTGGCCCCGAGCAGGGAGCATTCCTCAACATTGAACTCATCTCAGAAAAGAGTGCAGCCTACTGGTGCCGGAGCGTCACGGAACTCAAAAAGGACTTTCCCACTAAGGTAATCCTTTTTAGATGTTTTAAAAATATATAATAATAAATATATATATAATTCCCGCCCACTCAACTATACTCGTCCAATTTTTGGCATCTCGGCTGTCACCAGAGAAGTGCCTGTTGCCTGTTGCTTTTTCCACTTGGTCGGTCCAACGTGTGGGAGATCTTCCTCTTTCTCTTCGCCCTTCGATGTGGTCCACCACAACAAGCTTCTCCAAGCTATCTTCCCTTCTCGCAAGATGCCCAAAAAATTGAAGGATTTGTCTCAGGCAGATGGTTGAGAGTCTGTCATTGACGTTCAATTCCTGCAGAATGTAGACATTTGCGCGTCTTGCCATCCATGGTATGCGCAACACGTGTCTACAGCACCACATTTCAAAGGCATCAATCAATTAAAAAATATAGTGGTGGTAAATACACATAATTCACACATAGTGTTAAGAAGCCTCTGTGAAAAGTACATTAAATATATTATTATAAAACTTTAATTTATATTATATAAAATATTTATATAAAATAAAATATCAAATTAGAAGCCTTAATGTGTCGTTTGTTTATTTGTGTTTCTTGTGCCTGTGTTGTAGAAACTTTCCACTAATAATTGAGTGAACCGCGTGAAAATGGATCTTGTCAAAAAAATTAATTATTTGTGTCCCCAGATTGTGATAGCATCCATCATGTGCTCTTACAAAGAGGAAGACTGGATAGTGTTGGCACAGAGAGCCGAGAAGGCAGGGGCAGATGCCCTAGAACTGAACCTCTCCTGTCCCCATGGAATGGGAGAATCAGGAATGGGGTTAGCATGCGGTCAGGTAATACATTAAAAATATGATAACAAATAGATTTTTTAGACTTTTATCTTTTACACACTTTAATATTTTTGTTAGTATGTACTGTAGTTTTGAGAGGGATTGCATGTCTATACTATCGACTTGAACATCGAAATCGTGGTATAGTTTAATAGTTATAAAAATATAACTCAACATGTACGTAGTACAAAGTTTAGTTTATTAAAAAAATGAAAAGAAAATTAATTATTTATTCTCCCTGATTTTGTCTTGAGGCCATTCTCCTAATGTTTTAAAAGTATCTTTTGGAAATAATTTTTTTTTATGCATTTTGATCAATTACTAAAATAATTTAATGCCTTAGTAAATTCAAAGAAGATTTATCGGACGAGAATGGGATAAAATTTAGAAATTTTTCTATCAAACTTTTTAACCTACTTTGGAGGCTATTTTAAATGTCTTCTTTTAAAAAAAAGATAGAGATGCGTACACGGAATACATATCACATCAATATTCTATTTTCAAACTAAGTTAAATGCTTGTGCTATGAAAATAGGACTGACTTGTTGGTGTCCTGGAACGAGGCGCGAACCCCCAACCACTACATCATTAAGCCAACGCCAAAACAAAAAGCTTACTACAATATAAATTCTTTTTTGTGCAACAAAAGCATTGTTGTTAGCTATGGCTTAGTCATAGATTTATAGGTTAGCTGCAATTATTTTGAATGTATTTCTATGTCACTTGTTCCATCTTTAATACCCATACCTTATAGATTCCACCACAAACTCTTCAAGAATCATTTTTTGGTTTATTATTGAAGTTATTAGTGACAGTTAAATCATTATTTAAACCATTATTGTGACTGCGATTGTATTGGATTGTAACAATGTTTGGTAGTGGTTATTTATAATTTTTCAAGCAATGGCATTAGAAAGTAAACTACCAATAGTTGAAGCTTAGTTACTAATTATTGTTAAATCTCAGTTACTAATTATCGCAGTCACAAATGATTTATCATCAATTGTGTTAATCCTATGTTCCAGGATCCCGTGTTGGTACACAACATTTCTAAATGGGTGCGATCCGCTGTGAAAATTCCATTTTTCATAAAACTTACTCCAAACATCACGGAAATTGTGTCCATTGCGCAAGCAGCTTTTGAAGGTAAAATTTTAAAATATAGTTGTCAATCCATACCCACAATTTTTAATAATGGCAAATAAAAATTGGACAACCATGTATATATACATATTTACTAATGATTATATATGTCACTGTTTTGAATTTGTTGTATAGTATAGTATATCGTTATGTTATAGTACTCGCCCTGATAACTATATTTATGTAGGAAATTTTTATTCTGCATATGGTAAACACCAATCTATAAAATTGATAATCTATGCCTGCCCGACCGGGTGGCGGGGAGGTGGAGCGATTCCGGCAGACGTCCACAGGGAGCCCGACCGAGTGGTAGCGGTTATGCCTGCCACTCTGGTCGAGAATATTTTAAATTTGAAAGAGTCGATTACATGGAGGAAGAATTGTTACCAAGTTATTATCGATGGGTTTATCTACCATCGATTCTGGCAGAAAATTAATTCCTGCCAGGGTCTTCTTCACCTTGGGATGAGCACGTGACCCAAATTAGATTATTGTCTGGCTGGGTAGATGGCAAGACAATGATGTTTCTGGATGGAGAAGGATTTGACCCTGTACAGCCCTATTTGGGGCGGAATCACACTATGGATGCTGTACCCTGATATCACTGCTATGATCGGAGTGTGGTGCACTGAGTTGTGTATCTCGGTGTGACCTCGAATGATAAAGAAATAGTGTGAGATACAATGGAAGAGCATTTGGTCTTGAGTGGATTTTATCTTTTTAGTTCTTTCGACTTACAACAAAAATATAACTAAACTGGACGTTTTACGTTTTGACATATTTACGTTTTTTCTTGATTTGTCTTCGATAGACGCATTGATTATTATTTGAATTAATGTCCCATGGACACATTATGAATTTTGAGCAGCGGGCAGGCTAGTATTTAATTATAAAAATAAACAATTTACATATTCGTTTATATATATTTTTATTTATATTGAACTGAAAAAATATGGAGCACATAGTATTTGATTTGATGTCAATTAATTAATTGTTTATTTCGATTAATTGTTTTTTTCACAAATTGAGATCCAAAAGAGATTGATACATATGTAATGATAAATTCAAATATTGTTTTCGAGTAGACGTCTGATGGTGGAACACGTGTTCTTTGGTAAATCTAATATTAGTCACCTTTGACACGCGTGTCGTAGGTTTGCCATCACTGGTATAGATTGTATTTAGATAAGTAGCCTATCTCAATGCAGTCTATGTGAATGTAATGTACAATAATGTCATATTAAGAAGGTGATTAGTATTCTGTTTGGTTAATAAAAATTACAGAAGCTTTAATCGTCAAGAATCTTCAATACCCATACTAAAATCTTAACAATTAGCATTACATATAAGACAATTTTATTAATTTGATAATTAATATTTATAAATAATGAACAATTTCAATCCAGGTAAAGCTGACGGTGTATCTGCCATCAACACAGTTTCAGGATTGATGGGTGTTAGACCAGACTCTGTTCCTTGGCCCAATGTTGGTAAGTAATAATATGTATTTATTAAAATCACTATATGTATTTCCAAATTTTTCATTTATTTGCTGATACATATTGTTGTACTCCTCCCACACCTAATGATATCCTCCAGCTTTCCGATAAGCTTATGTTACTGCTGTGAAAATATACCTCTAGTAAACACTAAAATCTGCCCATAGAACCTTTCAACTCTCCAAGCATATGTACATAATAAAAAAATAGAGATGTTTATACAGAAGACATATCACATTAAAATTCTTCCTGTTTTCAAATTAAGTTAAGTGCTTGCGCTATGAAAACATGACCGACTTGGTGATCTCCCAGGATGAGGCTTGAACCCGCGATCGTATCTTACCACTACATTAACATGTACATATGTCAATATATTATATAAGATTTTTTGGTTTCCGATAAAATTATGCTTTCTAAACATTCTCTACTGCTGTCACAATGATGATATGGCTGACAAATTGTTAAATAAACATTATCAATTCTTTTTATTGTTCTTTTGCGAATGATTTCTTCTAAAAACACCAAGCATATAATTTTACTTTTTAAGTGAGATAGCTGTCTCCTATTTAATCACTGAATTATTAATATTTTAGGTGTAGAGATGCGCACAACTTACGGCGGAGTATCTGGCAATGCCACCAGACCCATGGCGTTGAAGGCTGTTTCTTCCATCGGTAATAAACTACCCGGATTAGCAATTCTCGGTATTGGAGGGGTCGACTCACCTGAAGTCGCTCTGCAGTTCTTGCAGTGCGGGGCATCTGTTGTGCAGGTTAATACCTTGTTTTAGAATTTTGGTACACAAATCCTTCCAGTCAGTAGTGTAATTAAGAAAATTATGCCCCAGTGCAAAATGGAAGGACCCTCCGAACATGCAAGGAAGCTAAATAATAATGTTATGGTTTATTTATTAACAGTAAGTAAAATTGGTCTCATTATTTTTTTTTTATGCATTTATTTTATTATATCAATAAAAAATAGTTACAAAAACAAATAAAATGCACATTATTAGTGTTCCTGTATTAAAATGTAAATTTTGTTACGTACATATTTCTTGTCAATTCTCAGGTTGGAAGTGCAATCCAGAACCAAGACTTCACCCTAATAGAAGACTATTGCACGGGACTGAAGGCTCTTCTGTACTTGAGAGGGGTGGGGGCACCCGGGGGGCCATGGCTGGGGCAATCGCCCCCCACATTTAAACACCAAAAGGGGAAACCGGTCACAACTCTCAGGGGCGCCAATGGAGAGGTAGTATATGATTAAAAGATCACCCATAGATATATTGTATTTTATGTGTTGTATTATTAACGATTTGTTTTTTACAGATATTGGCTCACTTTGGTCCGTATAAAAAAGAGAGGGAATTAATATTGGAGGAAATCCGTTCAAAGACAAATCTTTTGAACGGAGACTCAATGACTTCCGATGTATCAAATGGTTTTGATAAGGTCAATGCTAAGATACCCCACATCAAAGATATTATTGGAGAGGCTCTCCCGAGAATTGGCACCTACAAGAACTTGGATAATACTAAACAAGTTGTAGCTCTAATTGACGATGTAAGTGTTTTGTGTTGTTAAAAATATATTTATTTTGTTTTATGTATTTTCACTCATACAAGCGTGTAAAGATTTGGAGTGAAAGTTTGAGGACTGAGGCTTTGAGGGAGCAGTGTTTTACCATGGAGCTCTGCCAAGTTTTAGTATTCCTGGCTTGTATCCTAGACTGAGATATTTAAAAAAATCTTGAGAGTACAATTAATACTCTCATAGTTATGTGTTAACATCGCGCCCGCATTTGTGTGTACAGTTCACTAGGTAGGAATGAATTTTTTTCTTGACATTTTAAATTTTATTTCTTGGTTGCTTATCGACGTAGGTAGGTACTAGGTATACATTATTTTAAAAATAAAAATTACTAAATTCACAAAGAAGTTCTTTACCTCCCTTATCGGGATGTGAAAGAAGACATTTTAATATTAAAATATGTAAATGTTGTGGCTTTTCTAACATGTAAATTTCTGAAAAGTATCATAGGCGACTGACTACCATAAATGATGTCACAAGTTTTTCATACCATACACCTCTGATCCTGTCACAATTACGCCCCTCCTCCCCCTAAACCTGTGACATCATTTATGGAAGCCACCAAAGTGTAAGTTTGGCGTTTATCTGAATAAAATACGTAGTCACCATGACAACGAGCATGACGTATTTGTTTGGTCATTTTTTTCTAGTATTAAATTATTTTGTATTAAAGTACGTTTACAATGCTTTGATATTGTTTTGTTTTAATTTCTTTCAGGACATGTGCATCAACTGTGGAAAATGCTACATGGCTTGTGCTGATTCCGGCTACCAAGCAATAAGGTATGGAGCTTTGTCAAATAAAAAAATTCAGCGTCAACTCGTAAAGAAAAAAGAATGAATTAATTTTCTCACATCATTTTCAGTTTTGATCGAAAAACCCACCTTCCACATGTGACGGACGACTGCACCGGTTGCACCCTGTGTCTTTCAGTCTGCCCAATCATAGATTGTATAAGGTAAATATTTTCAATGTTATTTTTCCTCGGTCAGATTCATCATATGATTTTTTATTTTGTGTTCATAAAAAATAATGCGCACAAATGTAAAAAAATGCAGAGTTCGATTCCCTTTGCATATGATTTTAATACAGAACAGAGCTGAGAGCCGTATTAAAAAGACTAGCGATATGTAATAAAGTCCTAGTACCAACACTCGTGTACGGAAATGAAACCTGGAGCTGGCAGAAGAGGAATACAGGCATGTACAGTATGGCCCAAAAAAAGTGAGAACATTTCGTAAAGTGTGACATAATTACATCAAAATTAGTTTAACTATATCAACAATAGCTTAAATAGTTTACTAATTTACTTACTTACCTATATTACGTTTTATTTCGACAATTTCCGGTCGCTGGTATATTGGTAAACTGGTATACCACAGTTGTCGGTTCAATATATTTTAAATTAGTAAACTATGTAAGCTATTGTTGATATAGTTAAATTAATTTTGATGTAATTATATCACATTTTACGAAATGTTCTCACTTTTTTTGGGCCACCCTGTATATGGTAAATAATTAACAAGTTAGGAGGGATTGCAAAGATGATGAAATAAATAGGATTGGTTATGTAGTACACGAGTAAAACTAATGAATGATGATGAAATACTAAAAGATATATGACGTGAGTGTTGATGGTACTAGAAATAGAGGGCATCCGTGGAAGTCTAAGCATGACCAGGTAAACCAGATATTGAAAGATAATTCTATCCAGAAGTCTCAACAGTTGACAAGCTTGCACGAGAAGACATATGAATGAGAAAGGGGTATCTTTTCATAGGCTTATCAGGGGGTGTTGCGATGGGAGTCCACTTAACCATTCACTGGGAGTTCCAGCTGGTTTTGAATGATTTTAATCTTTTTTATGGGTAGTGTGTTCTATCACGATTATAATATTTGTATAGCTCCCAAAGTAATATGTACAAATGAAATCAGCATTTTTAAATGTACACTTTAATTACAGCATGGTTCCGAAGACCATACCTCATATTATCAAAAGGGGACTAGTTGAAGGAGATCCAGGAGTTATCCCAGTACACGCGTTGCACGGCGTTTGTCAGTAGATTTTAAAATATTGACCGCTCGCAAAGGACAATGTACAGAATACTTTACCAAATATTTTTATGTTTTATTTAGATATATCTTTTTTTTTTACTGCCTCTGCACATTGTTACTGAAGATCCAACAATTATATATTATAAATAAATGTTTAATGTAATATTAAAAAGCATATTTATGTTTGTAGAAAATTTATTATTAATGCCTGTTTTTTATTAAATAAAGCATTTATTTTTACGTACTGTTAATGTTTTTATTAAATTATTTACACTTTCTCACAATTTTATACAAAAATATGTAAACAATATTTCAAACCCCGAAGTACACTCCAGTAAAATATACAATATTAAAATAATTTCAGTCAACTTATTATTTAATAATTTTTGACACATAGACAGGTACATAAACACAAAAATAATAATCAATATACATACATAGTACATTTCTAATTGTAATACATACATTTTGGACAACTAGCTATGTGACACCCTGTAATAATAAATGTATTAAAAGCTGTATATATACAATATACAAGATTTAATTGTAAATTTGCAATAGCAAAATGAATTAAACTGATTTCTTTAAAAACATGCACATATTAAAAGCGGTAATTTCTTTTATATAAGTACTAAAATATTGTAATGTTTCAATTTTATTAATCTAACAATGTACAATATATTTGAGAAGTGTTCTAAAATTAAATATATTTACGTTTACCTACATTTAATAAAATGTTAAAAATAATAATCAAATTAATAATATTTATTCCCTAGATCTGGTAACATTGGTTAAAAAGATAATTTTGAAAGTACTTGATTAGCTTATTGACTAATGACTAATGATATAGTTGTGCAAGTTGTCTACCTACACGACTTGTTTGACTTAAATGGCACACATGTATAGACTAATGTTAATGTAACATATAAACTATTTTTGCACATAGTTTGAAAAGCTATATAAATTATGTAGATTCTTTAATACAGTCAATTATGCTATATTTGTCTGTTACTTTGGGTACTGCAGAGTCTAAAATACTAACTGGCAATATCATTCCATAGAAAACAGCGCAATATTCAAGAAAACCATTCAATTGGTTCTATACATTGAAAAACAAAGAACAGAGTAATATGTGTCATAATAAGACAAATTCATTTTCCGAGTCCGACATGGAGAAGTCCGTCAATGTCACATTCTTTCTATTTTCTTGAATAACTAGTTTATGAAGAATCGAAGAGCGATTCTTGTGCAACGTCCACAATCGACCCCACCAGTTGTCAAACTCTTGAGTGTTTGAAGGTGGCGATGGTTTGGGACAGTTGTAATGAGTTTGGTCAGCTGCGCTGCTTTTAAAATTATTATTACGCCATTTATTGTGCACCATTTCACAAACGAAGCACTCGAATGCGGACACGAATGATTCCACTTCGTATCCGTTCACTTTCCACTCTCTTTCTTCCAGTGATTTGATCAAATATGAATTTGTTATTTTATTAGAAGTTTTGTGCTGCAAAAAACTTTCATATTTATCATCATGAGTATTTAAATATTCCAAATAGGCGGCGAGCTGTTTCGGAGATTCAAAACTGTTGGCTATAATCGCTGATTGTTCGTTAGGCAGCCAATCTCTGACGCTGGGAGAACCCATATAAATAGGCACGGAACCTACCTTCAAAGGCCTCCACAATTTTTCAGTGATGTAATCTTCACATACTGCATTTTCAAAGGATATTGTAAACTTGTAGCGAGCGACGAACTTATAAAATTCATCCGAATCCAAATTGTTAAGATAGTCACCTCCAAATTCAGGAGGTAATTTTTTATTATTCAGACATGTTCCGTAAGAGTCAACGGAAATGTACTTCATCAATTCCTTCACGTAGCTGTCCCTGTACGAAGATGTATCGCAGTCGGTTTGTATATACAGAACTGGTGCAATTTCATTCAACAAAGCATTTTTTTTCAATGTTTGTAAAAAATAATTATCGGTGAGTAAATCTTGTACACTTTTTAAATATTGTAAAGTTAACGGGACGTTACTGTACCGAGATATGGTTGAAGAATAATTAAACAGTTGCAACGTCGGCTCATGTTCTATTATGGGAGTGTTTCTCGGCGATTCTTCATGCAGCAAGCCCCAGATGTATTTGCGAGCGTCTCTCGGCAAAGGGAGATCCAAATAATCAAATTGGCTCCCGTAAAACAGAAACCCTTCGGTATTCTTGTTGAACCTCTTTTCTCTGACATTTGTAAACTCGCAGACAGCATTATTCTTGCAATATTGAATGTTGGAAGGAGAGCCGGGAAATTTTGGAGTCCACCATATGAGAATCGGGTTTTCTGGCGGACTGTTTGGTCGAAAGCCACTAGAACTGCGGTAAAAATACCTCAGTGATATGAAACATACAAAACATAACAATATTTTATAAATAATGCGTGAATTAATGCTGAAAAAAGCTCTTCTTGAACACATAACTAAACTATACATATTATTATAATGTACGGTATTAACTGATAGGAACGCCTGTTATGTAACTCACTAGAATATGAATGAACAAATGCAAAATTATAATACGACAGTATTTTTTTCTAAAGCAGGAAGTTGTTATCAATAGAAGAGTCCATTTCTGTACTTAATGCATTATCAGTGTTGAACATAATATTATGTACACATTATCTTCCGACTGTCCAGATGGGAACAGTGACTATGAGTCAAGCATTTAACTGTGTTATATCCTGAGAAGAGTTAATAATTATAATAAAATAAACTAATTAATATTGTCTGGTTTCAAAATTATGTTAAAACTATTACAATCTTAGTGTCTTTCACGTAATAAGAATTTTTTTTATAATGATTTTGGATGCTGGTTCAACATGTCAAGTATACAATTTCATAAATTATATACACTTCAAAAACAAATTGAAAACACAAAAGGTTTGTAGAGTGGTTAAGAAAAATTTGTGATGTTTTCTATTCTTAAACCAGTTAATATACAAAAAGAAAATATTTGATATCCAGCAAGATGCACTGAGAAGTGCAATCATTCTTTCAACAGAAATAACACTTCTTACGTTTGTGTGCATTTTAAAATTTGATATACTATTATTATTGATATATTATTAAATTGATAAGTTAGTATAATATTAAAGCATAATTTTGCGAATCATATTAAGAAGAATACATGAAAGTATAACCTGAAAAGACACTGGACAATTGTACCAGGTCAATGTTTACAAAACAAATAAATGTCAAGAATCAAGATCAAGATGCAAACGTCATAATACGGTCATAAACAAAATCTTATAATCAATCCATAGGCAAAATCACCTGTCAAATTGTCCAGTTGTCAAAGATATTATAGACTTTTTCTATGGTTAGCGAGGAATTTAGAATATAAGAATACGAGAAATTTACCATCTTACTCGTAGAATAGAGATATATATCTTACTTAATTTAAAATGGACGAAGAGGAGGATAGTATCATTCAAGAAGTAATGAATCAATTCGTTTTACCGCTTTTATTTTAATCAACGTGGTACAGACTTTGAGGTTATATTTATACTTTACAGTGAAAATATTACACGCCTGTTTGCACGCTTTCTTTCAGATTCCTGTTTACCTTTCACAGACACTATCGAAGCAACTGTATGTTTTTCAATATCCTTTGAGATCTGCCAAAGAGGGTTGGGAAGATGCTTCAGTATTGAACTCTAGAATCAAGCCAGTTCACCAAGAAGTCAAACTCGAGTTTGGACTGGACACAGACAGTGAAAGATATAATCCTTCTAAGGGAGAGCAAATAGCCTTAAATACAGATGGATCAAAGGTTGGAATTTTTAAAAATTTAATTCCATATTTGATAGTAATAATTAATATGAAATCCATTTTAGTAAAAACTTGTATGATGTAAATACGTGCGATGTTGCAAGGGGGTACGTGAATAGGACTTGTTATCACAACAAAAAAGTTTTTCGGCACATTAGCGCATTTGAGACATTCATTACTGTTTTAGCTTTTTGATGATACAGTGGAACTTCAATTTGTCAATTTTTTTATTTAAATAATGTTTTTGTTTTATCTTAGTTCTATTTAATTGTTTTATTGAGAATTTTTAATTTTACGAGTGTTACAAATTTACATGCCAAGAGGTCCGGTTTGGCTAAAGAATGGAATATTCACTCGAGTAATTAAGGTCATATACAAGAATATTCAGGTTATGTGTAAACAGCACGCATTTGTGTGTGTGTGTAATGTGTGTGGATCACTGGGAAGTAAGTCATAATTTTTATTACATTTATTTTGGACATTTTAAAATTTTATTTCTTAGAAAATGTTTACGGTAACATATTTTTTCCTACATATTTCATATTTTTATACAAGTGTAACAGACCTAGTTCACAATATATTATGGGTGGATACCTAACTAAATTACGAGTAGAAAATATTCAAGGAATATGTGCAAATTCTGTACTGTCTTCTGAATTCTGCTTTAACGTCAACATAGGTAGAAAGAAATATTTGCGAAATTTATCCATTAATTTATGCGAAATTCGATGACCTTTAATTTTTTGTATTCAATATTTCGTTTTAAATCAATAAAATATTTCAATTAATCAAAATAATCGCATGGTTACAATTTCTTTGAAATGCTTATATCTCTGTCATGGTTAAGATTAGGTACATATTCGTTGAACATTTTTGACTCGTAATTGAGTCAGGTATCCACCCATAAAATATTGTGGACTAGGTGTGTACATTCTGTATATTAAATTTGCATCAAGATTTTTCCATGGTGCCCCAATTGTCTCTCTGCATGTCAACGTGAACATGGAAATATTTTTCAAACAGTTGATAAGATCTTCAAAATAGTTTTAAGGCCTCGAGATAAATCCACTTCATTGGAGGTCACAAACTGCTGCAAGAAGGGGATACAGTCTCTCCCAATGTCTTCATTCATTTTTCATTTCCATAGTTGTAATGTTTTTTTGAATTAGAATCTTCTCTACCAATTTCAAAATGCACCCCTGTAAGCCAGTTGCACATGTTGCTGTCTTTCACAATGCTCCGAAATTTTCTTATGGGCTATTTATAATCTGTAATCTTATGAAACATTTTACAAGAGGACGCCTCTGATGAGACATTCTGTGTTAAAATGATTTAAAACAAATTGAATTGAGAGGGAATTTTGGCTATTATATGTTTCTATATAACATTTTTTTCTAAAGCAATAGCAACTTTGCGAAATGGAAGTTCTGCAATATATTGAAAGGCTAAGTTACTAAAGTAAAAAATTTTGGGAAAACGGGTTGTTTGATCGTTAGTAAAAAAATATTTACTTCTTGAAAGTACATCCCGTAGTAAACTCATTTTACTCTGCGATGTTCGATAGTAAAAATGAGAATCGATAGTTAAATATGGCGTCTGACACATTGATACTTTGAAAGTTGCAGTATACGACAATTAATCATTCAATATCCCGCTATTTTAGTGATGAGAGTTTGTCTGATGATGATCTTGTAGTTTAATATACATTATTACACATAATACGAAAAAATGTCATTACCAAAGTGACAGATATCGAACGTCTAGGTGAAAAAATCCATAGATAATGCATAAAATAAAGTACATTTTATGATTATTTGTCACACCTATAGACATCTCCATCTATGCTTTGAAGATAGTAAATTTGTCATTCAAACAACCCGTAAACGATTTTAACCACAGGCGTTAGTAAAAAGTTACCATTGTAAAAAGTTGCCATAGTAAAAAGTTAATAATTATTACACAACCGGTCTTAAGAATTATTTTACAATTAATTTAGTTCATTGAATGTGTAATAGATATTGGGAAATTAATTTAATTTTATTTATTTCTTAGATACATATAATATATATATTGTATAGTCAAAAAAATTGTTTGTTACATATAGATTTTTAAAATGCATTGCCCAACTAGGCAAGCCTGTTTTAAGGCAAATTGACAAACAAAACATATTTCACAAACCAAATAAACCAATACGACTCACTGAATACTAGTCAAAACACAATTTAAATGCAAAATTAAAGTACATACAAGGCTAAGTAAAAGTGAGAATATATAATATATATAAATACATTATGTATAAATACATACGAGGTAAAGCTAAGTGAAAATATATAATAATAATTATACAAAATACTTTGTTTAAACCACTATTTATTAATTATTCTACATTTTCGATACCTATGGTATCATCTTCAGGAAACAAAGTATTTTGTATTATTATTAACATAAAATGAGGCCACAAAGTAATTTTGCAAATATTGAAGAAGAAAATATAAGATTAAAAATTATAATGCAGTATACAAGTACACATAATGCAGTTATAAGAATCATTTCATAATACGCAAATTCTAAATTTAAAAAACAATGAAATAAACATTTGAGCATTGTAAGAATGCTTTAGTACTTATTTAAGATTGTTTGTATTTAAATAAATAATGAGTTTTTTTTTAGCCATCGAACATTTACAACAAGGAAAAGGAACGCAATACGTATTTTAAATCTGGACTTATGGACAAACTGCAGTTCGAAAGTAACACTCCGGTGATGGACGCCAGCAAGTATGCTGTGGCTATTCTGCAAGACGGGGAAATGCATTTTACACCAGTTAATGGTAAGAATATGTCTCCATGTAAAAGAAGTGGAATGCAGCAATGCAGCAGCTAAAATAAGCAATTTGATTCCAATTATGAAAGAATGAGGAGTGAATGTTAAGAAAGATATATGACGTGTTGATGCCACCAGAAATAATGGACTGTTTGGACTGAGGTCTTGCCACGCTCACTCTCGCACATACATTTCTTGTAGAACACACTACATTGATTATTGAATCTGCGTGTGTTTATATTGAAGGGGTGACCATGCTACGAACATACGCTCGATCTGAGTTTTTTAACCAGTTTTTTTTTATTGTGTCTCTTTAAACTGTTTGTGATGCTCAATATTTTTTATACATTTAGGGAGAGAATTATACAATTTGGATGTTATAAAAACATAACTTTTTTTGCCCGTTGATTTGAGTTAAATATCCAATTTCTAAATCCATGATATCACAATCCATATCCCAGGTGACTATAACTGTTGCCAACAAATTTTCGTCACATATTGTATCAAATATGTCACACTAATCAGCTTTATCTTCCCTGTCTGCATTTCCAATACAATTTCCTGGTAAAATAATACTATCACTATCATAATACTCAGTATCAACAGTTATTGACACCTTGTTATCAATATCTTCTTCAAGTCAAATGTGCAAGGCCTACTATTTCTACAAGCTGTTGTCAATTTTGAAATGATGCCATAAATACCCTTTAAAATAGTTTTCTTCAATGATTGGTAACTGAATAGTACAATCTCCGCATCACACGTCCCGCAAAATGGATTACGACAATTCCGGTCGTAAATCGGAATCACCGCAAGGTGTGGGGAGAAATAGGGAAATGTGGTACAGGGAGAGGTCGGTGAGGGAATAGGGATTTAGTCGAAGAACTAGTGAATTTCGGGAACCGGGATTTGGAAGAACTGCTTGCTTTACCTTGAGTATGACGCCTCCGCAAATCCCCGTGGTCGCCGCCGAAATTCACACAATAGCATGTGGATGAGCCGATCTCTGCTTCCGACTGAAGATGGCGATGTCAGTTTGCATCCACGGCACGCACAAACAATAGACACAGTGCACACAAAAAACACAGTGCTGGTGCACTGGAGCTGAAAAAGTCCACACCGCGAATGCCATCGCAATGTCGAGATCGAATACAATATCGCTCAAGTTGACGAAAGGTTCAATTTTCATTTCAATTCACACTGGTGGGCAAGCATTTGGATGCACGCATGTGACAACAAAAATTTTAGCATCTGATATTACAAACGCGCTAAAATGTGTTTTGCAAATACGGAATAGTAACTGTGGTTTAGTTTCTAATGTACCAATGATTGCTCACTGAATTACTAATAAATACAATTATTAATTGTCACACGAATACCAACCGCACATTCACAATTACAATCACGGTTTATCTGCTACTCGTCATATATGTTTGCAAAATCTATTGCCATGTATTGTAAACAGTTCATTCTTATGCATTCATTCAGAAGTATACAAATATTGGAACATATCAGACCAAATACGCTAGTTGCGGCTGAACTAGGCAAGTGCCTGCATATGTATGTTACGGTGCATGTTTTGTAGAATTATCTCAATATGGGTTCATCTTATTTCAGGTATCGTTCAGTTAAGGCCGTCCTATTCTTATTTCGACAAGCAAGACAAACGACTGAAGGATGAGGAACGGGAGAAGAGCGTGGTTGACGAGGATGCGGGAACTTCGGGGGAACCGGAGGCCAAGCAGGTGACAGTCTCTTTCGCAAGAACTGAGAGTGACCGGATTAAGATGGCGAGGGAAAAGTCCTTCGGTTACCTCGCCAAGAAGAGCGCCGAGGAGCCGTGGTGCGAGGCAGTCTGGTGGCACTCAAACTCTGACAAAGCCGAGGTAATGGTCTATTTAACTCTTTTAGTTTTTATAAATGTATATGGGGTAGTCGTCGTGCATTTTGATAATTTGATTTTTTCTCAACAGTTGGAGCGCTTGAAACTGTTTGCCTCCACAACAGCGACGGGAGACATGGGACTGGAGCTCCCAGCGTCGGAGTATCTCTGCACCCTGGTGCCTGTAGACGAGGAGTCCAAGGCAGCGCAGGACCCCGGGCAGGCGGGTGATGTTATCAATCTCAATGAAATCAAGAAACTCCCCCTCCCTGATCAGTGCAAGATCATTCTTAAGGATGGTAAGCAGTTAGGAATGTGATATTTAATTAACTTTTAACGCATGTAACAAAATTGTTATTTTATTTTTTCTAATAAATGTGATTTGTTAATTATGATAATATTGTTAATATGTTTCAAAAAGGCATTTCCATAAGTGAAAATAACAATTTTTAATTTAAAAAATAAAGATAATGTAGAACTATAAACAGTTGATGTGTAAAGCGCCCTCGAGGTGAAAGCTTTTATGAAAATGGCGCTGTACAAATTATCCGTTATTATTATAGGCTGATGCTGCACAAGTGCGACTGTAACGTCTCTTACCTATTAATGGTGCAAATCAAAATCATTAATGATATAATGTTTTAATTTGTATTTATCAAAATCATATATTCCATCAAAATATAATATTTGCGCATGCACGTGTCTTCGGATAATTTCGGATTTTTCTTTACAAATATCATTGAAATTTGACTGATGAGGGCGAGATCGAATTTAAAGACACAGTCATTTTATTACTACTTAATATTGATAATTTCAGTTTCTTTAAATTATCTCAAAAAATTCTTTGTATGTTTGATGAAGCAGGTATTTAATATATAATCAGAACTTCAAATAAATATGAGTCAGATGTGTTTGGGAGTGAGCTTGATAATTTTTATAAAAATATCTATTTTCAAAATATACATTTGAGGCAGACAGGTAACGCCATCTGTGCCCCTCCAGCTGAAGCTACATTGGGCGGTTTCACTGACCCGGATGCCACGTAGTGGGGAGCCGGAGCGAGAAGGCTCCTGCAGCCAGAGATTCGGCATTTCCTTTCGTGAAGTCCGGACGATCAGCAGCTTTTGATTGTGTTCTCTCTACTGTGTCAATTATTGTACATTGTAACTCAAATTTATTGTGACTTGTTAGACTTTGTGAATCAGAATTTACTTCCGAGACAGAACCCAAGGTACGTATTAAATTTATTACACACCTGTGACGCTTGCGCTCGCCTCACAACTTTCTGTGAACTGTAGTCTTTTCATTTAATTAATTTATTGAGACAAACCTCGCCATCCCTGATCGTCAATCATCAGACAACAATAACTAGACCACTAAACATTTGTTTAATTGTAATTTGATTTCCAGCTAAACTGGTGACAGTGGGTTGGCTGAGCTCGGTGCTGGGCGTGCGTGGACCCCCGCTTCTCACGGCTTTGTCTGGTGCCGGTCGTCTGGTGTCACGGGGCCGCTGGGCAGCGCGATCCGACCTGCTCTATCCGGCGGGCACTCTGTCCCGTGCGTCCGGCCTCTCCCACACTCTTATGTGCCGCGCTAGAGACTATGCCGTGAGTATTTGTGCATTTTATTAAACTAAAACGTGGAAAACTCTTCCTTTCTTACCTATCAAGAGTGCTACAAAGCATGATGGTATATCTGTAGAATTAAAGAATGGTAATTGATCACAACTAGAAGATCAAGTGTTGTAAGTTGACCATTGTCAGAATCGAAGCTGAGTGGCCTCATGTCTAGTTTTTTTTTATCCATTTTCGTAGTCAAGAAACCTGATTTATCATTTGAATCTTTGTTGTATCACTGTTGTAATTTCTTTACTTCAGGAAACTGGACTTTATGTTGCTACCTTTATAATCATTTTTAAAAATTAAAAATTTTTAATAAATATCAATCATTATCTTTACAGTTATACCTTTTCACTCAAAGTGACTACGTAGACAGACGGAAGTTCACAGTGGCCGTCAAACTGCCTCCGGAAGAAGTGAAGGAGATACTGAGCTCCGTGGCGCGAATCCAACCCAACAAGGGATGGGAACTGCTCATCCCGCCGGATCCCGAATTTCAAATCAAGTATCCCGACATCGAACAGCGGCAGGCTCTCTTCTGGGAAGCGAGGCAGCGCCAGTTCAACGAAATGCTCTCCGGCGAACCGGCCACCCCCAAGAGGCAGCGTAAGAAATCCCAACGCGACTCCTTCAGCTCCGACAGCGGCATGCCCAGTCCCAAAGTCAGAAGCAACAGCATCAGTTTCAGTCATAAAGAATCGATAAGCTCCGACAACGAAAGTGGTAGTGATTCAAAAAAGACTGCGAAAAATAGCGCAAAAGGGTGCAAACGGACTCACAGCACCGGCGCCGGCGGCGGTCATAGCAATTTTAATTCAAGTGATAAGAGAGTGTCATGATCTTACGGTATAGCTAGGTTATTTGCTAATTCTAAAAAATTTGGACTGAATATTGAATTTTCGGCAGGAACCACGTTGAAGCCGATTGCTGTGATGTAAGTATAATATGTAATACTTGTGGAACTGTGGCCGGGGGGAGGCCGACTTGTTAGTAATGCCATTCGTTGTGTTATTTACAACCGATTGTCGCATTTTATATCCGTATACAATATACATACATGACTTTTTTTACATTTCTATGGAATACCGCGTGACATTTAACGTTATCTTGAATGAGGTTTAATTATTAGGTACGTTACAATTGTAAACAAATTTGTTTTGATTTGATATGATGCATCGGCTTATTAAGGGAATGGTGGTGACACACGCCTTTCATTTAAAAATATATTTGCAAGCTTCTCGGGGCAATGTTGAGTTTTGTTTTTTGTGTATATTAAAATAATTGCTCGGCAAAAGAAAAGTGTGATGAGGTAGCTGGGAATGTATGAACCGGAGATGATATTCATAATTATTTATTTTGTGAATATAATTTATTTATTAGTTATTTAAGATATACAGGTGAATATTATGTTCCAGGCCGATGCTGTTTTTGAATAACTAGTTTATTATTATATGAAATACAACTTTTTAATTTGATTTTTATTTATCAATTATTTGGTTTATTACAATTATGTACGGAATGTGACATCGGTCAGGTGGCCGCGTGCTCTTTTAACCATATTTTTCGGAACATTCTTGCACACTTGGCGTGTTATTTCAACAATTTTATTTTGAATATTGTCCTGTAGCATCGGAATTGTTGTTGGCTTATTGGCGTGTAGACCTTTCCTTTCAAGTATCCCCCGCAGAAAATAGTCGGGAGCCGTCAAATCAGGCGATTGAGGAGGCCAGTCGATATCACCACTATTTGACATTATGTGACCGGAAAAAATTTCAAGTGTAGCTCGGGCTGTATATGAGGTGGCACCGTCCTGTTGAAATCACATATGTTGCATGTGACGATAGTGATCACCATTAATGGTTACAGCATTGCCATTATTATTTAGATAAAATATTTTAATGACTTCAACATGTTGTTGAGGTGTTAGATGCTCCATAATAAATTGTAATTGACTACTTTTTACGACTACCGAATGTGAACTGACAAATGTCTGCCAAACCGAAATGGCGGCCAAACAAAATCGGCCTGGAACATAATATTCACCAGTATGTTGGTATTAATATATGTAATTGTTTTTTTTTATCCAAAACTTAACTTCTTTTCTAATTTGAATTTCAAATTCAATGTATTACGGTTTAAGTTTATTAAATATGCAAACACAAGCACGTGTGTTACAGAAATAGGACAACAGATGGTAGCTAGCGACCGTTTGTGCCAAAAGTAGAAGTCTTAATAAATTCCACAAGCTAGACACTGATTTCGTTGTGTGCGTTGTTAAAGATATTATTTGAATATATTGCTTCTTTGTAGATAACCAACTAATATAAGCATCGGATGTTATCAAACTTATTGATTATTATATATTTTTATATTGTACCGCTGCCAAATGTTGTAATCCCATGATACCGCATCGTATACGCTGATGCGATAATAACATAAAAATGCATACCGATATTTATTCCTGTAATAGGTATTGAATCAAAATGTTCCTTATAAAAAATATTATTCCATGTCTTGACACAAAAATATCATGAATATTTGTATTTTATATAGGAAATAAATACGTAAATATATGTTGAAATGGACGATTGTTTAATATTATTTAACACCATTCAATATCCTACTCTTATCCTATATAAATATTAACATATTGCAGTATCGACGATCGTATTGCACAGAATTACTCGCCGAGGAGGCGCCAATTAATTGATACGATACGACACGTGTCAGTAATTTAAAGGTGTAATCATCGGTGTGGCGCCAAAAAACCCGCGGGATAGATTTCAGGAAAACAAAGATGTCTTAGTAAAACGTTACCGTGTAGGTACTTGCAAATTTGACTGAATCTGAATAAAAACATAGTATTCTGCAGGCGGGAAGCCATTCTCGATTGTGTCGTGTCGCCGTAGTGTACCAATATTGAACATCTTTTGTGTTTCATTTCTTTCCACCTCATAATCATCATCATCGCCGGTTGAGAGAAGCTGAGATCGGTGAACCACCCTTGTCTACATTCTTGTTTCCTGTACGGAACATTATATGTGTTTCAAACTCGTATTCCCAAAACGGTAGTTTTTTCAATATTATTCTTAGTTAGAAAGTAATTTCATTAAAATATGTCTTGCGCGTAATCTAACTGATCCAACCCAATATAAGCTGTTGCAGTTTCAACAACATGAGTGTCACACCCAACCATGTAATGGTGCCATATTGATATAATATGACAAGGTTATTAAAAAATAATCGGCAAAGCCAATTGTTTTTTTTTTGGGCAGCATTTCTACAAAGCCTATTTTTCAATGGTTGTAAATGATTTAATTACATAATGTACTGTGACACAATTCTGACGACGCCTGGCAGCAGATTTGGAATATCACCAAATAAAGTGGTTTACGTCTCGGATAATTTATTGTTTAAACTGGCCAGCTGGGGATTTGAAACCACGACCCTGGATTTGTTTCTCATTTATGAATCTGACATCTTACCCCACTCGGGTATGACTGATAATATTAATTGTGTTGATATTATTGCATTTATAATGATTACAAACTAGACAGCATCATACGCACCGTACAATGATGGCACATTACTCGCATTTGTAGCACAGTGTAATGTAAGATAGTTGCATTTGTTGAATATTGAATTAATCCATCGAAAATAATCTTGGATGATATACAGTGTTGTTGCAGGTAAGATCACTTAGAAATTGTGTGTAATAGTATTTTTATTTATTTTATATGGTTGTTTAATATATCATTGGATCCCCAAGAACATATACAATGTTGTGGTGTGTATTTATATTAGGTTGAGTCATAAATAACTTCCGTTTTTTTTCATACATTTGATTTTCAACAAAAAAAATAAATAAATGAATCTAAAATGTATTCTCCATTATTTGATATGGCTTGTTCTCATCTTGTTTTCAATTTATCGTTTCCTTCCCTAAAAAATTTGGCTGGTTTGGACTGGAAGAAGTCTCGGACAGCCTCATTTACTGCCTGGTCAGAATTGAAATTTTTGCCATTTAAAAAATTCTGTAAGGAGCAGAAAAGGTGGAAGTCTATTGGAGCAAGGTCCGGTGAGTATGGTGGATGAGGTAAAACGGACCAGCCAAGTTTGAGAATTTTTTTTTGAGTCACCCTTGCTGTATGCGTATGTTGTTGCGTTCACTGAGATTATGGGGTACCCACACTTCTAATTTACTGACTTTCCCCAATTTCTCGAGGTGGTGGCAAACACTTGATTGCGACGTATTGAGCTTGTCTGTTAACTCTTTTATTGTTTGACGTGGATTTTGTTCCAATATTGTCTTTAAAATGTTGTCATCGAAGTCTGAAGGCCACCTTCAGTTCGTTTTTCAAGGTCACGTCTCCAGAACGAAATTTGACAAACTAATTTCTAACTGCCCGATCGGTTATCACTCCTTCACCGTACACACCGCATATTTTTTGAGCCTTGGCTGCAGTACTATTGCCTTGTTTAAATTCCCAAATCATCACATGGCGAAAGTTTTCCATTTTTAAAATATAATGTGCACAACACTAGACTGCTGTATAAAAATTAACCAAACTTTTGACTGTGTAACAAAAACAAAAATCCCTTGTCTGGGTAACCCATTGTGTGCGTAAACAACAATAGTAAGTACTATCTATTTGGGCGGAAGTTATTTATGAGTCAACCTAATAACTCAGATTTGGCCAAAACCAATAGTATATGTAATTTGTAAGGTTAATTATTAATTATTAATTAATGTTAAATGCTGATTATTAATTAATGTTAAAATGATATCAAATCTCTTGTTTCCATGTATACTATTGTGTATTAAAATATCCAATCTTAAGAAACTGAAACTCCATGTCATTTCATTGATATATGTTTTTATTTTGTTTCTAAAATACTGTCGTGTAGTCATTATTTGACACAATTTAAGACACTTTTAAACATTAAAAAATACAAATGCTCTTTGAATAAAATTAATTTGGAATGTGTTTCATTTGAATGTGTTGCTTTCGTACCATTTACTTACAACCTTGGTAGGTAATTATTTTATTATTATGTCATACAAGATTCACTCCATTTCAGCTGTGAGATGGATGTGAGTTAGTTAGATTCAGATTGCAGGGAAGAAACAAATGTCATAAAATCGTTCCACAATCAAGCTGTTGCACACAAAGGAGATTCATTTTCACAAGATTATTTTTAGATGCTGGATGCATGACCAACGTGATTTCCTGGTAGAGACCATAGCAAAAAGAACCGGTCACGCTAGTTCTTACTTATGTAATACTTAGGTTGTATTGTGGAAGACTACTTGTCAGTTAGATACATTTTGATAAAAATCCTATCAATAGCACAGGATTTCACGTTGCAACTTCTGTAAAATTGTCTTCAATCGAGACAAGGATATCTCGAAACTATCTTCCATTAAAACATGGTATATATTGCGTTTTTTGTACATGGTTTCCTTAAGGAATCTACATTTCGGCACGGTAACACGTGCCATTGTCAAGGTTTTGTCTCAAGAGGAATAAATCTCCCACACTATTGTCTCAACTGAGGTGGGAAAACAGGCGCATTTACGTTGGAAGTTATAGTATCTCCCACAGCCCTGACCTTGCTCTCTCTGATTATCATATATTTTGGCCTCCGAGTGCACTTTGAGAGGATGAAGATTTTGGAATTATGACGAGGTCAACAGAGTTGTGCATTCCTGGCTAAAGGTACAGCCTAAATCAAACATATTTTTTTATGACAGAATAAAGAAATTTATGCAACCGCATGAGAAGTGCATTAAAAGGAGAGTGACTGTAGAAAATGACATTATTTATATTTCTAATTGAATTAGTAATTGAAATAATCTCAAAATATTTAATTTGCTGTTACCTTTTGAAATGCCCTGCTATATAAAACTAAATGTAAGAAATGACAAAATAAAATACACCATGTATTACGTTATTAAGTATATTTTCTTATTACATATATTCAACAATAATAAACATTCAAAATATCAAATGACTTATATGAGAAATTATACATACTTAAAAATAATTTGTAAATTCTTTTTTGGATCTTGTTAATATGTGGCCTATTTATTTCAATTTTAAACCAACAATTACCATGGACTGCGAGACAAACGGATGTCTCCTATTCTACATGAACTCCATTGCGAAGAAAAGGTCTTTTCACAACATGCAGGAAAAGAATTATTACATATTTTGGACACATTGCTAGAAGAGATGAAGACGCCCTCGAGAAATTCACGATCACTGGGAATGTATAAGGACGAAGAGCAAGAAATTGATATCCAATAAGGTGGACATACCATGTCTGAGAAATGACCAGAGCTTCGCTGCATGTCACATTAAATAAGGCCAGGGTTCACTCTGTAGAAGCAGAATAAAGACATGATGACATGCACTAACATGAGCACATAGACTAACAGAGAGATTTTAAATATTTGTCAGTAAATGTACTGGCATTTGCCACTGAAATCATATTTACAACTGCAATTCAAATACTGAGTATATTTATGATTATTAAACAATCCAATTAATTTTGTATAAAATAATATTTCCCATTTCCTGTCGAATCATAAATAAATCTCAAAAATTTCATAAACACATTTTATATTACATTCAATATTTTCCACCAAATTAAAAAAGAATTGCTAAGTCGGGTGCTTACCTAAATATAAACATAACAGGGTTTGTTTGTGTCTAGCAATGAAGTCTTTAAAGAAGATAATTAAATATGCGCGTCTGATGCGGCCTGGACAAGAGTTAAAAGGTACAATGAAATAGTTCTTACAAACCACCAAAATTAATTGCAAATACATATATAATGTAAGATTCTGAACAAAAAATGTTATAGAAAAATTCTCTCTGATTGATGACGGAGATGCACGAGTAGGACCAATTCCATGGCCTCATATTACTTCACTTGGCTTTCATCTTTGGGGACATTTAAACAGCAGTCTACGATAATATAGTCCTATGTTATCATATACTGATAAATAAGATGTAATATCTTTTCGAGCATTCCATTCAGGTTCAGATAATATTTTGTTACGTCTCGATAACGGAGCATTTTAGACCAAACTTTTATTCACATTTATTTATTAACATTCAGAATTCTACATTATATCTATATTCAAAGTTTTACTTGTTTCATTTAGAAAATTCTGTGTAATAGAATGATATCTAAGTATAAAATAAACATCTAATTTGAGGTTGAGGTTGTAGATGACATTATATTGTCAGAAATAAGCAAAAACAGTTGCCTAACCTTTTGGACAGGCAGAATCTTGCAATAATATCTAATTCTTCCCATATAAAATGATTGGTTCTTCTTGTATTGAACAATTAGTTGATCGTTAGAGAAATTGATATCAGTGCTATCTGACATAATAATGTTCATTTTAATAAAGCGATGTTGAAAAATTTAAAAGAATGCTTTAATGACGCGGATGTCAAGTGGCTCGTGTACAATGCCAATGTGCCCTAGATGACAAATCCAGTGGATGTAATCTATTATCGGAAAAATATATTTTAAAACCCATTTCTTCCCGCACAAAATAATGTGCCGAGGTCCGAGTTTTACTTTTTCTGTTAAGGATATATCGTATAATTCATCAAAAAAGTCAGTGATATCATTGCTATCCGACATAATATCGTACATTTCGATACTAGTGTCAAAAATTGAAAAAAACTCACTTTCAGTGAAATCTGTCAGGTGGCTCGCACGCAGTGCGCATGTGCATTAGTAAAGTTTACATGTAAACGGAGATTCACGGCGGTTTATAGTTAAAGTAAGCGACAAAAATAATATGACCCAACCTGTTTTCGAATAAACTATGTTTATAGTAACCCAACTTGACGCAACCCACCTTTTAGCAGTGTTTGAAATATTTATGTAATAAATTGCTTTTAGTAAGGCCCCCTTTAATCAACGAAATAACATTTTGTTTTATTGCCTAAAAATATTTTGTACTAAAAGCGTGTTGATTTTATATATAATTAAAAAAACGATGTTATAATATTTCACAAGATTAAAATTGTAGACTTTCTGCTATATGTATCTTCTGTATTAATATAATAATAGATTTACTTTTTCAATTAATTAATTGCAATCATTTTTATATTCAATAGATATTTCTAATTATTTGAATCAATCGTTTACGAAACACACTGTAAATAACTAATAACTATGATTTGTTAAAGTATTATCTTATATGGTAACTAATTTTATATGTCAAGTATCAAACTAAACAATACATATTTTGTAACAAGAAAAATATGTATACGTTTAGTAAATGACAAAATGCATACGTATGTATGTGTAGTAAAACAATGCACACTTTGTGTTGTATGTATAATATAAATAAAGCATTCAACTTAAATCTACAATACATAATCACTTATTTTTTTGTTATTTAATAAAGTATTAAATATATGTATATATATTTTTAAAGAGATGCAAGTAATATTAAAAATCACATAAATTATAATACCCAATGCTAATAAATTTTATTAGACGTATAAAACAATAATATACATATTTAATCCTTTCCTGAGTCTATTAGAAATACACTAAAGACATGAAAATGAATTATTTATGATATATTTTTTAAATTTATGAAATCAAGTTTTCCATAATATATCTTGGAGTTAAATGTCTTCTACTTCCTTATCTGCTCTATGGTTTTGATGGTAGCTTTCTTAATATGTCAGAGATGTCACAAAAATAAACAATTTTGCCTGAAATTTTAGGCGGTTTGGACGGAATAGGTGTCATATTTTTCAGGCGTTATAACTAGGAATGAGTTAAGAATTTCTACAATGTTTTTTGTTATAAAAAAGTATTTCAATATTAAATACTAATGTCACAATACTAAATATCTGGAATTTGGAAAGTACAATCATAAATAATCCACACTGAACTGCGAAATCGTTTTCGATAACAAAAATGAATTTGACGTCGACAAGTATTTAAATTCAAAAGTAAATACAAGCATTAAAAGGGTCATGATGTTCAGTAGTTCAGTGAATTATGACTAACCTGGTAAATGTGAAATTAGACAATAATAAATTATAGTGTTGCCAGCTATGTCCAATATGGTTATCATTTAAATTGTTAAACATTTAGCACCATCTGCGGCGGTCATTCGCGGCAATATATACATGCGTTTTTGTCAAGCAATAACATTGATAGAATACATCAAATATTTTTTTTAACTTGTGTATTCTAGACATACTTAACCTTCATGCGCTCGCGTGGGCGGTCAAGTAACCACCTTTTTTAATTTTTACGT
Organism: Eubasilissa splendida; assembly: GCA_031772225.1. Lineage (NCBI taxonomy): Eukaryota > Metazoa > Arthropoda > Insecta > Trichoptera > Phryganeidae > Eubasilissa > Eubasilissa splendida. Next base: position 3,278,870 of record CM062858.1, read on the forward strand.
AAAACTCACTCCACAAAGCTTAGAGGGCGGTGGGAAGGGCATGTATTCTCTAGTTGCACTCTCCTCCGCTAGATCCTACTCACAGTTCACTCAACTTACTTCTCTCTGCCACTCATTACAGCTTCAAACTAGGTGAGGTCAGGATCGATGATCAGTTCACCACCTAGCGAGCGCAACCAGATATTTTTCAGAATGTAAGTTTTTTTTTCATTCCCCTATAATTTCTCTATTTTATAGACTTTTTCAGTACTCTAGTGTTTGTGTATAACTTTATATAAGTTTTTTCCTTTCACTATTATTGTTTTTTTCTTCCTGCTTTTGTACTTTTTCCTTCAAAACATTTTTTTGTTTTGTCAAAAGTAACAATAATGGTTATTCTTTTTTAAATTCTAATATTAATATATTCGCAACATATAGGGTTAAAAAAATTTAATTACTGAAAATTTAATAGCTCTTCTTATGTTCCATTTGGGTATTTGACTTTTTTTTGTTTGTTTATTTACCTAAGTAATAATATTTTATCGATAAATAAATAATTTTGATCAAAACTGTGTTAGAGATCTTACGTCCGTATTATATTGAAATATGCATTTAAAAAAAAGAAAACCTTATAAGAATGATAAAAATCTTGGACAGTCAACTGACCGCCCACGCGAGCAGGCGTGTGAATCTATCTAGCGCGAGTGCATGAAGGTTAATCGAGATGATTTAATATTTGAAATGATAGAATCATATAAACATAAATAAAATATAAACAGATAATGTGTCATATTGTAGTGTCATGCCAGCAGTCCACTCTCGTCGAGGCATGGCGAGAGGAGCCGAGCACGAGAATGTACTGTGGCTCTCGGCTTGCATCGTCTATTCTCGTGTCGACTCGGGTCGTCTCGTGCTGTCTGCCCTCGGTTTCTCTCGGAGCGTGTATGAAAACAAGGCTTGGCGGGAGTGTACTTTGTATCAATTGAGTCTCGGCACCTAGGCAAATGCCTCGCCCAAGGCGCCTAGGCGAGAAGGGACCGTTGGCATCAGACAAAAGTAAAAATTAAAAACAACCATTCTTTTTTTTTCCTTGTTATTAAACTTTTCACTGATCAGAATTCTATCAAATCAATGTCCATGTCTCTAAGTTTGGATCACAGTGCGTATATAAAAAATCATTGTGCAATTTTAAGGACCAATTGTGCGCTGGGGGAGAAACTAATGAAAATATTACCATTTCAGTATAAGGCTACTGGTAGGGCCTGGCTTGACCACATTGATAATGAAGATGTATTAAGTCACATGAATAAGTCAAGAGAACTAATTTAATTAAACAACTATTCAAAAACATTCTCCGAAATGAAAAATATAATCTCTTACATTATGAAGGGGAAGATTGAAGGCAGAAAAGGCGTAGGTAGAAGAGATTATCTTGGCTGTGTAACCTCAAAAGGTGGTTCAACGTCCAAAATGTTGGCTAACCTTTGATAGAAGGTAGCACAGGAAGAAGAAGTCTTGTTAAAAATTGTGTGCACGCTATATTTTTTTGTATTAACTATGATGCCAAATTGTGTGCGCATGACCGTGGACGTGACTGAATATTGCCACTTTGTCATTTATGATGTCAAAAATCTCAAATTGATTAAACCAAGCAGTGCACATACATTGTTCCCTCCAAACAGTGACTCACAGTTCATCAAAATTCCACTACACGGTGAATTGTACCCAGTTTTTAGTCAACTTTTGGCTATGTTGCATATTTCTTATAAATGGGTAATTTGAACCGTAATTTGGTTTACTTTATTATCAACTTTTTACGAGATTTTATTTCCATAGACACCGACTGTGGCTATTATGGTAGCCAGCAGGGCCTAGCAACAGTAATCAGCGATAGCCAATTGCTTTCTGGTAATTTAATAAATTAATTAGTTGTCTTACCCCAAAATAGCATTTTTAATAACAGTATGAATTGGAAATAATTATTTTTAATTAGTTATATTTGATTTGTAGTCGAATATATTAAAATTTACTTAATATTTTAGATTTTATCGTAACTTATTTTATTTTGGAAATTACGCAGATGAAGAGATTTGAAAACCAGTATATTCTGATGGAACTTCTACATTCTGTAATTGCTTGCTTGCAGCATAATGCAACCAAATGAATGAAAAATCTAATTATTCTCAAAATCTTAGTTTTGTGGTAAATATTAACACCAAGAAAGATATAAAGAAATGGAGTTTGAAAGATGCCGAATTTGCGCCAACAGAGTTCTGTGAGCAGAAATCAAGGTTGCAGGAATCGGCCACGTCACCAAACTTTTTCTTAACCACATCCCAGGAACACAGGCCGACACGGCAATCACTGAAGTCCAGTGGTTTCTCGTTGAGGAAGAACATCACCCTATGAGTGTCACCCTCCTGACATCTATGCGAGAGAAAAGGAAACAATTTTTTAATATTAGGTTAAATTAATTTCATTTTAAGTCATTTTAAGATTATATGTTGTTAAATATTTTAAGTTATGGAAGCACATCGTAGTTTTGATGAATAATGTAATGTAATATGAAAAAATATCTAACATTAATAAATTATGGACTTATGAGAATTTAATGTTCTGATGAAATATACCATAAATAGGTCAAGAACATTCAGAGATAACCATTGCTTACTTATATAATACGGCTACAAGATTAGCAGCGAAGGGATCAATGAGACTGGTCCTCCACAGTCTCCGCTGAATGTTTGGAGTGTGGTAATTGTCTGAAGTGAGAGGAACCGCATCCTCGGCTGTTCCCAATGCCGTTATCAGCAATTCTATCATCCGAGAATGGGTGAAATAGACCGTGGCTTTGGGCTGTTCTTCCTCTGAAAATGTAAGTAAAATAAGTTTATGAAGTAATCAAATTAACATCAAAACTACAAAATCAATGACAGGAAAATATGTGTTATATATCTCAGACACGTGTACGAGGGCTGTATGATAAGTATCAGTGTTAGGGAAGCAAAAATAATAAGAATTATGAAAAATAAATCCCAGAAAGCTTTTTTAGCTTTCTCGTAATAGTTATATTTGATACACTGAATCTTGAAATATTTCCATATAAATATATTTGTTTATAAACTGATTATATGAGATTCAAAGAGAAATGATTATTTTTCAGATATGATTATTGAGCGAGTTGTACAGTCTGAAAAATTTGCATTCATGTAAAAACAAACTTATTTGTTAATTTCGGCAGAATATGAAAATATTTACGACGATAGCGACATGCCTCATGCAACAGTAGCGTGCGTGCAACTCCAAACAATTGGTAAGGTATAATTAGCGCTGTGGTCGAGAGTATACCCTTTGCTATATTCGCAGAAATAGCGTATATGCTCTGGCTAAATCAAAATATTCTCTTATAATATAATAAATTGCCTTTCTTTTCAGTTTTTAATTTTAATCATTTCTGAAAAGGGATAGGTGAGTAAACTAGCATTCCTCTTATCATTCTAAAACCCTCACAGGTAGTTAGTGAACTGTCATTTATTATGATAGACTGAAAAAATAAATTATGGGGGATTTGCTTATTACCCGGATGCTCAACCATTTTGGTGAATTTCTCCATAAAATCCTTTATAGGAGTGCAGCCAATTTTCTTGTTCAGTTTGTTTCCGTATCCAGTGTCATAATAATTCATTAAATCTTCAGCGTACTCCAATAATTTAAGTTGATCCTTGCTAAAAGCCTAAAATAAAATAATGTCTAATTAGAATTTAAAAATGATCATTCCCTTATTTGTAATCAGCTGAATGCTGATTTATTGAGAAAGGCAACCAGACAACTGCACACAAGACAGATGCACATAGACAACTGCACACATAGATACATATATTACAGTAAAACCTTATTAATTAAAAATTTTATATAGTTCAAAAAATTTCTAACTCTTCCTAAATTTCATAATTGATTATTAATTAATTCGGAAACACCTGTAATTTGTAATTCTAAATAATAAATTTTTGACCCTTACGCCATAAATTAATACATTTTTACAATAAATAATTGTTAATGTTCAAATAATTAAATGTTTTGATTGACATTTTAATTTTTAAAAATATATCATTTTTATTTTCACTTTGTACTACTCGTGTACTACGTGATATTAATACAAAAATTGTGTGTGTAGTACAAAGTGAAAATAATTTTTTTCTAGATTTTGCATTTTTTATGAATTTCACAATTTTAATGTCAACTTGAATTTTCGCAAAAAATTTTATGGGGTCCTTAAATTTCGAATTAACACAATAATAATTATTTCGCACAAAGCACTAAAAATTAATAAGAAGCAATTTATTTCACACTTACGGCACACCACGGCGAATTCTTGTTCAATTCCCAGGCTTTGTCGAATCGGCACATTTCATAAATGTTGTCAATAATATTTTCATCTAGTGGATATTTGTATCCTAAATGGTTGGATACATTTTGTATCATCTGGAATGAATTAAACATGTTTAATAAATCTGGTCTCTGTCTTTGTAGATTCTTAAGTCAAATAATGACATACAGAAATTGTAAAAGACAGTCTTCCTCAATCAAAACCAATATCATATGATGATCAACATGTTAAATTTTTTATCCGCTTCCCAAAATTATTTTTGTAACAATAACATAATTATGTTCCAAAACACATATTTGATCTTTCTAAGTACAATTATCAGTGCTAACATTCGTAATTCTTCAACTCTTCGCCTCATAACCGCAAGCCAGTCAATAAGAACGTCCCAGATGATGATTCCAGAGGAATGGACACTTTGTAGATGATCCTTTTTCCGTGGGGTGTCTTGAAAGGGTTAACAAGTAACCGCAGGTGTTTATTTTAAACACAAAGGGATGACAATTGATTTCCTTGTGGGAATATGTAAACCATTGTCAATAATTTTTACTACATCTATTCCATGGAGAATTGAAAGGGCTTCACTGGACCACCTTAGAGGCTGTGGTGTAGGTGGAAAAATCTATACTTGTGGATCTAGCTTTACAAAGAATAGGTGTTTTCAAGATTGTTGTATTTTAAAATTTGTTTTATTTGGATATATTGCTTACTTTATATTACAGCTATTATTCTGTTGGATATGTCATGAGATCCTGAGGCTTAAGAGGCATTGCATTTTGTTAAACAAGGAAAAATCTACAGATAGTAAAATGAGAACCTTATGGCTTAAAGACCTTAGACAGAGGTTTGACTAGATCTGAATCTCTCTTCTGGGTAGTTGTAAACAAAGTCCGAATAATACAATCACAATATACAGGGTGCGCCGTTAGAATCCGGACAAAAAAACGTTATTGCAAAAAGTTGTTTATTTAAGCCAATATACAAAGATACAAAAAAATGGTGTTATATCTCATTTAAAGGATCCTTGCTGGGAACTTTCATTCTATATAGCCACCCTGCGCCTCTATCACCTCGATCCTCGCCCTAAAGCGCGAGCACGCTATTTTCAACTGATTGCGGTTCATGGCCGTAAACTTTGCCTCGATAGCGGCTCGGAGGGAATTGATGTTAGGGTGCCTAGACTTGTTGGTTTGTCTCTCGACTACGCCCCACACTTAGTAGTCCAGAGGGTTTGGGTCGGAAGCCAAAAGTCCTTCGATCAAAACATGTCAACGTTGTCAGAGAGCCAATTTTAGCCAGGCTTTTTATAATCGTCGCTCTTCTATCGTACTCCATGCTCGGGTTGACAGGCTCGCCCATTTTGAGGTTATGAAAGTTTTACTGGTATATTTAGCTAACTTTAGCGCCAACTAGCGCCTAACACTGAATTCAAATATAGCGGGAACTTCAAATACAATTTTGTCTGGATTCTAACGGCACACCCTGTATGTATCCACAGATAGCACTCAAAGAAATTATTCCATTTGTTTTACGCATCTAAGCTGATCTTTCCAAAAAACTTATCTGGACCTAACGTTCCTCATGATTCTTTTTGTCCCATGTAATGCAGAATTTATTCTCAATCAATTCTCTGCATCTCCAAGTGTAAATAATATTGGATACCTTTGAAAGATTTTTATTTGCGGTAATGAAAATATGACGATTTAAAATAACAATATGTTCATATCTTACCGTTTGATATTCTTCCTTCTTTTTAAATTGCTTCATCTGTTCTGCAGTGTCGGGGTTTTCTCCCACCTGTTTGATCCATTCCGTGCAGAATTCGTAAGGCTTGAAAGTTAATTTTGTTAATTCAAATTTACATGTTTTATTAACATATCGGCCAATGAGCTTAATGAAAAATTCACATTCTTTCTTCAACAGCACAGATATAAATACCAAAACATGGATATAAAATTATTATTGTTTACAATCATTATTGAAGATCCCGTATTTGAAAATGAAAAATAGAAAACATATTTCATAATTCCGTGGTTCAATGCGTACGGCACTGGCTTTTCGTACCGGAGATTCCGGGATGAATTCCCGGTGAGGTTAAAAAACATCTATGTGATTGTTCATTGACACCTATTTACATACAACAGTTTTATTGTAAAATAAAGTTAAATTGAATCATTAAAATGCTTTGACTGTGGACATATTCAATCTTTTGTCTATCCATTAGGAATTCATAAGTGAAAAATCTTTTTCAACGTTGGCAGATGACAGCTTAAATTGATGTAAAAATATTCAAAATATTTCATTCTCAAACTGCGAAAGTATCACTGGCAATAGTAATCTATAACAATCCTAATCATTATCAAATAAAATATTGTAATATTATTTTCAGGTTACTTTATTGAAGTATTAATTACTTTATTGAAGTATTAATTACTTTATTGAAGTATTAATTACCTGAAGCAGAGTATCATTAGGAATTACTTGCGGAGTGCGAATTTCGTTGGCTGCAACTCGACCAAACAACCCATCAAGGTACGCTCTGAAACTGTCTTTAGTTCTCCTTTTGTCGGTAAAACGAAACTAAAATGATAAAATTACATTGTTAGCGATATAAATTTAACCTCCGTTGCAAAGGACCCTCGAATCAATAAGACTTTGTGCCTTTTGGCGATTACAGACATTGTCAAGTCAGCTCTATTCTGTTACGTAGGTATGTGTAGGTCATTGTTTAACATATCGAACCATTATATTAAGACATTGTCAAGTCAGCTCTATTCTGTTACGTAGGTATGTGTAGGTCATTGTTTAACATATCGAACCATTATATTAAAACATTGTTTCTATATCAATGTTGATGTTCATAGTTCAAGCGTGTGTCATTTTGGGGGCCCTTCATATTAAGACAAGGGGTCCCAAAATGTCCAGTGAGATGAGTGACTCCTGCACCATAAATCTGATTTAAAAAGTTCTGTCGGCAGCCCATCACTATACGGCGAACTATTATTTTTTTAGCATTCTGGTTTCGGACATTCTGGCGTGGGCACATCTTGTCGGGGTAACATTTTCTGTGTAGTTTACATATATACAAAATGATAATATTTAATTTAACACGGAAGTATATTTTGTAAAACAGCTTATTTGTCGAAGTGTGTCCACATCCTCCAATACAAATTAAAAACTTATTTACATATCTGTTCAAAGTCTATTGCTTTGTTCATTTTTTAGACATGAATAATTGTGATAATATAATCTTAATCAAATGAAGAGGCAGACATTTTCATGCGGTTAGGACAAGTGACTAATGAAATCTGTTATCCTTGAGCCGATAGGACATTGAACTTGTGGTTTGAATATGATAAAATGTTTAGTAAAAAATAATCATAATTTTCTCTTTTAACTAAAACAACAATTAAATATTTGAGAGAAAATAAAACTACATATGTATCATGTAAACACCTCTCGCTTGAAATTGTTGGATGGGAGACCGTAGAACCTTCCGCTGGCATATATGTAAACACGAAATAGTTATAACGAGTATAATTATTACATTCACTGATCAACATTACCTTTGTGATGATTCAAACAGGATAGGCTTTAATTGTAGAGCAATTACTACTGTGATTTATAATTGTCGTGGTGTAACCACATGAATAAGATGCATTGGGGCATACGTTAGATAGGGGTGCCCAAAAATGTCTTACAATACTTTTAGTATTGATAATTTTCTAATTTTACTAATAAATTTTAAAATTCACATTAGATCATTGCCGTAAAGCGAAAATCGTCATGAAGCAAAGCATGAAATTTTTTTTAAAAAGTGCGGGAGAATTCCTTTGGAACGCAACAATTTGAAATAAAAATCTATTTTACCAAAAACAAGAAATAAAAAAAGAAAAAGTTTATCAATTTTTCTTTCCCCTACTCCTGTGAATTGTATTATATAATGAATGTTTGTATTTTGTTGAAAAAAAACAAATTATAAACTGGACACAAAAAAGTTGGCATCTGGTATTTATTTACCACAAAAAATCTGTCTTATTTTATTTTTTAACTTATTTTTTAATGGTTTTATTGATTAATTGTGTATATACATTGAGTAGTTAGTAGGTAATGAATTTTTTAATATGGTACAGCACAAAAAGGTTTGTCATCCTGCTACAGGAGACAGGAGACCAGTTTTGTTTTTATTATTCAATGGCTATACAGTTAATGTAAACCATATAATTATAATATACGTGGTGGCCATTTTGTTCATTTTGCATTGGGGCCCAACGTTTTTAGTTAAACATACTGGAACATGAATTAATTTGTAGACATAATAATATTTACTATAAATAAATATGATTATTCTAATAGAAATGGATATATATATTAAAGAGAGATTATGATGAGACAGTCTATCAATTTGTGACTTACTAGAAAGATCTATATTTCACAATAATTAATCTCTAAAGGAGTACTGTAAGGTGTGCAGCGAAAAAAAAAATCCCAAAAGTATTCCCTCTTATTTCCGTGTGTATGAATTTTGTCATAACACCGACATTACATATTGATAAAAAATTCAAACTCACTCACTTAGAGGTTAATGTGGCATTCAATAGAAGATAAACATGGTCTGAAAATAATAATATTATCACATGTTATGGGGCTCAAAGTACGAAGTGGTTTTATGGTCACCATAAAATGTACGAGAATCTATTTGACAAGACAAACAATATTCGACTATTCTGAACAATAAATATGTTAAAATCGACATTTCTTTCACACGTTAACATAGAAAAACGTAGACAAATTAAAGGTCATAAGAATTAGTTCATATTTATAGTGATTAATGTACTGTACCACATAGTCCTTTGCCGAATACATGGTAGACAAAAGGTCTGGGAACTTGGTCTGCCATCTCTTGGCCAGGTATTTAAGGTCGTCGTAACCCTGATATGTGAGGTCATTAGCGTAATTCTTTGTAAAGTTTTTGTTCCAAAACCACAGCTTTAGATTTTCCAAATCCTGATTGCAGAGTCTACCCTGGAAATATATTAAAACAATTAGTTATTACACATTTGCACATTCCTCATATGCCACATGCAAGGGTTGGAAGCACACAGGGGATGACCGGTTTAAGCTGAAATTTCAAAATATTAATTTATAATCTCGCCACCTTCTCCACTTCTTTATTCTCTACTATTTGTTTGTTCAATGAGCACTTATTGAGCCATGAAGGGGTGGCAAGGTCAGTGCGAACGGAATCACAAATTAATTTTCTGTATTAGTCACCCTTTCAATTTATGTCAATGCAACTAATGTAGTGCATTAGGCCTACGTTAGATATGGGCCTGTGGTGACCCTGCATGCGCTCGTAGACATGGCTATGTAAGGACTCACGTAAGGCCCAAACCAGAGCGACCAATAAGCACACGCAAATAAACCTAATGCACCAGAGACGGCTACTGCTCAAGTAACGAACATCACTTCTCGACAGACCGTCCTAGGACCAACATCGCTATTCAACCGCATCTCCAGCGAACCACTCCAAAGTTTAACCGTGCATTTAATTGCATTAATTCATCACCTCAATAAACTAAACCTTGCAAATGCTCTTTCATTTATATACCCTACTTTAGTTACAACAGACAGCCTACACTGCGACATACAATCGACATGCATGAGACATGAGACTGCTTGGCGATGAATGATCGAGTCAGACTTGTAGCAGCAGCCGGCCGCGCTGTCGCTAGCGTCGATGCCGGCTGAGATGGCGGTGGGTTTGATTTCCGATCCCTACACGTGTATTACGTAAACATGTGATAAAATTATTAATGTAAGCCAAAACAGTACCCCACTGATGTGTCGAATTAGGGACCAGACTAGCGACACAAAGTAAAATTGCTTTAAAATATAGCAAGTATTTTTTAAATTGCATGTGCATATAAACGCCTAAGAAGACTTTTTTATGAAAGTGCGAAAATTATAAGAGACAAGACACTAATTTTGTTCTTACAATTTAATTTAAACCACACAGTACTAATATTTGTATGTGTTATATATAATAGAATACATTTTTAGGGCCCTTTTGATATTCTGCATTGGGGCTCAATTTTTGTAGTACGCCACTGAATCTGCACATCTGCTGGAGTCATTTATATAATTTTATATTAGTAAATCCAAGCTTCTCATTTACAAGACCATAATAAAGCCTGTGGTGAGCACAGTTCCGAGCACCTTCGGAGCAGCTGAATTGTGGTGAGCCATCTCTGTAATCTTGCGACTTGTTGGTTTATTAAAGAAATAAAAGGGGACAATAGTTACCTGATCAGGAGCGGTTCTCCTTACTTCATAGTTGGCAATAATATCATCCCGTGTTGTTGTTAATTTTGACAACTCCTCAATTATCCTCAGTGATGGAAGTCTGGTACCGTGTCGGTTGAATGACCAAAACTGGATTGGACGGCAGTCTGAAATGACAATGTTAAATCTTAAAAATGGAATTTGTTAATAATATGGATTGACTTCATACTCTGTATGTCTTGCTGAAGCAGGTGCAAAGGGTACAGCCGTATTGAGCACCGCTTATTACAGACGTGTAAAGAAAAACATGGAATATTTATATGGAGAGGTTGAGAAATGTGCCTAACCTAACCCAAATTGTAGAAAATAAATTTGAAGTTTTTGAATGCAAAACACTAAGAAAGATTTATGGATCTGCAATAGAAAATTGAACTTATAAAAATTTACTTGAGCAAGAAATAATTGTAAGAATCTGTAGGTTCGAAATACTGCGATGGGCTGGCCGTCTTGAAATAATGCCAGATGACAGGACACCAAACATCATGATTCGTGGAAGTGACCTAAGACCTGAGAGGCAGACTAAGGAAGAGATGGGTTGACTGTGCGAAAGAGGACTGGGGCAGCACGGGAAGGTCCAAGAACGGGAAAAGGAACAGGGATAAGAGTCGGTGGAGAGCAGTGTGAAGGAGGCCAAATCTTGCCCTGGGTTGTAGTGCCGTGGAAGAAGAGAAGAAGAAGAAGAAGGTGTGTTCATTCTGTGTCGTAGCATTGATGTATATTTGGAGGCCGTTATTAAATAAACAATTACAAATTTGCGGTTGTAATGCATCATCACTCAATGGCTTGCGATTATAGCATGAACCCATCAACACAGCCCACAGTCATAAATCGAATTCATATTCGCGGTCGCGCATATCAGTCTTTTATTGAGTGTTGACATTCATTGTTCCATGTCAATGTCAATACTTGACATTGTTCCATTCATTGTTCCAATGTCAAGTATTGCCAATGCAAGACAGTCCCGAGAGATCCTGAAACATGACACGATCGAGAAAATTTATTAATGATGAAGAATCGAGTTTGGGTTGGGTTTTCTCATTTTAATTTGGAATATGTTTATTCAGCGGGTATCCTAGTAAAATTTCTTACAAAAACTGTATCAGAAATAGTGCGTTAGATAATTTCGTAACATTTTTATATACTCAGTGGCGTAGTGGGGCCAGGGCGTCACCCGGGCACTTTTTTTGTTATGGTACTTACTAGTGATGGTAAAATCGTTATTTAAACTGTTATTGTGACTGTGATTGTGTTCGATTGTAACGGTGATTGATGACGGATTAATGTAATTCTTCAAGCAATGACTGGTACACTAGAAAGTGAGTCTCCGACAGTTAGATCTTAGTATCATCATTAAATCTTAGTTACCATTCATTGACACAATCATAAATTTGATTGATACAATCGGTTCTGCACAATGAATTTTTTTTTAATCCCTTGTATTTCAAATTATTGAGTTTTTATTGTACATGTTTTAATAGAGATAATAATTAGAGTACCAATGATAAATGAAAAATGATCTTTTACACAGCAACCCTAAATGAAAACGGGCCAAAGGAACCATATATATAAAAATGAAACAAGCGTTGACATTTCAGATGGGATAAGAATTGACGGTAATTGCCTATGATTTCAAAGTCAATTATATTTTCATTATGTAGGACATGAAAGAAGAAAATGTTTTCAGTTATGTTTTAAACTTTTAGACTTTTTATTAGTTGTGATTTAGGTATATTATTTAAGAAATGGTGTACGTAGGCATGCTTATTTGTATAAGTGTATGTATTATGTATAATACTCCGAATAGAAAATATTTGTTTGTTTTTATTTTTACCGTTGGGCGCCATTTTTATTTTAGTTGTGAATGATCAACCATAGAGCGCCAGTTTTTTATTTTTTTGATATTTTACCTTGACCTTGGTTTGCATATCCATACATTCCGTACGAAGCCGAATCTCTTCATGACCTAACGTTACACAAGTATGTACATACACAAACATACGCGCGGATGAATGGAGGTGAAATACCGATTTACAACGATATATAGAATGCTGTCGCACGAAATTTCGTTGTCCTCATCTCGTGAGTAAAATTTAAATTTACACCTGACTGAAACGGTGAATTTTCGTAGTTTGATACGGCAAAAAGCAAATGTCAATGCTTAGTGCTTTTTACCAGTTCAACCAAGTTTGTAAACGGTGTTTTTGGTGCTTATTTTCTTTACGATCAGTTACGATTAACGTTGGCAACTCACTGGCAACTTAACCTTTAAATTGTGGGTCGGGAATTTGTTGATTGATGAATACTTATTTGCTTTAATTTAAAAATTAAATAAACAACACAATAATTATTATGCTGTTCCGAAAATAATGGCTATTGTATCATTTTGAACGGTTTTTTGTCAGGGAATGTTTGTTCACTTGTTATTTTTTTGACGCTTAGAAATCTGCCATATTCATTTATTGCGACATTTAATTCGATCTTTCAGAAATGGGATTGGAAAAATAAGAATTACGTGTAATTTTTTGCATGAATTTAAACTTCGGCATAATTCATCTCCATCAGCACGCAATATTAACCCGAGCACGTAGTAAAGGAACCACTAGTGAAGGAACAGTGGGGCAAAATGTTTAGACGTAAGAAACAAAGTTCTATTTTATACAATGCTGTTTCATCTTTCTGGTAGATTTGCGAGGCCCCTCTTCCAAAATTCACTTGTCTGTGACGAAAAATACTCCTCCAGTACTGTTCTGACCTCGTTAATAAAATTCATATTTTTTCCGTCCAAATGATTTTGAAGATTGCGGAATAAAAGGTAATCAAATGTCCGGCGAATATGGTGGGTGGGGCATCGTTTCCAAAAAAAAGGTTCATTTCTAAGATGTGACAGCAAAGAAAAGCATACATTCACGCGATTAGACTCTGAAAGTTTGCGAGGAACCCATTGATCCAATTTGCTGACTTTTTCGACGGTTCGATGAATGGTTGAATGACCAAATCCAAGGTTCATCGTTAGTTATAATGGGATTTTGTTCCATCAGGCTTTGCGAGACATTCTCGTCGAGCTTTATAGATTTTCCAAGACGAGGCTCGTCCTCCAGGCTGTAGTTTCCGGCTCGGACTTTCTGAAATCACCGTTGACACTGGCTTACGCTTATTGGTCCGATCCACATATACTGCATTAGTGTTCCTCGTACTTTTCATTGCGTCGGTGCCTTTATTGAACTCGTAAAGCAAAATATGTCGTGAATATGCTCCTTTTTTTGTCACTTCATTATAGCTTTGAAAAAATAACTGTTAAAATCTAACTGGACTCTTCAAAACTTGTGCCAATAATAAGTTACTACCCGCTTCCCACCCCTCTCCGACTTTTGATTTATATAATTGAAAAAACCGCATTATTTATGGGATGACCCGATGTTATCTATAGTCAGATTTAAGGATTTAGTGAAAGAAACCACGCCATAAACAAATATGATGACATCTTTCACCCTTTGAAGCGTCTCGATAATTATTTACGGTAAAAAATTTAATAGCAACAAAAAAGATATAGAAATTTTGGATTCTAATTTGTCTGAGTTTCATTCCATAGTCATAAATGAGCTCGTAATTTGTTGGTAAAAATATGTTGAATCAAATGGCTCTTACTTTGATTAATACAGTTAATTTTCATGTATTTAGGTACAAATGTTAGATATACACGGATGATTAGCCCAGAAAATTAGATGACGAAAACGATTTGTAAAACGCAATACACTTTTGTCAATATCCAGAACATAACATTTGAAAACATAAATATTGTTTAAACTCGCAGAGAAAGTCACATTAGATCCAAGGGATAGCTCTTTTTTAATTCTAATTATAAGCAATGCGCCTGTGGACGACAAATCACCAACGCTACTGTTCCGTAAATTGCCAATGTCGTAGGCGCAGGCCATTTATACTCATAAAAAATATTTTATGAATAAAATCGGGTTTCCATATAAAGAAAACGATGAGGATATGATGAAGAAGATTTGTAAGACGCAATACACTTTTGTCAATCTCCAGAACTAGAACAGAACTAATCATATTGGGTCCACGGGATAGCTATTTTTTAATTCAAATTATAAGCAATGCGCCTGTGGAAGACAAATCACCAACGCTAGTAATATTATATATATTACTTAAGATATTCCTATAAATAAAATATACAAATATAGAATGTAAGAATTTTGTAAAACACTACACGTTGATAATGATTTTCGGTAAGAAATTTTCGCCGAACGAATCGATCAGAAGCGGTTCTAAGCTCTGAAGATAATCAAAAATCAAAGATGTCTGTCAAAGTGCAATGGACGCCAGTTATTGTGGTCACATTACATTAGTCTTCGAATATCCGGTAATACTATTATTCGACAGCTGTTTGTAGCGTAATCGATAGAATTAAGAAGGCAGAGGACAGGATATGAAGAAAATATATGAAGAGAGTGTTGAAAACAACAGAAACAAAGGCCATCCTTGAAAGATCATATAAAACAAATACAGAAGACGAAGTATGAGAGACACACCAGGACAGAAGAGTGTAGCGTTGTATCATCTCTAAGTTAGTTAGTTAATAATCGATAATCTATGTCTAAATAGCAATTAAAAATACATGTGTGTTTGATGCTTAACTCCGTCCATAAAAAATTGAGCACACTATACGGCTCATTCTAATAACCACTGAACACAATAACCGCAATTACTGTATATGATGATTAAATGATGTCGTGCAATCGGGGCTTTAGGGGATCCGCCACAATAATTTGATCTTAAAAGAAAATTACAATTGAGCTTTATTACATTGTTTCCAAAACGTAGGAAAAAAATTAATCAACTCAAAGAAACGGAACACTTTACATTAAATACTGTATTAATGTAATGTACCCATTAACAACATAAACCATAGATATCAGAGTCACATGACAGTTTGTCTATTATCTGTGTCACCTTCTGTCAGCTGTCAGTTTGTACAATTAACGGTGCAAACTACGTGATTGTCATCACCATCTAGGCACCCTGCTCAGTTCATCACATTATTATGTGATAATTTTCGAGGGGGCGCCCGAAATTTTCACAGCCTCTGGGCCTCTCGGCATGTGGAATTAATGTATACAAATAATAAATAAATAACTAGAGTAAAATCACAGCCATGAAAGGATCAATACTTTCCATACCAATGGTCTTTTCATAATCGTAATAAAATTGCTCAAAGGGATGAAAACTCAGTGGGTAGGTGCCCCATCCCATCTATAGAAATATGTTCGCGGAGAATTTTCTTTCACATGACCGACCACCACCTTTCATCTACAGTTTTAATAGAATATGCCATGCGACATGGATTCAAAAAATGCACTTTGAATTAAATTAAAATTAAAATTTTGAATCAAGACGTGAAAACGACATGTCGTTGTAAGTATTTTTGTAAAGAATTCAAAGTCACCAGAATTATAAACTTGTATATTCACAAATGTATAAAAATTATTGTCACTTTTCATATAAATTATTATAATATATTACTAGTGATTAAACCCCGTCCTGGGACGGGCGCTAAAAACGTAAAGTTGACGTGGTACAAAACAATTTACCATTGTATGTCGTTACTTTATCGAGCTCGAATTTTTTTCTATTTATCTAAGCGTCGCTTTTTCTGAACTGGATCGTCTTCCGTATTAATGAAATATCACAAACTAAACATTGCAAATATTTTTCAAAATCCAACGTCAAGAAAATTAAATTTAAATTGACTTATTATTTTAAATCACATTATTACATCTATGGCTCACATATTATAAAAATCGAAACAGTGCAACATAAATTTCTAAGATTTATCAATTTTAAATTGCATATTCCGATAGAAAATATAAATTACGATTATTTAATGAGTCTACTTCGTTTGAAAAAATTAGCCTGGAGAAGAGATGTGAGCGGTATAGTATATCTATATAAAATGATCAACAGCATGCTGGACTGCCCCGAATGGTTTCGTGTAAAGTGCCAACTCAAACGAGACAACATGAAGTGTTCTTTGTAGGTACACGTAGAAATAATTACGCTGTTAACTCGCCAATATCGCGGATGCATCGACTCGGGAACTGAAGAAATATTTGTATGTAAATTATACTTAGCTTTTATTTTTTATGTTATAATTAAACTGTTATATTGAAATGTCAATTAAAAATGTACTTTTCTCATGTAAAAGCCCACAAGGGCGTTGAAGGAAATAAACAAATAAATAAATTGTTAGAATTAAAATACGCTTTTTAAAAAAAATATACCTCCAGAACCAAAATGATATATACCACGCACTTTCAAAAGATTTAACACTGATCTCAATTTTAATTTCAAATCAAGAGATCCTGGTTCGAATCCCGGGGGCGGCTAAAATATTTTTTCGATAAATTGAGTTTATCCGTATGTATCTATATATCTTTCTAATTAATGCATTTAATTTGTATTAAAAAATAATAATTTGGAAAAATAAAAAGCTCAGCTTAATACATACAAGGCACCACATGTTGGTTATTATCCTTCCCCTTGACCAGCTCGTAGGCCGACTTGGTGGAGAACATGAGGTACGGATCGTAGTCTGAAGCCAGGCAGTAGCCGTCCCTCTGTGCTGACGAGGGGGCGGGGGTGAGCAGGGCCAGGCAGCAGCCCAGCAGCGCGGACAGCCACATGGTCATAGCTATTGAAAAAAAATATATGGTCAATGCAGTTGTTTAATGGTTTTGATTGCATGTGTGCAGTGCGTTTATTTTTATAACAACATCCCTTTGTACCTTGCATTAATATAAAAATCCTTAGTACAAGTGTGGGGGACAGAATTTCAAATTCACCGCCGTCTCTGCCGGCATTGACACTAGCGACACAGCTCTGCCGCTACAGGTCTGGCCCGATCCCTCACCGACGATCTATCTCGTCTGTTTCACCGCTCCGCAACGGCGGTATTGCCGGCTCACCCTCTGCATCTCTTCATTTTGTTTTATCACACTGTTACAATAAACACCAACACGCCATCATAAATCTTTCATTTAACTCTCGACCTAACTTCCAAACTAGTATTAATAATACATTTCATTTACACGCAAGTCTGTTGGCCGTTTTCTACCTCGTTAGGTTGTAAAGTACCTGTTCTGAGGTAGCTAGAATATTAGTTGGAAGTAAGGTAACAAATTAAATTATATAAATGATAAAAAACAGAAAAATCAAAAAGAAGACAAGTAGATAATAAGTAAAATGAACAAAGTAAAATTTTTGATACAGACTAAAGACATGTGAGAAGTAAAAGAAAAGAAACAAGCGAGGAGCAAACTAAACATGATAAGTACGACAAAAAGAATTACTTAAAATGAGTAGCTTTGATCATTTAATCTTTACCATACCATGATATAAAATACCCGAACGCAGCCATGTTGTCAACTCGTGTTACCGTAAATAACTGTTAGAAAAAATATTTTTATTAGCTTAAATGGCACGAATTTATTCTAAACACTGAGCATTCAAATTTGAAAAAATGATTAATAATATAATTTAGAGCATTCATTAAGTCCTATACAATGTGTCTTTTCTTATTATCTCTCTTCATTTAATTAGTGAGAAAAAGATAATTATATTTGTATGTTTGCTATTCTTTTCACTGTGAAAATAGTGTGTGATCTCTGTCTTTCATATCACAAATGGTATTTTTACCAACGTATTAATTTTACAACGGAGTGAATGAAAAAAATAATTGTTTTTGTACGATTCTCTTTTCATAATTGGTTTTTCACTAGTCATTCCTAACGGCTAATATTTTCTTTAGAATTATCTAAAATATGAATTTTACGTTGCACGTATTTACCGAAATATTACAGGTTTAATTATGATGGTAGACCTGTGTTACTGCATGGTTTGGGAAGGGTTAAGGAACTCTTCCAGCTGACTTCTACCAATTTTGAAAAGCAATTCCTGCAGAATTGAGGAAACGACACCGCCTTATCATTTAGCATGTGTGATAAGGCGCAGGTTTCTGTTTTAATGTATGTCTTTAATGTATAATTGAACATAGCTTGAGTAAATATATACTTAAATATAAGCAAAATGTACAAAAGTTGTGGACGGCAATCGGGCGGAGTCTACATTAAAAAAAAAAAAAAAACAAGAATGTGTAGCAATAATGCGTGACAAAAAATCAACTTATTGCTAACGGAAAACAAAAAAAATATACATCTAAACTCATCAAGAATAACGACAATAATGACTCAAACTCTATTTAACTATAAAAAAAAAACGGTACAGCAAAAACGCCACACGAAATTACGAAATTACGTTGTCAGTATTTGAATTTCGTGAGAATGAGTCACTAAAAAGAGTAAACAAAATGATTACATCGGACATTTACCAGAATCGATTAAATATCTTACACAATCCATAATAATATTACGCTTTCCCATCTATATCTATGACTTGTGGCTGTAAAGTGCTTGCTTAAACGCGAGCAGGGCAAAAGCGAACGTGTTCTGTGTTAAGATTACTTCAATGTTTTCTCTTTTATATCAGGTCTATTCTCAAAATTGCAATATTGAAATGAAGGTGATTGTTACACCAACCCTCAAAAATAGTGTTATATTTGAATGAGAGAGAGGGAGAGAGAGTGAGGGAGATAAACGTACCATAATCTGTCAAAACTATCTGTCTATTTTTGAGGGTTGGTGTAACAATCACCTTCATTTCAATATTGCAATTTTGAGAATGGGCCTGATTAACAGTACGCAATTTGAAATGAGGTATACATTATCTTTATTACGAGTAGGGACAAACATATATGACATCTGTCATCTTTAATTATCTATATTGTCTATGGTAAGGGAGAAATCATAGTTACCATAGAAATTGTATATTCGCCTTATATGTCATCTAGATGTCATTTTGACAGATAACTTACAATGGTGGAATAATTTTAATTACATCGACATTTTATTTACGTGTGGTTTGTTTTGGGAAAACCTCTATCATTGAAATATAGATATAAGCATCTCCGATTGTTTATCTGCTGCTATATTATAAAATACCTTTTGCCCTACCTGGGCCGACTGCGTCATCGGATGATAATGCTTGTAGGTACAGTTAAAGAATATAAAAAAATACACAGTACTAATTATGAATTGAACAGATCTTTCGTAGAACTCCATTTTACGTACGAAAAACAAATCAATATCAAAATGGCGACAATTTAAATAAATGCTACTAACGAGTGAAATCCTCATATTTTGTAGATACATCGTGCTAGGGATAATTTAAACACAATGTTGGACCTTGCATGTTGCCTTGATTAATACATTAGTAATATGTTAGATGCTTGTTTACTGAGACAGCTTAATAAAAATATATATTTACAAAATGTGAACACATTTAATTGTGAACTTAACTATTTTTCACGATAAAATTAATATTTCATGAGAGCTGTGTTTGCTCATATTCTCAGTTTTCTTCTATGAAAACATGGATATTAAGATAAACTGAAAGAAAGAAAATATACGACTTTGAAATGTGATGTCAGCAATGAATATTTGTATTCTTTGGACTACCATGTGACTAGAGTGTATATTTTGACCACATCGCTAGAAGACATTCCGATAGTTTGGTGAAAACGCTAGTTCTGGGTAGTGTGGAAGGATGAAGGGTGTCCACCCTCAGCAATGAGATCAAGGATTAAAAAGAAGCGTGCAAATAACGCACCCTCACTTAACAAGAACACAGGCTAACTGTCACTATCTCGTGCCAAAATTAAACAAAACTTTTGCACAGAGATTCCATTTGTTTCTAGCACCAAAAATACACAACAGTCTAAATGCAGACGTGAAAAATTGTTCTTACATATTTTTCAAGAAAAGTGCAGTTTTGGCTCCACAAAATGGGGAGAAATTACGCCCAAGAATTTTTAAAGTCCAAACTTGAGGTTAAAACTGCTACAACAGTATCTATATATTGAATATTGCATTTTTTACTTTTCTCTGTAGTTGTGTTAGTACGCTATATAACTGAACTTTTTTCAATCGTTTTATATTGAGCATTACAATTTTACTTCATATTTGTATGTTATTTACTTATTTACTCTTACTTTACTTCGTTTTTAATTTTTTTATAAATGGAACATTGCATATATTTGAAGTTTTACATTATATTTATATGCTATTAATCGCATCCTGTTTTACTCTTTATATAATACATATATTTTATATGCTATCTATAAACATTTATATATTTTCTTCATTGAACAATGCATTTACTTACTTTAAGTATTACAATGTATTTATATCGCATCTTGATTTACTCGTTATATATATATTTATTTGTACATTGAACACTGCACTTTGTTTATTACTATACCGGAAAGGCACTGCCTGCTATATTATAATACAGTAAAATACTAGTGTAGCAGACAGGGTACAGAAATATATGTTTTACTATGCTGCAATGTTATCTGATTGTAATAATATAATAACACACTGCACTGTACTGTAAAAAAGTAAATAATTATTATATTATTATAATTTAATTATTGAAATAAAATTACCTTGCGATTGTACGTGTTTATTCAATTCTCACATAATTAACGATTACCTGTCGATGTAAATATAATAATCATGGCGTATTTAACCCTTCCCAAACCATGCAGTAACATAGGTCTACCATCATAATTAAACCTGTAATATGTCGGTAAATACATGCAACATAAAATTCATATTTTAGATAGTTCTAAAGAAAATATTAGCGCTTAGGAATGACTAGTGAATAACCAATTATGAAAAGGAAATCATACAAAAACAATTATTTTATTCATTCAATCCGTTGTAAAATTAATAGGTTGGTAAAAATACAATTTATGATATGAAAGACAGAGATCACACACTATTTTCACAGTGAAAAGAATAACAAATATAATTATCTCTTTCTCACTAATTAAATGAAGAGGGATAATAAGAAAGGACACATTGTATAGGACTTAATGAATGCTCTAAATTATGTAATTAATCATTTTTTCAAAATTGAATGCTCAATATTTAGAGTAAATTCGTGCCATTAAAGCCATTTAAGCTAATAAAAATATTATTTTAAAATGTTATTTACGGTAACACGAGTTGACAGCATGGCTGCGTTCGGGTATCATCGATAATATTAAATATTTAACACTTATGTTGTATTGAACATATTGTAGATGTCATAAACAAGTCGCGTCATCTCTTGCATAGCATTCTGTGATAGGCTTTCAAACACCCGGCTCAATATATTAGAAGGCGGACAAATTATTCCATCCACTGACATTACATCAATTTCTCCGAATCCGACACTTGTCGCCCAAACAACAATAATAATAATAATTTAAATCACAGAATTATCAGAAGTTTAGTTATATAAAGTAAAGACAAGTATTATTAAGGAGAACACATTCTTATTGTGAAGCTGTAATTATTCAGAACAGACGGTCTGCGATATTTAAAAAATGAATTAAATGTATTAATTAGAAAGACATACATATAAAATCAATAATGTTGTTGCGCCACTAGTATTTTCATATTTAAAAAATATCACAGACCGTCTGTTCTGAATAATTACAACTTCACAATAAAAATGTGTCCAAAATTTAATAAATATGAATTCATAATTCTGGCGTCTGCTATCGGATTACTCAAAGGTATTTGAGATTCCGTAAAAATAAGGTAGATGGCTCTTTCAAATAATGGAACGATGGATGTATTAATATGAAAAAAAGGTAACACATAGGTTCGAAAATATGTCGTTAAAAATAACGTCGCTGTAGCATAGTTGGATAATGCACCTTCACCGGTTTGGAAAGAGATCCACCCCGGTGGCGCAACAATAATATTTTTCGATAAAATTAATACGTTTAATTCTTATTTTAAAGATTAGTAATTTTACTTAGCGCTGAACTGCCGGCCTGAAAAGGATTATTTCGCGATCATAATTTAGTGTGATTTTTCTTATATTTGTCAAGAGTTTAAAAAAATTGTTTGTATTTATAATAAACACATGTCGTGTGTAAGGATCGATGGATCATTCACACCATGGTTTAATATTACAAAGGATGTAAGGCATGGTTGCGAAATGTCTGTCCATGGCTGGTTCACCTTGCATATAGATAATAGTGTGAAAGAATTGAAATTTTTTGAATATATAATATAAAATGAACGAATTGATTGTGTTGTATTTTTTTCATACCGATGATAAAGTATTAATGGCGAACAGAAAACAAGAATTGCAGATGTTTTTAATACTAATTAAATGTATTAATTAGAATCATATAAAATCAATTTTATCGAAAAATATTGTTGTTGCTACCGGGATTCGAACCTGGATCTCTTCCAATCCCATATGTCTAAAATATAATCAAAATTAATCACTAATTCTGGCGTCTGCTATCGGTTTACTCAAAGCTATTTGAGATTCCGTAAAAACATCGTAGATGCCTTTCAAATAATGGAACGATAGATGTATTAATTTAAAATATGGGTTCGAAAATTTGTCGTCAAAAATACTGTCGCTGTAGCATAGTTAGTAATGCACCTTAAAGAGATCCAAGTTCGAGTCCCGATAGCGCAACAATAATATTTTTCGATAAAATTGATTTTATATGTACATCTTTATAATTAATACATTTAATTAGTATATAAAACATCACAGACCTATGTTCTGAATAATTAAAATTTCAAAATAAGAATTTGTACTTGGGTAAGGTTAACGATCTAACGTATTCCAAAAGAGAAATTGCGCAAAATTTTAAAATTTCTAGTTTGCTAGAATCCCACGAACCGGGGCGGCGGCTGTTGTCCTTCAACCAGCTTGAGCTCGGAGTCAGGTCCTCAAACAAGCATATATATTCTAAACAAACTCTTATTAATTGAATAAATTATAAATACAATACTTAACGTAATGCATGGCGGAATGATTTTAATTAAATAAGTTGACGTGAATCTTCTGCATTGTGTAATAGCGCTAAGCGTTCCGGTGTCCATTACACCGCGGAAACAAAGGTATTCCATGAGTAATATAACCTTGACATATGCAGCACATAGTTATGGACGAAATTACATTTTAAGTTGTCAATCTTTCATGGCCGTGCGGAGTCATCCCCGTGTCAAATAATGAATGTCGGCGATATATCACTAACGGCTCGTGTCCACGGATGAGATATTCAACTCGGGACATTGTCCGAAACTACCGTGACATTTAACTTTATAAATTTGCAGTTAAGTTGTTGGGCGTGCACATTGATTCAGATGTTTCAATGAATACACAAATCAGTAAAACTGTCAGTGCATGCTGCCATCAACTGAGACAGATTAAAGGTATTAGGAGACATCTTTCACTTGAGGCAGCCCGTCTACTCATTGTGGTGTCACGTGTGGACTATTGTAACAGCATCGATGCTGGCCTGTCAATGTTTCAACTGGATAGATTACAATCCATTCTAAATGCGGCTGCACACGGATAATATATGGAGTTTCCAAATTATCTCATATAATATCCCTTTTACATCAGTCTGGTTCAATCATTCACCGCCAAGCAGTCTCTCCAGTTTCATCGTTTCACAACGGCGGTCTTGCCGGCTCGCGCTCGCCGAGCAAGACCGCCAACTCGCTTCATTTCATTTTATAAGACACGTGCACCTTCTACATCTTCATTAATTTCTATGTCTTCATTGTCATTGTCATAGCATATTCATAGTCATAATAAACCTCAACACACGCCAATCACATTTATTTCATTTATTCACCGTCCTAACCCCCAAAAATTTAATATCCGTCATCTATCCACTAATAAATGAACAAACATCCTAATACGAAATTGAATAATAACTTAATTACGTTTAATTTAATAATAATTATCCAACGTGTCAACATACAGTTGTCAGGCCAACCGACACACTTGTCACTTAAATCATATATTGACTTCAAGTACACGACACTGACATTAAATACATAATATATGTTGTGGTAAACGTGTCAAAAGTACAAATCAATATCGGTTAATTTCATTTTAATATACTTTTTTTATATTTAATGTGCAAAGATAGCAAACAATATTATACATGAGTGCAGTTGTGTTTGAATTGTTTTAAATAGATACCGCCTATTGCAGAAAGTCACGTGACGCGACTTCAATGCACTTTCTTCGTCGTGCGGTCATACTTAGTGGAGACCCCGAAACCTCTTCTGTTTTTACTTAAGACTTTAGTCTTTCGAAATTAATTTATATAAATGGTGGCCCAAAAAAAGTGCGAACATCTCCGTAACACACGAGTTATTTCAAAACATAATTAATTATAATTCTTAATGTAATTTTTTTTGCACAATATTTAGCTAATCAGAAATCATCGAAACACACCAGATTGCATCATCTACTGGGTTTAAATCTGGGCTGTTCGGTGGCCACACGCCTGGCTCGATGAAATTAACATTCTCACGACGAAGAAAGTCGATTGTGTTTCTGGCTGTGTGAGATGGAGCTCCGTCCTGCTGTAATGTCCAGTTATGCTGTAATGTCTAGCTATACTCCAGGCTTTGTTTTGAAACTCTTTGATCATTTTCCTAGCATCCCGACGTTTTTCAATTCGCAAATTTTTGATCAGAATACGGTCTTCTGCAGTGATTTTTGTCATTTCAACAATTTGAAAAAACTAAATATAAACAATGAGAAAATTAATAATCGAAGATGGCGACCGGAAATTGTCGAAATAAAACGTAATGTGTAGGTAAGTAAGTAAGTAAATTAGTAAACTATTTAAGCTATTTTTGATATAGTTAAACTAATTTTGATGTAGGTGATTTAAATTAGCTAGCAGAAAATTATATGTTACTATTTTCAAATTATTACATCTGTCGTTCCATTATTTACGGAATCTCAAATTCCTTTGAGTAAATTTATCGTCAATCCACTGTGTTGGCATAGCATAATCGGATAATGCACGTTCCCCGGATTGAAAGAGATCCAGCTTCGAATCCCGGTAACAACAACAACAATATTTTTCGATAAAATTGATTTTATATGTTTATCTTTCTTATTAATACATTTAATTAGTATTTAAAATATCACAAAGCTATGTTCTGAATAATTACAACGTCACAATAAGAATGTGTTCTCCTTAATAATTTTAATGTTCGTTTACAATTTTTCCGCATTGTGCATTAGATGTCACTCATGTTTAATATTTGTTAAAACTGGTGTGAATACTTCTTAGATATAATTACTCGATGATTTTTGCATTGCGGTTCAAAATGATTTTAATGACATTCTGACGATAATCATATTAATTAAAGATAACTCTAAGTACTATATATTACTTTGTTTTTTATTATTGGAAATAAAGATAAAATATACTACGTGGTGCAAGGTATTTCCGCATTGAAATATAGATACAGCGTCCACTATTGGCCGCGAAGCGGCCGCAATAGCCGCCAGCATGACCTAGCAGCAATTGGCTTGTAATTGCTATACTGCTAGTACACCTTAAAGTTTCGTATCAGTTAACTAGAAAATAATCTAGAACAAAAGAAGAAACTAGGGCAGTAGGCTTGCAATAACGGAATCGGCCTTAAAAACGAATATCTAAACTGTTTTATCTTTTAAATGGAAATAATAAACAACTTTTTTTTAAAAGTCTACATACATATACAATTCGTAATCATTAATTGTTCATATGGTTTAATTGTAAAATAATAGATATATAAGATAAAGTTCCGGCTTCATTACCTTGTGGAAAATCAAATATGTTTTCATTCCTATTGTGAAGTTGTAATTATTCAGAACATAGGTCTGTGATATTTTAAATACTAATTTAATGTATTAATTAGAAAGATACACATATAAAATCAACTTTATTGAAACATATTGTTGTTGCGCTACCGGGATTCGAACCTGGATTTCCTTTCCAATCCGGAGAAGGTGCATTCATAACTATGCTACAGCGACAGCGACAACAGCTGCCATACGTTCTGGCGTCGTTGCTGACGTTGATGGTCCCGGAGGAGTTTGGTTAACCACTGTCCCTTCTTGTCTGAACATTTAAACCCAACACCGGATAAGTTACGCGCAAAAGGGCGACGCGCACGAACTAATGAATCGCCGCACTTCATATATTGCTCAACCGCGAACGCGCGGTGCGGGTCCCCCGACCAGTGACTCATTGCGACTGGCGAATCCGCAAAACACGCGCGTCGAACAATACCCCTCCCACTTACTTCACGCTGATGGTTTACGAGCATTTACAATTTAACCTTGAAATTTTAAAATACATCTATCGTTACATTATTTGAATCTCGGTAGCGTAACAACAATATTTTTCGACAATTGATTTTATATGTACATCTTTATAATTGATACATTTAATTTTGTTTTCGATGGATAGTTGTTTTTCTGTATATATATTTCTATAACATTCATCTAATTTGTTATTTTCACTGTCCATTTTTAACTAGACATAATTAATCTTCCCACCTGGCTGACGATTTTTGGCTTGGTCTTCTTGTTTACGAGATATTTTGTTACAGAGATGGTTGGCTGCCCCTTGCATGTTTGTTTGACGTTATTATGCTCCGAGCGAACACCTTGATTATGTCATAGTAGGTCCGATCTTCAAGGACTTCTTGTTTCTTCGCCGGTCGGGGTGTCCATAGGCCGGGCACTTGTGATTTGGCCGAATCTCCTGCCGTTGTAAACAATGTAAATCTAATTGTTGGATAACTGTATGAATGTGGAAATATTTTGTGCAATTTTAACATCCAATGTTATAAAGATGTTCCAGTGGCGTTACGTGGGTATTTTAACATTATATAACAGACATCTTGATCAATTAGTACTTTATGTACGCGCTATGTTGGATCCTATTCCACTCCTATAATCCGGTTTCTCTCAACAATGAAAGAATTTAAATGCAATTATTTAAGATATATAATACAAAAAAAAGACGAGATATTAGTTTATGAATTTAAAAACTACACCTTTCGACGTCCCCGTGTGCTTTCTTTATCGGTAACAACACACATAAAGGTTTGTTTTTCGAATTGGCAACACTTTTTCCAGCGACAGCCAATTTGACAGCTGATTTGTGCTCAATTTGGTTTGCCATTTCACCATGAATAGACTTACGCCAGAACACAATGCTTGTAAATTTATTCGAAGAGCTGTGGTTTCAACAGGACGGCGCAACATGCCGCACGGCGCGCGCCACAATAATTTTATTGAAGGGAACATTCGATGAGCGCATAGTTTCGCGTAATGGACCTGTGAATTAGCCTCCGAGATCGTGTGATTTAACACTTTTGGATTATTTTCTGTGATGATACGTGAAGTCGCAAATCTACGGCGATAAACCAGAGACGATAGACTACTTGGAAGCCGACATTCGTCGCGTTATTGCCGATATACGGCACCAGCGGCTCCAAAAAGTTGTCGAAAATTGGACTTCCAGATTGCGCTTTATACGAGCCAGCCGCGGCGTCCACATGCGTGAAATCATATTTAAAAAGCTAAAACCATGACCATAACCATATATATATATATATATATATATAAAGTTAATTGCTGTTGATAAACTTAAATAACAATTATCAATAGATTATAAAAAGAGATACTGATACAGAGTCATTTGTAATACTGTCATTAACTACAAAGTTTATCATAAATAAATTTACTGCCACTACTATTTATCCCAATCAGTCTTTCAATCGCACTTTCTTTAGCATCAGATGTCTCTCACGATTACAAAAATTACATCCAACCTACAAACACATTTTCACATTATTTCCGTTCCTGTCAAACATACTTCCGAAGCACAACACATGTTTTCGCTGCAAACTCCGAATTCCGATCTACAAGATATAGAGATAAATATACCGCAACTCAAAATCAATATATTTATCAAGGTATCAAATTTTTTAACAATCTTCCCATCACAATTAGAACAATTACGGACTATCATAAATTTGTAACTGAAGTAAAAAAAATATGTACACAGACTAACTGAAACATAAATTGACTCGAATTATCAATATATTTATCAAGGTATCAAATTTTTTAACAATCTCACCATCACAATTAGAACAATTACGGACTATCATAAATTTGTAACTGAAGTTAAAATAATATGTACACAGACTAACTGAAACATAAATTGACTCGAATATACTCCTTCTCTATACACGAGTCCTACTCTCATAGAGAAGAAACAAATGTTAAAATATATATGAAATTGTATTATATTTTTAATATCAACAAAAAAAAACATGAATTATTCGCGTAAAGCGCGGTCACCCTGGCGGTTTGGGTTAACTACCGGTACGACCAGTTTAATTTGTAACTCATCATGACGCAACATCTATTATTAAGTCATGTGAAGAAAGTGATCAAAGACATCGTGTGAGATATGATATCGTGTGAGATACGATGGCGGTAAGATTGCGAAAATGCAAGAAGAATACTGACATACATTATTTTGCAATTGGTGCCATCTGTGCACCGGAAGACACTTTAATTGCCTAGTTCTAAAAACTCACCGCAACTAGTGGCGCTCTTTTTTTATTCGCCGCATCGTGCTATTTACATTACTCAGTTCTGTCTATAAGCTAGTGAATTACTCAAGTCATATAAATGGCTATTTACTTTCGGTTGATCCGTTTTGTGTGGAGCCGTTACCTATGCTGTTTATTAACAGAATAACATTAGACAGGGTTACAACTGCGTGCGAATCATTGAAGTATCTACTTCCTCTTTTACTAATTCGCGAATTTTACTATCTTACTGTTTTAAACGTGTTGATTTCGTGATTGTTCTTTAAAATTGGTGCATGGATTGGTTTTTGATTTGGGAAAAACAAAAAACAATTGGCAGAACTATTTCCTACGTTAAACTTTAATAAAAATAATTATTTCATTTAGTTATTACGTGAAGAATTTTCAAACAATCAATGAATCATGTTCAGTCATAGAAAGTGTTCTTAAAAACGTCCATACATTTTTTGTATGGGTATAAGAAAGTATTATTTTACGTTAAAACTTAAAATTTAAAAACACTATTAACAGTACTCTAAATACATGGTAGGGTCGTATAAACGAAGGATTTATTTTGTCCAAAGACGTTGGTGAAACGAAAGTACATGTATTATATATGATTGTGTAATTTCATTGGTAACAGCATAACCTAAATCTATACCTACTGCACGCCACTGCTGAGATCATTATGGATGTAAGCCGTTTTCTATCAACTACTGAACGAAGACTTCCCCAAGCGTCTCACACTTTTCTATGTCCATTGTTATTTAATGAATTTAATTATTTTGTTAATCCAATGAGTTTAACGCAACATTTTTGTGAATGATGCTTTGAACGATTACCCTTCATACTTCACACGTCACAATTTTTTTTTCCCTTTACAGTAATTGTGCACAGTTTTGAGAAGGACAGTTCTTAATATTTATTACTTTGTACCATAATTTACTAAGGAGAACTTCAGTTATAATCCAGTGTTATGTTTTGAAACGTGGAATTGTCCCGAAAAAAATAGTACCTATTTCTGCCTCAATCTTGGAACTCCTCACTCTTATAATCTAATGTAGGTAACAGTGGCGGTCGGTGACTTTTTATAGAAAGGATGATGGATAATAAGTTCATGTCTACTATATCAACTATAACATATAATCGAAGAATATTCTGTTTCAACAATTTAAGCCATGCTATCAAAAATGCGTTAGATAAACGAATTTCTCAAAACAATCCGCTCGCTTCGTAATATGTATGCTATTT
Organism: Eubasilissa splendida; assembly: GCA_031772225.1. Taxonomy (NCBI): domain Eukaryota; kingdom Metazoa; phylum Arthropoda; class Insecta; order Trichoptera; family Phryganeidae; genus Eubasilissa; species Eubasilissa splendida. Next base: position 3,309,395 of record CM062858.1, read on the forward strand.
TGTGCATTATATCCATAAGCATTAAAGTAGTTTTTTGTAAGTTGGATTCTGTTAACGAATACAGTATTCGAAGACCTTGACAGGCGAAACCGAATGCGCATGCGCGAAAGTCGAACACTTTCAAACTTTGTGGATACGGAACGAATGATAGAATCTACTGTTGCTGGTATCTTTGTGTTTACGCGATTCATGTATGTTCGAAAGTTGAGAATGTGCATGTATTTCGACTAGATCCGTGCGCGCGCTGAAATTATTTGCAGCGGTGCTGTTTACGGCTAGAAATAAAAAATTCAAAGCTTTTTCACTCTAGAACACAAAGGATGCGAAGCATCCAAAGCATATATGAAGCGACCGCGCCTGGTAGGTAAGTACATTATTCAGCTATTGATATTAATTATTTTACTGTGTATTGCGTATTGTTACATACATAAGTATATTATGTAACGTATTGGGTATAATTGTATAAGAGCGATATATAAATACGCGCCTTCCCTGGAATACCGCGAACAGCTCTGAGATTAAGCGAAACCCTTTTTAACATATTGACAGCCCACCGCTGTTACCACTGCTGGCTGCATTCGTCCAAAGATTATCCGTTCTCTGAGAGATGTAGTCTGTCCATTTCATTTTCTTGGCAAAATTAATTATATCAACTACACTTATTCACATTTCTATGTGTAACTCAATCACATCTAAATTATTTACGGCTACTCTCGAAAATCTATTCAGATAACTAGACTGGGAGGAGAAAAGCATTTACTTAATTGGTAAAATGGCCATCTACGTTTTAAAGATGATATCGCGATCTTCTCGTACGCATGAGCTATCAATGGTAGAGACAATTTATGTGGTGTAAAGTTTCGGGTTCAACCGGTGGCAACCGAATATTTTTTCGATATCATACATTTTTATTTTCGATTTTTTTTATAGTGTGCCCATATTTCACACTCTATTAAACCGACTTTGGTGTCGGTTAACTAATTATCAAAATGATTTAAATGTTAAAATATTTATACGAGGGCCAAGTAAAAAATAAGGTTCCTTACGCTGTACACTCGCCACGCGAGATGCTAGGCGAAATCCGGCAACACCGCCTTGATTGTTGGTCCCTTAACTACATCCCCACTACCGGGAGCAAACGCTGCGACGCTCAGTAAAGGCCTGACAGCCATCCGCTATGGAACCCGCCATCGCCGTTACCGCCAGGTGTGAAATCCGTTCGGTGATTCGATTTTTAAACGCGAAGAAGCTTAAACCTGTTGAAATTCATCGACAGTTGGAAGAAGTTTATGGCACAGCTTGCATCAGCGTCCAACACGTCCGCAAATGGTGCAGGGAGTTCTCCGAAGGACGCACAGACGTCCACGACGAGCAAAGGAGTGGGAGGCCATCGGTGTCGGACGAAGTCGTGGCGAAGATTGAGCGCATTCTCCTCGAAGATCGGAGAGTAACGCTTCGGGAGCTTGCTGTCCAGGTTCCTGAGGTTTGTGAAAAAACCATCGACAACATTTTGACCGATTATACTGACCAAGGGCGTTAGTCTGCACCACGACAACGCTCGCCCGCATGTCTCTCGACAGACCACCGCCCTACTGGACAAATTCGGCTGGAAATTGCTTGACCATGCCCCCTACAGCCCTGATCTTGCTCCCAGCGACTTCCACTTGTTTCCGAAATTGAAGCAACACTTAGGTGGACAACGCTTCAATACAGATGAAGAGGTGAAAGAAGCGGTCACCAAGTTCATCGGCGGCCTAGCGGCGGAATTCTTCGAAGCGGGTTTTCAGAAGTGGATAACTCGTCAGGAAAAATGCATAGAAAAATCAGGAGACTATGTAGAAAAATAGAATAAAGTACAAGCTTTCAGATGGTTTACTTATTTATTGCAATAAAAAATACCTTATACCTGAAAAAAATCTAGGAACCTTATTTTTTACTTGCCCCTCGTATTTTTTAATTTCATATTAGAACAATTAAAACTATCCAAGTATTTACATACTACAGGGACGTCCATCGACGATGTTTCACATTCAAAACTGAACATGCAAATTTTGAGACGTCTTTTTATCAAATGTCTACACTAATTGTATGTAATTGTATTTTTACAACATTTAAAGGTGTTTGATCATGGTTAAATCTAGTCTGAATTCTGTTTCTGAACGATCCTTTGGTCCACAGAATTAAAGAGATGTTTCTCCTGTCAGACCTGTATTGCTTCTATTAATAATATACATAGGGCGACAGATGTCGCCTTTTATCATTAAATATACTTGGGGCGAGACTCGTTAGATGTCGCCCCAACACAAGGCATTATTTCGCAAATGCAAACGCAAATGCAGAATTACAAATTAGAAATATTCGATCATTTTACTAATTTATGTTACGCATTAATTTAGAACACGACGAAATCAAATAATATTATTAAATGGACATTACCTATCTTTTTTTATTGACTTTGATTGTCATCTATTTGACACTAATACCCGCGTGTGCTGTGAAATATAGAAATACATAATTTAACAGTCAAAATCACAACATATCTACATTACGTTCGTACATATGTATTACTTTATTATTAATTTATTACTTTTTGCACGTTCACCGCAGACATTACTTTAGGTGACATGTCACATTGAAAAATGGCGGCTGTTATCGGAAAATCGTAGTAATGTATAGAAAATCACCTCCTGTCGAGTGTATTTGCCCATACGACGCTCCGAAAAGGTGATTAATTGCGTTTATGTCTTGCATATTAGATTATGCGAGTTGAAGTAACAAAATAAAGTAATTTTTCTGTTTAGAGGTTGTCATCAATGGTTAACTGAGACACCAGAGCAGCATTTTTACTACCCCGCTTCGTCTGTCATTGATTGGTTTTGACCGACACAGTAGATACCGATCATCCCCAGATATCTTATTGACTGCCATCGAAGAAATCAATATATTTAGATATTTGTCTGTCATTCAAAATTTTCATAGTTAAAATTATCATTTATTCAGTTTATTAGAAAATCAACCATGTCAATACCGAAAAATAAATAAATAATTAAACCACGAAATTTTGGATAATTTAAAAGCCCTCGAAATAAAAAAAAGACAGTAAATAGTGGTGCGCTAATTCTTAATAATCAAATAAATTTATCCATTAGCCCCGTATTACGTAGGCATCCTATAAAATCAATGTAATATCCATCAGCACTATATTTTCCCTTCGCTTAATGTTCCGTCTATCTGTATATGTATTCTGTCTCTCTTTCACATGTAATTTTATATTCTATCCCCCCCTCTTTATGTATATGTAATTGCACTCTTTTTGTATTTGTAATTAGTTTTAAATACATCCCGATGTAGCTTGAGATAAGCGAAACCGGTTGACGTATAATAAATTTCATGGTTGTATTTTATTTAATATAGTTGAAAAATTATTTAAAAAAATTCAAATTTAAAACTTAACTTAACTGGGCCTGTATTGAGTTGAAATGCTGAGAGTGACACTAATAATCTACGAGGTGTTGACACTGATGCCGTACGAAGTCATTAAATCAAAATCAGATGAGGCTATGGAGATTTTTCACCCATTTGATTTATTACGGAAGGTTGTCTTGTGAAAATTTCAACGTTAAAGCGACCACGATACAATGACATAAGTTATCGTTGAAGCAAAATGGCGACTAAGCACTCCTGGCTAGATTAAATATAAAATATAAATGTATTGGAACGACGTCTTTTATCCTAGTAAGGACATTCATTTGATAGATACCCTCACCGTCCGCAGAAAGATTGCAATGAGCAATGATTGCATGTATCGTCTTTTAAAGATGAGCCTCTATTTTTATAACTACTTCTTTATCCTCGTCTTATCCCGTTCATCTGAAGTCGGTTACTCTTTTTATTCCTTTTCTTCTATACTTGGTTGTATCATTGATCACATTCAAAACATTAATCGCAGCTGACTGAAGAAGCTATCACATCTGAAGCCAATGTTGCCGGTTCTTTGTTATGGTTTTACGAATTATATGACATTCTTTAGCGGTGGGCTGCCAAGGTGCTCGCCTAATCTTGGAACTATTAGCGGTGTTCCGGGGAAAGGGCAAATTTTTTATAGGGACTCTTGTACAATTATACGCAATAATTATTAATATTAGTAAAATATTTAATATAAATAGCTAAAAAATGTACTTACCTACTTTACATTACAAGACTCACTCTAGTTCCAAGATTGACGCAGAAATAGGCACAATTCTTTTCGCTTCAATTTCATGTTTCAAAACAGAACACTGGATTAAAACTGAAGTTCTCCTTAGTAAATGATGGTACAAAGTAATAAATATTAGGAATAATGTGACTTGTGAAGTATGAAGGATAATCATTCAAAGCATCGTTCACAAAAATGTTGCGTTGAACATCTAACATCTATTTTTTTAAACAATAAACGTATTTTACGAGAAATTTCAAAAGACAACAAAGTCTTTCGGTTCATAATACATTTAAAACATCTAAAGAAATTATTGTTAGGTACTGATTTGGTCTGAGAATATTGTTTTTTTAAATTTAATAATGGGCTCGCGACGGGCCTCTTCGAGCCCCTTCCAGCCCCACCTATGATCTGCTTCCTTCATATCACACGTCTATACGATCTGAATGGGTCTTCTTTTATTACATCAGTTTTGTGTTTTTATATAGGTATCTATTAATTAATCAATGTTATTGTAAAGTTATATGTTCAAGCAAGATAAGACATGGAAATATATAGTTCTAATTTGTTATTAAATTTTACATGATATGATCATATTTCTATATAAATGTCGACGGCGAGACGCACGAATGTCACCCTTCTGCAGATGCTGAACAAAAAGGACAGATTCTCAATCATTTGTCTAAGAGTTTGAGCATCTTGCGAGAAGGGACAATAGCTTGAGTATCTTGTTGTGGTGGACCACGTCAAAGGTCGAAGAGGAAATATTAATAGTAATAAATATTTAAAAAAATATTCTCTGATTTTAAATGCACAAAACAAATTATCCCTTTTCTTAACCGAGACGTCAAGCATCGTAAACATGTCGGTAAATTCATAAACTGTTTCATCACAGGAATGTGATAAATTCCCGGAATAGAAACAATGGAAGCACACCAGACCACACATTCATGACGGCAGATAATATCATTGTTACTGGATTATTTATCGCAATTGCACATGTACTGTTTACCAAGTATGCAAGTCCAAATGCACACATAAATGTCACACTTTACAGAATAATAAAAGTGTTAAACTTTAAAGTCAAGCGCGAACATTAAAATCAAAGGAAACGCGTGCAATTTATCCGCAACAAGTGACACCTGTCAGAAATACTAAATAGGTTGAACTTCTGGCAACATTCTTTACGGGCCGACCAATGAAACGCAAGGAACAATTTTGTGACAAATTTCAAACATTGCGATCGCAGTAAAATTTCATGAATCGATATGTATAATATTTCCGCAATTTAATATACGAGTATGTATCGATTAAAGTATCGGATGGACCTGAAGAATAGCGAGAGCGAAGTCCTACAGATGATCTTCGAGCTAATATAATATTGTTTTAAATAGATCTGATAGTAAACTTGAGTAAGGTCAACGATTGAGTACTTTTTAATGAGATGACGACCTATTTACCGTTTGTGTTGTATTGCAACACTTGGCTCCATCTACCGTCCAATTATTACTTTAGTACGATTTGAATCTTGGTCGTTTTCAAGGAAACATCTCCACTTCTGGCATCCTTCAGTTTCTTATGATGATGGCAGCGGTGTCAACTATACCTACGCTATACATCCAACTACCTTTCTACTACATTTTCTGTGTCAATTTGAAGGTTTAGCATAATATTTTTTATGCAATTATGTAAAAATAGCAGAAAAGCAATAGCTTGGATTGCTTGCTGCTAGCGGCCAACGGTAGACGCTGCGCGGCCAGGACTTCCGTAAAATCTATATTTCAATGCGGAAATTCCTTATTATATCGCTTTAACAATGCACCACATAGTATATTTTGTCTTTATTTCCAGTAATAAAAAACAAAATATTAGTAATATGTACATCTGGAGTTATCTTCAATTGATACGATTATTGTCAGAATGTTATTAAAAGCAAAAACACGAAGGATATAGTGAAATTAAAGAAATGAAAAGGTTAAAAAAATAGCATAAAATCTCAAATGAATTTTGTGTAAAACTATTTTGAACTGCAAAACAAAAATTATCAAGTAATTATATCTAAAAATTATTCACAGCAGTTTTAACTGATATTAGACATGGGTGACATCTATTGCACAATGCGAAAAATAATATTCATTATTACAACAAGCGTGAAGTAAGGCGCGAGACGGCGCGAGACTTGGTGTGTGATTACAAAAGCCGAGAGTTCTCATGGGAGAATAATGTTCCATTATTCGTCTATTCATTAGTTGCGGTTTGATTAAAATTGACCCATCGGACGAACGGAACATCAACGATCAACACAGAGTGGGGCGCAAAACAAATGTCAAATCCTGTCTTGGCTGCAAGTGACGATGGTCGAATCTCTGAGACTTGTCGAGTACACGGCGGACCGACAGTCATTTCAAAATAGTCTTATAAGAATATAATCCCTACACATCAGAGATAGCGTAGAGTCGAATATATCATCAAAATCTCTTCCGTAAACGCGAGGCATGAGACTTTTCCCCCTCGCAAGCGATTCATTTGTCAAATCTAAAAGACACCGCGCTCAAAAATATTATTCCCATACCAACCTGAGAATTGAGTCACTTACCAACCTGAGAATCATATTTTATTTCTATGAGCACTTTCGCGTGAGAAAATAAAACCGAGGAGAAAGTATGAGACGATTTGAACACTAATTTAGCCATTCTTCATTGTGGATTGTGTAATACGGTAATATGCCAGATGTCAATAAAAACGAGAAAATAATAATTTTTTTTGGACTTTGGTTTAATGACCCCCAGCTCCTTCATCATCTCGTATGCCGGAATGGCCTGAAATGTTTTATTATTAGGTTTTTATTTTTATTCCGCAAACACGGGGCATGCGACTGATAGCTGGCGCAGTGTAATCAGTATCGTTTAAATGAGTAGTTTTGGGACGTTTAATACATGAGGGAACGGTTATATCATATTTATGAGAACACATTCTTATTGTGAAGTTGTATCAATGTGTCCAAAATTTAATAAAAATGAATTGATAATTCTGGCGTCTGCTATCAGTTTACTCAAAGGTATTTGAGATTCTGTAAAAATAAGGTAGATGGCTCTGTCAAAATGATGGAACGATTAAATGTATTAATATCAAAAAGGTAACATATAGGGTCGAAAATTGTCGCTAAAAATAATGTCGCTGTAGCTTAGTTGGATAAAGCACCTTCCCCGGTTAGGAAAGAGATCCAGGTTCGAATCCCGGTGGCGCAACAACAATATTTTTCGATAAAATTGATTTTATATGTATATCTTTATAATTAATATATTTAATTCATATTTAATTGGCTATATCATAGTTAGATAGTCGGGTTTCGGTGGTCAGCATAGAAACGCTTGGAGATTTGTTTTATAAACTCTTTTACGGGGAGAATATGGTGTAATTGTGTGACCCCAGACGGGGGCTGCGTACGGAAGTATAGGCCTTAGGATGGCCTCGTGTACGAGGAGGTTGTTGCCAACGGCAAGTTTGCCATTCTTTATATATAATTATAGTAAAGCATATCGATCACGCTGAAAATAATCACAGATGGTGAAAGTCTGAAGGAAGTGACTGAAATAAAATATTTGGGAGTCATAATAGATTCAAAATTGAATCTGTCGCAAAATACAAGATACGCGACTAAAAAGATTGCTACGAAGATCTCACTTCTGGGAAGGATCAGAAGATTTATTAGTACCGAGTCTTGTAAAATAGTTTACAACTCTGTTATTATTCCTCATACTGCAGCAGCATTTTGGTTTTGGCTAACGATGAAGAAATGCAACAATTGTCAGTGTTGTGAAATAAAGCTATGAGAATAATACTCAGAAAAAATATATACTCGGATCAGTGCAATGCTGAAAGAGCTGAATATGATGACCTTTAAGCAGAGAATATATTTTAAAAAAAACGAAAAATTGATGCAAATCAACATGAGCACGAGCATCGTACAAGGGGAAGGGATAGACTGAGACTGCCATTCAGGAAGAAGGCCAAATCTCAGGAATCGATCATGTATAGTGCGATGAAATTTTTAAATGAAATGCCAGAAAACATAAGAAAGGAAGGTAAATTGAATAGATTTAAAATGAAACTGACTAAATATATAAAAGATATGTTTTAGTAAAATAAAATACTTTAATCTTGTTTATATTAGAGCATATATAATATAAGGAGTGCTTATGTATGCACTATATTAAGAATTTAAAAAAATAATCTGTTGATGGCAAAAATCGAGGGCCCTTGACGCGCCACTGAACATTGATGACGAAATACATTTATAATCATACGCGGATGTGAAACCTGACGAAATTAACTATCCGGCTGCCCTTGGCTTGTAGTCCAAGCTGAATATCACATCTCTAAGGGCCGGTTGTTCGTTCAGTTGTAAAATTTTACTATGCATAGTAAGTTTTTACCATCGCCCGTGGTAAAAAAACGTTTGCGAGTTGTTCGAACGTCAAACTTACTATAGTCACGGCATCATATATTATAATATCTGCGTATGTCGTCACATTTGATTTATTTAAAATATTCACCCGATACATGTAATTTCATGCTTCATCTATGACTTTATTCACAGGGCGTTCGAAATCTGTCACTTTGATGATGAAAATTTTTCGGTGTATGTGTATATAATATAAATTCAACAGCGCAATATTGAATGATTCGTTGTCATGTCGGTGTATGGTACTTTTAAAGTTGCGGTCAACTTTAAAAATATCAAGCTTACTACTTACAATATTGGAGTTTAAAAGTACTTTTCTATTGATTCTAAATTCTATATTCTGAAATGGTTGAACATGCAATAATGGAGGACCATTCATCCGATAATAATAATTTATAACTTCCACATGATTGTGCCAAAGGACGAAAGTTAGACATCTTATAGAATTTAGAAATTTTTTAATAATAAGAATAACAATTAAAAAAAAAGAAACATCCAAATACCGCCCATTACATCTCTTCTCTTATTCATTTTAACTCCACCCCATCCCCAACATCCCTCAACTCCAGACACACCCTTAATTACTGTCTAAAAATATTTTTAACTTTAGTTGAATTGCATTATTGATAATGGGAAGATGTTCCCGTAAACGTTCTAACGTTTAATATAATAAAACACAATGGAATAAAACAGTGTTCCAACTCAATTTACAAAATAATCGTGGAATTACACAAAGATTCACCAATAATTTTTGAAGAGTTCTCAATTTAGCAGACATCTGACTTCTGAAGACTCTGCACTACGAAGAATGACGTTCAAATGTCACGGGTTTTTTGTCACGAAAATAAATTAGAAACATTTATATTAAGATATTTGATTTTATTTTCTTTTTCTTGTGTCTTGTAGACCTTTTGATCACTGTGAGCTACTTTTCTATTTTAAATTTGCTTGGGATCGACTTCTACTAAGATTCTTATGGATAATTTAATTCCTATTTTATATTATTCTTCAAAGTTTAAATGCACACTTTAAAGACGAAATGTCGTTATATGTATATTATCCTCTATAATTGCAAATAATCACTAATCGTGTCGAGCCAGCTGGTTCGACTTTCGGGGTCCATTTTTATTATTAGATTTTAATAAATCTAAATTTTTTTTTTTTTTTGGTGGGTCGATCGTGATCGATTGGTTGGACACCCATGTGTTAGGTTCTTCAACCGTGATGTTCGCCTTCTTATAATGTGGTGCAAGATCCCGTACTTCTCCGGATGTCCCATCACATGTCCGACATATTCAAGTTTTAGGATTTTTATTGTTTTTATTAAATACTTATTTTTCTATATTCATCCGAAGAATAACATTATCATTAGTTATATAAAGTAAAGATTAGTATTATTAGGAGAACACATTCTTATATAAAATTTGTCGTCAAAAGTAATGTCGCTGTTTGGAAAGAGATCCAGGTTTGAGTATATCTTTCTAATTAATACATTTAATTAGTATTCAATAACATTATAATTCGTAACTCAATCCGTTCAGCTTATTTTGAGCGTTCTTGTGGTAGATCCACATCTCAAATGCTTCATGTTGCCTTGTCATTTCTTTGGTAAATGTCCAGTCTACAATTGAAGACATTCAGCACGTATGCTTTAACTGATGTACTACACAATTGCGGAGATTGACCTGAACTATTAACTTTTAATGATACTTTTGAAATTAGCAAAAATAACTTATTTTTATTTGTTAGCATTGTTTTATTAACCACTTACTATACTACAATATACATATATGTATAATACATGCGTTGGTGGCTGACCGACACCTTGGTGTCGTTCTAGAAGGATTGATTTACGACTTGAACGATGACTGTGCTCGGGTCCAAACTGGTCATAAATCGTAATATCGGTTCGGTATCGCTTTGTCGATAATTACTACCTGCGTACGCACAGCCAATGAGTCACATTGAAGAGCTGCAAGAGGCTATTCGGCGAGCACCAATCACCGCTATTGATAATAAATGTACAAGATGACGACAGCGACACAGATGACGGCGATGGCGACGACGACCGCTTACAAAAATGTAATAGTTGTAAATAAACTGTAGATATTGCACGTAAATATTTTTTATACATACATTAATATTTTTACTTATCATGAAATGAAATAATGAAATGAATACCTATTCCAAACAACAATATTAAGATATTTTTTATTTATTATCTTTGTTTTATTAACCACTAACATTAGACCGGCATTTTATACAAATAATAGTATAGGAAATTCTAAAGACAAAGATGATAAATTTAACAATTCTGGTGTCTATAAACTTAGTTGCGAGGATTGTGCTGCATTTTATATTGGTAAAACGGGTAGAAATTTTAATATAAGAGTAAGGGAGCATTTGAGATGTTTGAACAGTAGTGGGTTTTCAGAATTTTCTAATCATTTGATAGAAAATGGTCATGGTTTTGATAAAAATTTGGGATTGTAAATTTTGCATATAAACGGTGTTGGTCACAAATGAAATAATTTGGAATCGTTGCAGATAAATAGAGCGTGTTTAAACTAATCAAAAATTTATAAACAACCAACTAAATTTAACTACGAGTCCCATTCTAAAATGTTTTCCTAAAAATTATTCGAGTAAATTTGTATTAAGTAATGATTTGAGTTAGGTACTAAAAATTTAGAAATAGATTCTGGCAAAGAAACAATAATATATGTTTCAGATAGTTATGACATCCTGAAGAAGAAAATGGTATTTTTCGAAACCGGTAGATGTATTAAAACTCAATTTAGTGGTTAATAAAACAAAGATAATAAATAAAAAATATGAATTTTAACCACAAAGTTAATATTGCTAATTTTAAAAGTACAACAATATTTTGGTATGTCCAAGAACACACAATTACTGGATTTTTACCTCCAAAGGCATTGTTATTAAGATAGAGAATATAGCTTCCAATAATAATAAAATAATAAAAATAAGATTCTCATTAGTGACATTCATGCTGTTTCACGGAAATGAATATCAAATTTCAGTCCGTAGATGGCGACAGCGAAGTTGTAGTATTGTAGCATATATACAACTTTCAAAAATTTGACAGACATGCAGGTTGATTGGGTCGAATTGTGAATATTACATTGTGTAAAGTGATCACTTGAGCCAGCCGAAGACAGGTCGTAAGCCCTGTAATACACATGCTTCCATACTTCCCATATAATATCATATAAATAGTTTCGTCTCTATGAGATATCTATAATTTGTCTTAATACAATATTTCTGTTTAAGTATATAATTTTATATATTTATATTTTATATTATGCATGTCACTGCATAGTGGCACGTGGTGATATTTAAATACAACGATTTTCGCAATTGTAAATTATACCGAAACATTGTGTAACAGAAAAAAAATGTCGATAATAACGTAAAACGCATTCTGCCCATCACTATAGTCCGACCAACGTAAATCGGTGAGCGGTGACTTTTCAGACGGCTGTTCTTGACATGCCCTCCGCCGTTCGACAATTTACGTTTGTCGGACTACAGTACCGCCCCATGCGGTGCACAAGTGCGAGTGAGAGCTACATCGGGCCTCTTTTTAACATATTTTATGATATCAATCGTCAGATAGTTTACACCCGAGTATAAAATTAAATTAATCGATAAATATTTTGACTTTTTAATATTCTTTACTGAATCTAAAATAGCTAACTGTAGCTGTAATTGAATATGAAAGGATATGACTAGCCGGAGATATGTTTGTGGAATTGGTGACAACCGGAGCGCTATTCCGGCTTGTTACGGACTTTTCGATATATAGTAAATCATTTATTGGTTCAATAAAATCCAAACTAAATGTACATTATTTATATACAAATAAGTAACAAAAAACTACATTGTGTATTAGTCATGAGCCATCAATTTCCCGTGACACCTGAAACTATTAAGCGGTTCGACACCAAATAAAAGAGGTGTTATTTTTTTTTAACTTTTAAATATCTCAGTAGGCAGGACCAGATTACAAGCTATCGATTTTCGATTACACATTTTTTCCAAAAAAATAACTCTATTATATAAAAGACCATCATTTTCTCATTAGTGTTGACATTTTTGAAAACTTGTCGAAATTCAGCCAACGTAAATTAATAATGTAATCGTACTGATTTTGATGGAAATATTATTGCCGAGGGTCTGGTGACGCAACTTTCGAAAAATTTCGATGCACTTTCTTCGATCATGACCGGAAGACCTCTAAATCACCCCAAATGTACTGTATGTACTTATCTAAATGTTTAATGTGACTGATATTTCAGAATAGAATAAGATACTAATAATTTGGCTGGATATATATATATTTGTGTGCAAGATAATTCCCGTAGTTAATAATTCGCGATTCGGCTAATATTGGTTTTTTCAATTAAATATATTAATTAGAAAAATATACATATAAAATCAATTTTATCGAAAAATAATGTTGTTGCGCTACCGGGATTCGAACCTGGATCTCTTTCCTAACCGGGGAAGGTGCAATATCCAACTATACTACAGCGACAATATGTTACCTTTTTGATATTAATACATTTAATCGTTCCATTATTGGAAAGAGCCATCTAGCTAATTATTATTATTATTATTTTCATTTATCTTCTCGTGTTTTAACACAGATTCAATTTAAAAAAATATTTAAAGACACACTTTCGCCCACATACACAATCTACGTGATTCTTGCGGACAGCGCAGGAAGATAATTTTTTATTTGCAACTAAATTTGTATATTTAAGTGTGGTAATTAAATCTTGAAGCGTCAGTTAATTTTCACAGATTTGTTTAACCTTTACCATACCGTGATATAAAATACCCGGTACGCAGCCATGTTGTCAACTCGTGTTACAGTGAGATATTTAGAGTTGTTTTAGCATCTAAAATGTTTAAGTGATTTTAAAATTGTTAATGCCATAAATTTACTCTAAATATTGAGCATTAAATATGAAAAAACGTCTTATATAATAATAATTAATAAGTGAAAAAGTTACATAATTAAATTCGTATTCTTTTCATTGTGAAATTAATATGTGATCTTATTCTGTCTTACCGCAAGTGTCATTTTTGCCAACGTTATTAATTTTACAAAGATAACATAGATTAGATTTTCATAATTGATTTTTCACTATTTATTTCTAAGCGTAAATGTTTTCCTTGAAATTAACTAAAATATGACTGTTTTATGTTTTCTCTATTTACCGATATGTTGGGGGCGGTAGACACGTGTCACCGCACGGTTTGGGAAGTGTTAAATATTAAAAATGAGTTGTAATTATTCGAGTGAAGGTATTAAAATCGACAATTTCAATCGTATCAAATTGTAAAGTAGGCTGTAACACCATCAGTCAACATTAAAATAATTCTCGTCACACTTTTAATAGCGTGCAAGCGAATAAAATAATTCTATAATCTCTTTGTTATTTGATTCTATAATTATGAAAAACTATTGCCCTCATTTTTTGTAACTAGTCGACTGTGATTTGTGAGGTGACTATCGGATCCACTCATAAATGACATCCGGTGCACTCAGGTTGAATCCATTGTTTGTCCAACCTACTACGAGTTCTAGATATGAGGGTTCTGTTAGTCTTTTGACAACTGTATTGTGTGGTGCACGTTACATTGCAGCGTTGTTCCCCTAACCCTTGAAATGGAGAGTCAAAACGTACACATTCGTCATGTGATGTTTTGGGAATTCAAAAGAGGCAATGGTGCTACGATAACAGCTGAAAAAATATGCCTGTTTATTCAATAACCGAGCGGGCACCCTGTCAGATCTGAAAGGAAATAACAATTCATCGTGTGTATGGTGAGATCGTCGAGACGTAATCCACCACAAGTTGTTGAATTCAAAATGTTCACAGGTTTTTCATGGCCGTTCAGAATCTTCCGCGTATAATTTTCTGGGCTAATCTGCCGTGCATATCTGACGTTTCGGATCCCATTGCGGGGTCCATCACGGATCTAAAATAATAGTTTCTCATCAATTTTTTATAGTAAACTCATTTTACTCTTCCGATATTCGATATTAGTTAAATATGGCGGACATTTCACAGCTGTTTCAAAAGTCATCCGACACATTGACACTTTGAAGATGACGAGATCTCGTTGTTTAATATACATTAGCACATGATACGAAAAAATTTCACAATCAATGTGACAGATTTCGAATGCCCATAGATAATGCGTAAAATAAAGTAGATTTCATGATTATTTGTCGCGCCTATAGATATCTCCATCTATGCTATGATGTATCGACAACCCGCAAAGGAAGTTGGTAAAAACTTACCATAGTAAAAATTTACTACTGATCACACAACCGGTCATACGTTTTTTTTTTTTTGTTTTACGTGGCCTCGATGAACACCTTGCGTTCATTTGTAAAATGCTCACAAATGTCGCATCTATCAAGTCAGTGACGAACAAATATCTGTATATCGTATATTAAATCGCACTACTTTGATGCAATAGCCACACAACTGATACATTTATTTATATTCAAATCTAAAGTTAAGTATTCCTTTAGCCAAAAAAAAATTCAAAAAATCAATATGATTTATTAGCAAGTGTTATGTAAATTGCAAATATCTAGGCGCAGGCCATTAGTGCGCATAAAAAAAAAAAATATTTTAAATTAACAATTCGTGGCTGATTACAGCAATATTAACTTTTTTTTATACCATCAAGATATTTCCACGAAGGTAGGCAGAGAGGATAAGGATAATGCAAAATTGGGTTATCGAAAAGCTATTAGACAGGTCACCGGCGTAACCGGTAACGGTGCAAATGGAATCAAGTTGCTCTGTAAAATAATTATCTATTGCAGATAGTACCCGATTGCCCTTAAATAGCAAATGAAAACTTGTTGTTCTAAGAAATATTAGTAATGTGACTCAAATAGCCTTAACGGATATTTAAAACATAGTTTTAAAGGGTAAATTATCGTAAAAATTGTGCTACAAAAAAGTCAGTTTTGACCAAAATGTCAGTTGATACCATGTTGTTCCAAAGTCAAAAATATTCATTACAAATTACACATGCATATACATAAATTTTATGACAAATTTCTATGTTAAAATGTTTAAAAAATCAATTATAAATTGCGAATAATCTATCTATCAAAAAAATATATTTAGTTGCTACCACGATTCGAACCTGGACATCAAATATACTGTCGACAAATTTTAAACTTACATCTAATGTTCCATTTTGAAAATTTTCAGTCTGTACATCTTTCAAGTTGATTAATATGATTTGTATTAAAAATGCAACGTCATAACAAAAATGTGTTCACTTTAAAAACATAATATATCGTTTTAAAAAACTTACCGTCTGTATAAAAACAATTTTATGAAAATAGATGTATGTATTTAGATTTTTTTCATGCGCAGAATTGCAACATAGAGTCACACATGTAACAAACAACGACCACCAGTAAATAAACAAAAAAGAGGCGTGTGCGTGAACTCTCGTAGGTATGTAGAATTGCGTTAAAGAATTGAACTAACATGTAGGTCGCCATAAA
This sequence comes from Eubasilissa splendida, assembly GCA_031772225.1. Classification (NCBI taxonomy): domain Eukaryota; kingdom Metazoa; phylum Arthropoda; class Insecta; order Trichoptera; family Phryganeidae; genus Eubasilissa; species Eubasilissa splendida. The sequence goes on from CM062858.1 coordinate 3,325,631, forward strand.
ACTGACACAAAACAGGTGACGGATCAAACGCGAAGCGATCGGCTGCCCGACCGTGACGTTTTAAAAGTGAATTATCTTTGGAACATTACCTTTTCGAAATTCAAAATAAACGATCCGTCGCTATTGGCGCGTAAAGACGGGCGTGCGAACGAATGCGCGGACAGTCGACAAGGCACTGGTCCGTTCGTAGGATAAATACTCGACACACCGCGCGGTAGGTACTTGCGAAAGAAAAAAAGAAAAATGGCGGAACCGTGTCGAGTTGTAGCGCGCCAAAGTTGTAGCGCGGTCGCGTCGCGCAGGGCCCTTCGGAAGGTGATGGCGTCTTTGGCATTTGGATACTTTTTTTAATATGCTTAACTTAGCAGTACGTTAAATACTATAGTAACATTGTAGTTTTTGTCAGTAGACGATCAAATTATCAATGAACCAATTGATTCGCTTCAAAAACAAAGTACAGGTGAACAGGAGGCTCGCCAAGACGTTTGCGAAGGACGCCATGTATATGAAGAGGTTGATAATTTTGAACTAACGTTAAATAGGACAACGGATGAATTAGATATCTGACTTCTAGCTGGAAATATAAGCTTTTACCCTTGCCAACGAAGCAAACTGCTAATATATATAAAACTAAAATACAGGGCGGCCCAAAAAAGTGAGAACATCTCGTAACACATGAGTTATTTCAAAATATAATATAATTCTTAATGTAATATTTTTTGCACAATATTTAGCTAATCAGAAATCATCAAAACACCCCTCATTGCATAATCTAGCGGGTTTAAATCTGGATTGTTCGGTGGCCACACGCCTGGCTTGATGAAATTTACATTCTCAAGTCGAAGAAAGTTGATTGTATTTCTGGCTGTGCGAGATGGAGCTCCGTCCTGCTGTATAATGTCCAGTTTGATCATTTTTCAATTCGCAAATTTTTGGTCAAAATACGGTCTTCTGCGGTGATTTTTGTTATTCTGGGCAACAATTTGATAAAACCAAATATAAACGATGGGAAAATTAATAATCAAAGATGGTGACCGGAAATTGTTGAAATAAAACGTAATATAGGTACATAGGTAAGTAAGTAAATTAGTAAACTATTTAAGCTATTGTTGATATAGTTAAACTAATTTTGATGTAATTATATCACGTGGCTCATTTTTTTTGGTTCCACCACTGGTCTCATAGATGTTGTATGTCACAGAATAGCAAAAGCAAATCCAGCATTCATATTCATAAGAAATAATGTACAAATCTATAAAATTTATAATTTGCCAGACATCCATTAATCACAATTTATGCAGGAATGTTATAACACGTGCGTCTGAGACATGTATACTTTGACGTGCTTGTTGGTCTAGTGGTTAAGACTCTCGCCAAGTGTTCTAGTGGTCGGGGGGGTTCGAGAATAATTCCAGAACAGCATGTTAGCCATATTATCATAGCACAAGCGTTTAGCTTAGTTTGAAAATCGAAATTGAAATAGTCGCCGTGGGAGTGTGTGGATGCTCCTTTAGGTTTACTATACCTATCTGTTCCCCGCCCCCTCTTCTCTTACCTTAGAGCACGACTTTTTCTGTGTATTATCTATAACTTGGTCCCACTGATCTGTTATTTGTACAGTTACTGTTGCAATTGTGTATTCGGTTTCTCGCAGTGCGTGCCGAAGATTTACAATCATTATTGGGTGATACACAGTGCTTCGTGCTAATCATCTAATAAGTTTCCTGAAATTCAGGAGAGTTGCGAGTACAGCAAGAAAATCCAGGTAAGTCGTGCTTTCTGGTTGGTCATTGAGGCCTTATTGTTCTGCCCCTATACAGAAATTCCTATCACCGTTCTTACATTACATTTACCCACGCTTTGTCTAAATACATATATTTAAATATATAGCTTTTTTTATATAAATACGTTCCTTATGTCTTATGGTCTTGATTTATGTTGATGGTAGCGTTCAAAGAGGACCTAATTAACGGCATTATTTGGTCTATCCATCTTGCGGGAGAGTCCTAGTCAATTTTGTTCCAACGTGTTGTCAAAAGCCTATCTGTAGTCCTCAATTCCTGGAGGATAGAGACATTAATACTCCTTCGTAGGTTGAAACTGGTGCGTGCAATTTCCTTAAAATATTGTGTACGCAAGTACCAAAGGGGAAAATGATTTAAATCCCATAAAAGTGTACATTTTTGTAAAGATGCCCGCGGTTCGTTACGCACGTATAATATTTTCACACGAGTGTGAGGTCAATCCTACGCATCCGACTCCATATTAATATTACGTACTTGCGTTGAACACTTTCGTAGGTATGCATACCTTGGACGTCATGAATATTGTTATCTACATTAACATATTGAGAAGTGATTGTATAATACGTAGTTTTCAAAGTCGTTAGTATCCATTTATAAATAACACATTATTTTTCAAAAAATGTGCGTTCTTTAGCATGTATATTATTAGAACTGATCTAATCAAAATTTCAGTCAGATCTAAACAAATTGTAAGATATTTTAAGATAATTAACAGAGTTGAATCATTTTAAAGATACTAACTGATCATCACGCCATTTTTCCGCTGGGATAGGCAGAGAGGATAGAGCGTCACACTCTTTTCTCATGAAAGCTCGTCAATTATTGAGGCATTTAACAGGACCATCTTACAGTGTCTGGTTTACCTTGTCCATGCCAACATAAATATAAAAATGTTACGAAATTTTCTAACGCAGTGTTCTGTTTTAAATGGTGCTGTTGAATATTTAAATTCACCCAACTGACGAACGGAAAATCATCGGTCAATTGACTGATATTTGTTGTACAAAAAACGTGAATCGAGACGCAAGACGGTGCAAGCTGAGAGTGTGTAAGTTGGTAGACTCTTCATTTACCCAAGACCGTTCTATAAGCAAAAGCTCCTATATCGGTTCTACTCATTCACCGTCAGGTTGGCATTTTTTAGTGCTAAGCGCGAAAGCAACTAAGCCACGACGCACGGCCGCCAATCAAAAAACATCTCTCATTGTCTGGAAATTTTACAAAAAGTACAGTACAATTAAAAATGATAAACAAAAGTACAATTATTATTATCAATACAAAAACAAAAACAAAGAGACACAAACACACAGAGGCCGGGAAACAGAGGTGCTAACAGGGAGTAACACAAACAAAGTGTAGGATTGATTCCCTATCGAGCACCACTGCCAGCAGATATTCAGTGATAGATGAAGATTCATTAAATCCTATTAGAGGCCAAACAGAGCTGGCTGTCAAATCGAACATTTTACAGCGATTTCACGCCGCCGAGTACCGACAGAATTCAGACGACAATACATCGCGACGCAACCGGTTCGAGAAGCCAGCTGAAGCGATCACCTTTCTCCTGGCCACCTTCTCGGACGTCACGAACTTTAACTTGCAATTTAACCTCCAAACAATGTAGATTTATTTGTTCGTCATTCGATAATAAACGTCAACTTTTGTCGAATACTGTTTCGTTTTGTCAACCTGCTCTAGCCGCAACGCCAACACCTATACTCACACGCACGCTTCGTAATATTAACATACAATAGACTACGATATTCATATACACGCGTTCGAATCTAAGGAGGATTAGGGCCCTCAGTTCTCACCTTGAACAATCATTCTGATATATAATACATAACCTAGCTTGTTGGTGTAGTGGTCAAGACGTTGGCCTGGTGGTCGGAGGTTCGCGCCTCGTTCATAGTAAATAGTGACTCCCACAATATACAATCAACACTGTTTATGTAAAAGCCTTCGATAGCTGGTTCCCAGGTTTCCGATTGTCAATAAGCACACATATGTTATTATTAAGGAGAACACATTCTTAATGTAATACTACTCTCTTAAATACATATATAAATACAAACAGACACATTTTAAAACAATTCAAAATATAATTTCCACACGGACAAATACAAATAACCTACAAACCCCAAGAGTATGGTCAAAGGAACTACAAATATTTTGGACCTAAACTATTTAATAGAATGCTAAATGATTTAAATCAATTGAATCATCCCAAGAACATGAAACTATATATTAAAACTTGGATTCATAATATGGGTTGAGCCAGTATTGGTGCACTCACCTAAACATATTGACTCATACCTATATTAATTATTGCTACAAAGTGATCCAAAAATTAAGTCCACTTTAAAATTGTTCTTCATATACACCTTTTATATAGTAATAAATGTAATTCTATCTACTACTTGTAATTCTAATTAATTTAACAATTGCTTGTAAACTATGCCCGTCTCGACACAGAATTTTTACTTTGTATTATATAGTTACAAATAAAATAAATGTAAAGTTGTAATTATTCAGAACATAGGTCTGTGATATTTTAAATACTAATTAAATGTATTAATTATGCTTCATAATATATAGTTGGTAATCCACCGGTAATTCATATAGTTGGTAATCCATCTTCCCGGATTGGAAAAAAAAAAGATATCCAGGTTCGAATCCCGGTAGCGCAATATTTTTCGATAAAATTGATTTTATATGTATATCTTTATAATTAATACATTTAATTAGAATTTAACACATATGCTACATGAGTTGCATTAACACTTTATTTTTACTGTCTTTCTTGTCCGATGTCGATGTTCTTTTAGCTGGGTTGTCGTCTTTAGATTTCGACCGACCGAAGCGCGCACCGGTGGCTTATTTGGACCGCTGGACTGGTCACGAGATGTAATTAATTGAATGACCCCTGTCTTGGCTTTCCGAAAAAAGGGCGGCAATACTCACACACACACACACACAAGTCGTGCCAATCGAAGTAACAAGGCAACACTATCCCCCAAGGAACCATTACAAAGTTGCACACGTTTCCTAATCGCCCGTTCGCAGTTCACCGCTAAACCGATGACATAAATCGGGTAAATATATTTGTCATGTCCGACGAGCGCGGGTTGCAGGTACCCAGCATCGGGTGCCAGGCACCGGACACCGTCCACAGCCGCAGCTGGACACGAGGACACTTCCAATTAACCTGCATTCGACACGTGATACATATTTGGGTATATCCAATGGCTAGTACGTGAACTAATCGCACATCCCAGCACGAATAATGGCCATGTACATTTATTTAGTAAAGACTCGTCAGTTACCTTTGTCGATTTAGCGTTCAGTACAAATTGACCGGTACAATTTTGATTTTAAATGTCTCGAGGATTCAACTTTGTTATTTTACCCTTTAGTGAAAGATTGCATGTACGCTGGTCCCATCTGAACGACAACATACCCGGGTCCAGGGTCTTGCAGAAAAAGAGCCGCGACATTACTCGATGTTTCTGTATTTTCAGATTAGTTAATACCAACTTTAGTTACTTAATTTACTATTAAGAGAACGCATTCTTATTGTGACGTTGTAATTATTCAGAACAGACGGTCTGCGATATTTTAAATATGAATTAAATATATTAATTAGAAAGATATATATATAAAATTCGGGATTCGAACCTGGATCTCTTTCCTAATCGGGGAAGGTGCATTATCCAACTATGCTACAGCGACAATTTTCGAACCTATATGTTACCCTTTTGATATTAATACATTTAATCGTTCCATTATTTGATTTTATATGTACATCTTTCTGATTAATATATTTAAAATATCATTACAACTTCACAATAAGAATGTGTTCTAATAATAAAGTTGTATCAATGTGTCCAAAATTTAATAAAAATGAATTGATAATTCTGGCGTCTGCTATCAGTTTACTCAAAGGTATTTGAGATTCTGTAAAAAGAAGGTAGATGGCTCTTTCAAATAATGGAACGATTAAATGTATTAATATCAAAAGGGTAACATGTAGGTTCGAAAATTGTCGCTAAAAATATTGTCGCTGTAGCATAGTTGGATAATGCACCTTCCCCGGTTAGGAAAGAGATCCAGGTTCGAATCGTGGTGGCGCAACAACAATATTTTTCGATAATTTTTTTTTATATGTATATCTTTATAATTAATATATTTACTTAATCTACTGCCCACTGCTACCGATGTTCGTGATCAGCGAACCCAATTAAATAACCTCTTGAACCAACCAGCTACCTGCGATTTTGGAAATTTGTGGCGATGTAGCTAATATTTCGATAATTGGTCCAAACGACATTTTTGAAATATCATTTCTGATTACGACAAGCCATGAACGTCGAATATATCAACGTGCAATATGCCGAGATGCCTGCGCATTTTTTTTTCGCGAATTAATATAGATAAGGATTGTTAATTAAATAAATAATATGTGTGCATTTAATTTGTGGTCCCTCAGACGGATGCGAGCGTTTAAACAATGAAAAGAAATGAAAGTGAGACCTTAGAAATGAGGACTTGATTTACAAAAAAGGAGGCACACCCTAATGGAGATAATTCAAGAAGCTAAATAAACATATAGAATTGTCTGAGACTATTTTGGTAAAATTATTCCTCCTAAAGTATGTTGAAATCAGTCAAGCAGACAGAATTGACATATTTGAAAATGTGGGGCCCTTTTTATTAGTTACTCGAGAAAAAAATGGATATTTCAAGAACGGAATAAAATTTCGAAATAGAATTGGTTCTACCGGGATAGAAACAGAAGTGAAAAATAAATTCTTAATATTATAACAGGTTAAGAATACCATATTAAATATATTTAACCTGTGAGGAGGAGGGGTACTAAAAAGAGCAGTGGGAGATTTAAATGGTGTTGATTTATAATGTCTATTAAAAATTGGATACCGTTGCACACAGACGCCAGAATAATTTCATGTACATGGCGTTGTAAATTATGTTTAATCCCGTGTCTGTAAGGTCGAAAAGAGCGTGTAATCACGCATATGGTTAGGCGTGACATGCGGGCGCTTTAGCGTGTTAATTCGCTCGTGGCTGTGTGTAATCCTTATTATATATTGCGTTTCCTCATCTATTATTTACAACTCATTGGATATCTTTTATGTAGTATAATTTTCCAGTAAAAAAAATATTCGCCAAAGTAGCGAAAATGTCGAACATGTTTTTAATATCTCTAGGTTAAAATTACTTAAATGCTGTCCCTTTTTATTAATATTTTATTTTATTATTATTATGTAGTATTTTGATCAAAAATAATACATTACTTCGATATTTTTGATGCTATATTTTTATTGATTCTGAGGCGGACAGAGCGCCAGTATTTTTGACGACAAATTTTCGAATCTATACTTTTTCAAATTAATACATCTGTCGTTCCATTATTTGAAAACTATCTACATTGTTTTTACGGAATCTCAAATTCACAGTAATGTAGCATAGTTGGTAATGCACCTTCCCCGGATTGAAAAAAACAGATCCAGGTTCGAATCCCGGTAGCGCAATAACAATATTTTTCGATAAAATTAATCTTATATGTATATCTTCATAATTAATACATTTAATTAGTATTTAAAATATCATAGACCTATGTTCTGAATAATTACAACTTTACATTTATTTTATTTTATTAGTAACTATATAATACAATGTAAAAATTTGTTTGGACTGTGCCCGTCTCACTAGAGAAATTCTGTGTCGAGACGGGCATAGTTTACAAGCAATTGTCCAATTAATTAGAATTACTCGTGTGTCACGGCTACAGCGTCTATACTGCGTGGCGCCAGATGCCGCCCTCTGTCCGCCTCAGATTCAATAAAAATATAGCATCTAAGTAATGTAAGTGTATTATTTTTGCTCAAAAATAAATGTGAAATTTCACATATCATTATTTCGTTATATTTTCCATTTTAAGTTCTGTCTCTCTCTCGTGTTATGTGCTCGTGATTGACCATCGTGGTCCTCTAGCATGCTTCTACAGCGCGAACTGCTCGCCTCCACTTTTCGCGATCCTGGGTCATGTTTAGTGCGACATGTGGGAAGGCTTTGACAAGTCTCGGACTAAAAATGATCTTGTTGGAGCCTCTTTCATATCTATAACTTATTACTCCAGGCAGTACCTTTCACGACATCTCGAGTTTTGCATCCGCGTTCAGATGACAGCAGACTGGTGACATGCGAAGAGTAACCAGAGGATAGAATGGAAATAACTAATAAAGTACTACGTAAGATTCAGAGTTGGTTGTTATGCAGCCAGGTCTTCGTAGCTGGTAAAAACATTATCGCGAGGTTCAAGTTCTGCCATCACTACCAATTCTGAACAAATCAGTATTTTTTATAATGCATCAGGTGCAGTAGACCGTTAAATTACGTTTAAATTGGTTAAATTGGATGCAGATATTGCTGTATGAAGGGAAATGGGAGCGATCCATGCATATCCTGAAGAGGACATTGTATGACTTCGACAGACTGATGAAACACCGACAAATTACATATCTTTAACGTGATTGCCTGTAGACAGCATCAGACTATTGCAACGCATGGACTCGCAGAGAGAAATTATAGATTTTTTAACAATTTAAATGATAAATTAAGCTTATAAATAGATTAGATTGGCCATGGAAAGAGATAATCTCAGAGATTCAGTTCAGACACACTAGGGGGGTTTAGGGAGTGGCTTATGACCCCGGGCCCCAGACTAGATTAAAACTAAATTAAACAAATAATAGATAACTCATAGAGACGAAGCTAATTATTATATTTAATGGAAAATATACGGAAGTATAGGTAATTACAGGGCTTACAACCTGTCTTCGGCTGGCTTAAGTGATCACTTTATTTAAATATAACGTTCACCATTCTCACTCATCAATCTCCATATCTATCAAAGTTGTATATATGTTAATATGTGAACTCGCTTCGAGTACCACTACACTATCGCCATCTATGGACTAAATTTGATAATTCATTTTCCCTGAAACAGCATATATGTCACAATGAGATATCTATAATTTGTTTAATAACAGTGCCTTTGTAGGTGAAAATCCAGTAATTGTGTGTTCTTGGGCTAAAACTACATTATTGATTTGAATAATTTTAATTCAATTCGCACATAATATCATATTATTAACTTTTCACATTTTTATGTGTGTAAATATATTTTACTACCCTCTATTTTAATTTTATACAATTGCACGCTTTTCATTACGACCCTTCCAGTTGAAAGTGACCGCTGTAAATCATCATTTTACTATCAAAATTGTATCAATGCAAAAAACAAACCCTTATTATTTATGACCTTATTATTATTAATAAGAACAGATTAAAATATATGTGCTGTCGACCATCGATATACAAATATTTTTACTCTGAAAACAACGGCGATATAAGCTTAAAATTAGAAAATTCAGTAATAAAAAATAAAATGATGGGGGGGCGCCATTTGGATAGTTCGCCCCCGGGCGCCAAATACCCTAGCTACGCCTCTGAGATACATCTCAATCGATACCGTGTACACGTGCTGAGATTTTGCACTGGAGATAAACTCGGAGATCAGTTTGAGATTGTTTGAAAGAAACAAAAACTCAAACCATTGCACACGACGAGTAGTTAGAAGACGAGTTTTTGATACGTGTCTAGTGAAGTCACTAGACATACCGTTAGGATTTCTACAACGCTATATATGTCTTGTGGAAGTAGATATAAGTCATTTAAACATTAGAGATTATACGGCGTTAATTATCAGTCTTTATTCAGTTTTGAGAGAACTGCTACTGGGGAGATCAAAATCCACAAGTGACCAAACATGCTACCAATGGTCGATTTGTAAGTCTAACATACGAAGTCGTAAGACGTCCCCTCTTGTTGCTTTCCACCTGCCAGTCCCTACCAGTTGTCTCCATTATCGTCTGCCTTTGCGTGGTGATTTGAAATAAAATAGTGAAAGAAAGAGTTGCCTATTTTAAGCGTACTCTGTTAGAGTCAAGTATATTTATTTGCTGTAAACTACTAGTGTAGTAAGTATTATTGAACGAAAATAGAATGACTTTGCCTTACCCCTGTCCTTTCCCCCCGTGTAGCCGCCGACCAGTTTGAGTTGGAGGATCTTGAATCCACTGGGGTTATACACGTGTACGGTACAGTTTAGAAATATTATACAATCTGAAACTTGGTCTTATAGTGTGTCGGAACCTTTGACGAATAGTGAGTAAGAATGTTACAGTTCCCTTCTTCAGAGGTCCCAAAAAGAATCGGAATGGTGAGGTGCGATTCCTTCCTTTCTTGAATGTAATTCTTCTCGGCTCTATGCCTTATTCGTAACACTAAACTAGAGACTAACTTGTAACCAACTTACTAATTTAATATAATTGTTCTGTAGGTTTGTAGATAGATTAAACGATAAAAAGCCATAACTCAAATTAAACATCGTTGAATCTCATCTTTTGTTTTGTTCTTCCATTTTACCCAAACGTGATATAATACCCATGCTGTACAAACTCGTGATGCCCTACAGGTTTCGAGATTTTTACGCTCTGGTAGCCTGTGAAGATGCTTTTAAAATTGTTAATTCACTTTAAATTTTGACCATTAAATGTGAAAATAGGATTAATATTACATTATTATTATGTACTGTTACTTAAATCTTTAATTATTGTAAGTTTTTATTTGTTAATTTCTTTAGCGCGGTGTGAAATGTAATGTCGTCTCTTTCTGTATTATCACAAGTGGTCGATGTCAAAAATAATTATTTTTCTAGAATTCGTTTTAAACAATTGCTTTTTATTATTTATTTTTAAGCGTAAATGTTTTCCTTAGTATTAACTAAAATATAAATATTATGTTGCGTGTATTTACATAAATATTGGGGCGGTATACCTGTGTATGGTTTGGGAAGGGTTAAGGACGTTCCAAAAAAAAATCACTTTTCTTACAATCATTTTGAAACTTTGAATAAACACACTCATGAGTGTCTTTTATATGTAGAAATTATTTTCAATAGTCCTTACGGTAGTAAATTAGTAAATGAGCATATTTAACATACGAACCATATCCCGATCGGTGTTGTAGCGCACGTTTAATAGAATAGCAATGGTAATTTTCTTACAAAAAAAGAAGAAAATTTAACAAATATCTTTCTGTAAAAATAACTAAAACGAGCTGTTTTCGTTTTGTTATAAAAAATGTTAAAAGTCAGCTACTTTCGAATGGTTTTGACGTTTCCTTTTATAATTTGAACAGTGAGAGATCTTTGAATATCTGCGCATGTGAGCGGAAGCTACACGGATGTACACTGTACCTCAACTGTTTTTTATTCTATTCACAGTGGTTCGTAGTCATTTACATACGGGGGAATCTTCTAGAAGATTGAGTACGACCGCTCTTTGGGAACGTCCTTAAGCATATTATTATGCAACATCGATACAAGATGACGTTCATATTAATACAACATTGCGTGTGCGCGCACATTAAGTGTGAAACAGGGTCGCGCTTAACACTCAATCCACTTCGAATCGAAACGTAATCGTAAATCCATTGTGTTAAATAAATATATCGCTCTCTCAATCTTATACGCGGGAGAACTGATTGTGGAGTATCGCACACAGCGAGCTGGTCAGGTCGGTAATATTATATTCAGATTAATATTCTGAACAGAAATACAGAAAGTTTTAAATATGTACATACAGGGTGGCTGTGATATATGTAATTACATCAAAATGGCTTAAATAGTTTACTAATTTACTTACTCACCTGTTTACTCTGATAAAAAATATTCAAATTGAAAAATGTCGGGGTGCTAGGAAAATGATCGAAGCCTGCAGTGTAGCTAGATATTACAGCATAACTGGACATTGCAGCAGGACGGAGCTCCATCTCACACAGCCAGAAGAACAATCAACTTTCATTTTCGCCAATACTGGCGCTATAACACAATTGATAGTGTACTTGGAAATAGAGATCCAGGTTCGAATCCCGGTAGCGCAAAAACAATATTTTTCGACAAAATTGATTTTATATGTATATATTTATAATTAATACATTAAATTAGTATTTAATTATATTATGTTTTGACATAACTCGTGTGTTACTTTTTTTGGGCCCCCTGTATATGATCAATTTTATCGAAAAATATATTGTCATTGCTACCGGAATTCTAACTTGGATCTCTTTCCAAACCGGGAAAAATGCATTATCCAACTATACTACAGCGGACAGTACCTTTGTCGACAAATTTTCGATCCTCTGTGTTACACTTTTCAAATGAATAAATCTATCATTCCATTATTTGAAAGCCATCTATTTTATTTTTACAGAATCTCAAATACCTTTATGCATATATTAATATATCCGGCGAAATGCATTGACCGATTATGCTACACCAGCATAGTAAGTTGACGATAAATTTTCGAACTTACGTTATGCACTTTCAAATTGATACATCTGTCGTTCCATTATTTGATAGCCGTGGGAAGAGATCCAGGTTCGAATTACGGTAGCAACAAGAATATTTAAAAAAAATAATAATTATATGTATATCTTTCAAATTAATACATTTAATTTGTATTATATATAATATATACTAGAAGAGATGCCAGTTTCATAAACAAAATGTGTCACTAACATGGGTCGCGACCGATAACGAAAAGACGCGCTAAAAGGGTTTTGTGAATTCGGAACAATTCAATCAAAGTTGGGTAATTTGACTACTAATAAAATATTATTATTATTCTGAACTTGCACTTCACTATTATGCACTCACTCGTGACATGCGTATACCATGTATCTCCTTCTTTCGCGTTCAGGGAAAGGGAGAAAGTTGCCGATTTAAGTGGACCTCTAGGCTTTCTCGTTTTCGATAAAGGTGCATTGAACATGAGCCATAAAAGTTCAAATAACGCGTGTTCAGGGCGCAAACCATCGGAACGAATCGGTTCGGAGTCGAAACGAGTTTTGAAGCTTTGCACATCCCTGCCATTTGAAATTTCGTGGATGGGACAAGAGTCAACTATCGCTGAAACACGAATCTAAACCGTTGAACTCTTGAATGGAGCGCGTCTCGTGTAGACATTCCGCCCGCGTACTTTTTTATTTACCTTCGGCAAGACTACAGTTAGCCGTCGCTTGTTGCAGGTGTAAAAACTAGTTAGGTAATAGATGAACGTACCTGTCTAGCTGCGGACGGATTCGACCAGAGCTGGATTGAGACAATTTAAAGATTTAAAATAAGCCGCTTTGGAAATACCATGCAAGAAATAGCGCGTTAGATAATTTCGTCTTATTCCTATATACCTACGCTTTTCCATTGATTTTAGAAGCGCCGAGTACTTCTCGCATGCCAAGCTAGATCTCTGCCTTTTTAGCTACTCCCCTAATAAATTGTGGTGTCCTCAAATAAATTGTCATGTACAGGGTGGCTAAAAAAAAGTGAGATCATCTCGTAACACATTATAATTCTTAATGTTTTTTTTTGCACAATATTTAGCTAATCAGAAATTATCAAAACATCCCATATTGCATCATCTACTGGGTTCGGTGGCCACGTGCCTGGTTCGATGAAATTAACGTCCTCACGACGAAGAAAGTTGATTGTATTTCTGGCTGTGAGATGGAGCTCCGTCCTGTTGTAATGTCTAGCTACACTCCAGGCATTGTTTTGAAACTCTTTGACCATTTTCCTAGCACCCCAACGTTTTTCAATTCGCAAATTTTTGATCAGAATACGGTCTACTGCGGTGATTTTTGTCATTCTGGGCAAAAATTAAAAAAAACCAAATATAAACAATTGAAAAATTAATAATCAAAGATGGCGACCGGAAATTGTCGAAATAAAACGTAATATAGGTAAGTAAGTAAATTAGTAAACTATTTAAGCTATTATTAATTATATCACATTTTACGAAATGTTCTCACTATTTTTGGGCCACCCTGTATGTCAAAATAAGCATTATAAATAAAATACCTAATGCTGACTTTTTGATCTTCTTCTTCTTGCGACCTATATATTCAACGGACGTTGGCTATCATCTAGAGACTGGTCAAACCATTGGCGTAGGTTCTTCGACCGTGATGTTCTCCAGCAAGTTTTTTCATACAAAAGTATAGCGCAATATGAAAAAAGTAATAAAAACATGTAACGTTTGTTCAATTTTAAAATACATTTTCAGCACATCAGGCCCGGCAGTTACGGGCCCGTGAATAATATCATAGCCGATACGGCCCTGCGTATATTAGAGAGATTGGTTACGTTTTAAACATTTTGGATCTTCGTGAGAACTGGTTCTTAGAATTAAGAATTGTTCATACCGAGATATTGATGGATTGTGGCAGCTCATTCGCGTAGTCAGAAGAATTTATATATATATAAATTTGGGCGATTTTGCAATAGATCATGGCCATAATTTTTCTCTTCTCGTCCTATATACCTTCAACAAACGTTGGCCATCACCCTGGCTATTATCCATTGGCGTACACCAATGTGACGCGTCGGGGCCCACGTATCGGTGTCGGTACTTTTCTCACTGTTGATTTTTAAAATTCACCACGGCAAGAAATGGAATTATTTAATTTAAACAATTATTTCTTAAGTATGTTAGGTTCATACGTGAACTTAGGAAATGTATCATTGCAGGGAAGCGATATGTAGCAGGACGGAGCTCCATCTCTCGGCCAGAAATACAATCAACTTTCTTCGTCGTGAGAACGTCGAGCCAGGTATGTGGCCACCGAACAGCCCGGATTTAAACGCAGTAGATTATTAAATATGGGATATTTTGATGATTTCTAATTAGCTAAACATTGTGTAAAAAAAATTACACTAAGAATTATAATTAATTATATTACGTTTTGAAATAACTCGCGTGTTACGAGATGTTTTAACTTTTTTTGGGCCACCCTGTATACGAGTATGTCTCTGATTCGACTATTAAAGGGGGGAGGGACAAGGGCTGAGCCCTTTTGTCTGCTGACATGTGAGGTAACAATTATGAGGTAAGATTTTTTTTTGGAATTGCGGGAAATATGGTAAAATTGTTTGCGTGGTAAAAAGCAAAAATGGGTAAAGTTTTTTTATATAATATATTAAGAAAAAAAATATATGTTAATTCTTTTTTTTTTGTTTCATTTGTTTAATTTTTTGCAAATTGTTATAAAATCTTTTGTTACATTTTATTCAATAGGGTCAAAAACAGAGTAAATAAGTGAAATGCGACGAAAATGATGGGGATCGGATGAGGGATCATATAGGCTGAGGGAGCTTTTGGAATGGAATGGAAATTAATTTAGACGACAAATCGTGTTTGTGTCGTTCGAGTCTCTGTGAATGATTGTGTTTCCGACAAACCAGGGTGAGTTTGTGATTCTCTTTTATGGACGTGGTTTTGTATGGATTCTAAAATGTTTGTGTTACTTGAACCCCGGTTGGGGCTCGCGCGTGTGAGCATAGGACGGATGAGTGCTTTGTACAAGTGTAATTTGTTTTGTAGGGATAGTGAACTGTAGGTATTTTCTTTGTCGGTTGTGTATACGATTATGTAAAACACACTGTGACTATTTTAACCCTTCCCAAACCATGCAGTAACACAGGTCTACCATCATAATTAAACCTGTAATATTTCAGTAAATACATGCAACATAAGATTAATATTTTAGATAATCCTAATGAAAATATTAGTGCTTAGGAATGACTAGTGAAAAACCAATTGTGAAAAGGGAATCGTACAAAAACAATTATTTTTTCCATTCAATCCGTTGTAAAGTTAATACGTTAGTAAAAATACAATTTCTGATATGAAAGACAGAGATCACACAATATTTTCACAGTGAAAAGAATAACAAACATACTAATATAATTATCTCTTTCGCACTAATTAAATGAAGAGAGATAAAAAGGAAGGACACATTGTATTGGACTTAATGAATGCTGTAAATTTTCTTATTAATCATTTTTTCAAAATTGAATGCTCAATATTTAGAATAAATTCGTGCCGTTAAAGCCATTTAAGCTAATAAAAATATTTTTTCTAACTGTTATTTACGATAACCCGAGTTGACAGCATGGCTGCATTCGGTTATGTCATGGTATGGTAAAGGTTAAAAGGGAGACCAATTCACCTCAATCCAACCCAACCAAGGAAGCCCTTTCTACAGTTGTTAACAAAGGATTCTTTCAATTCTTCAGGCATATTATGCGTCAAAGTGACGACCTAGAAAAGTAGTTATCCTGGGCACAATTTTGGGCCTATGAAAACCTGGAAGAGTGCCACAGCGATGGACAGATGTATTCATCATGTAGAAAGGGTAAAACTGAATATTCTTATGAAGGGTGTAACAGACCTACTCCACAAAATCTAATGCGTGGATACCTGACTAAATTACGAGTCGAAAATGTTCAACGAATATGTGCAAATCTGCATTGTTACGGAAAATATTATTGTTTGAAGTTTTTTTTAAATCGTGTTAACCGTCAAGTCTATAAATATTTGCGAAATTTATCCATAAAAAATAGTCCGGCTGCTTGTAATTTGATGATCTTTGATTTTTTGTGTTTAATGTATGATTTGGAATCAATTAAATATTTCAATTAATCGAAATAATCGCATACATTCGATATGCTCGTATCACTGACATGGTTAAGATTAGGCACACATTCCTTGAATATTTTTAACTCCTAATATATATACATTTTTTTAAAGTTACGCCACTGCTATTATCATTTGTTTAGAGCGGCCGATGTTCTCTTTCTTCCAAGGCCTTGATTTCCAGCAATCTTTTCTTGACCCGTCCAGCCTGCTACTTTCCCACTGCGAGTGTATCAAAGCGGAAGATGTGGAGCACGTCCTCGGGAAGTGCACGAAGTACGAGTTCAAGATTAACTCCCTGAAAAGGGCCACAGATCAGAATGAGGTATTAGCATGTTCCCAAGGATATATCTTTTTAACTTAAGAAGAGGCTTAAATGGCAGCACAAGCCAGCTTTTTAATACTACCTACTTCAAAATATTAAAAACACTCAGTTGTAGGTTAAAGTCTGGAACACATGTGTAACGTATTATTCTAGTTGACTCTCTACCTACTGACTTATTGTTGCGATGCCCTTTAGTTGCCAGACTATTTTTAAAAACCTCGCCGTCCTTGTCTGTTGGGCCCGAATTACGAAAAAAATTATCAACCATACATTTTTTTATTTTATAACATTCAGTCATTGTTGACGTTATCATCGTAATACCATCATGGTACCATCGTGCCAGAGCCACACCTGCACAATTTGACGCGAGGGGTGGGGGGTAGATGTCGGGTAGAACTCGGTCACAGTCCCGCAGAAATTCACCCTGTCCAGGTCGCAAGAGTTGCGAGGGAGAGCCAGTAGAAT
Organism: Eubasilissa splendida; assembly: GCA_031772225.1. Lineage (NCBI taxonomy): Eukaryota > Metazoa > Arthropoda > Insecta > Trichoptera > Phryganeidae > Eubasilissa > Eubasilissa splendida. The sequence continues at coordinate 3,342,847 of CM062858.1, forward strand.
GCTCCTTTAGGTCTCTGTAGCCACTGCTCTTCCCGGCGTCAAGACAATCTTCAGACTTTTGAAGTTTGCCCGATTTGGCACACGGCACGATAGTTTTGTAGCGACCGTAATTCAAATCTACCGCCATCTCAGTCGGCATCGACGCTAGCGACAGCGCTGCCGGCTGCTGCCACAAGTCTGGCTCAATTCACCGCCAGTGAGTCTCTCCAGTTTCAGCGTTTCACGATGGCGGTCTTGCCGGCTCACCTTTGCCGAGCAAGACTACCGATTCATTTCATTTCATAATTTCCTACATCTTCATTCACTATATTCATTTCTGTCTGTCTTCATCGCATTTATCATTTGTCACAATAAACCTCAACACGCGCCAATCACACATGTATTTCATTTAACCACCGTCCTAACCCCCAAAGTTTCATAACTTCTGATAACTTGAGCGTGATGAATAGACAGAGGATTATTTCGCTTAGGTCGGTTGAATTATATGGTCTTGCATTTCAGATGGAATTAATAATAAACAAAAGATGAGTGCACACGAAAAAGGCGCATGCGTGGTAATGAAAATCGATCAGAATATGATAGCATCTGGTAGAATTCACCAGAACTAAATCTGCATTTGAACTTCTTCGGAAAAACTGTCAGAGACAGAATATTAACAATTGACAACTTCATTAATACTGAAATTCCGTTAACTTAACATGTTCTAAAAATGGCCATTTATTTTTATAACTATTTTTTTTATAATACTTAAAATTCTGTCTCCAGTTCCGGGATTTAAAACAAATAACCCTGAGACTAGAGACTTCTTCTTTTTCTTTTAATTATTCGTTTTAAACGCGTTGAGTTAACTCCATCTGATTATTGTCATACAGCTGGTAGTGACCCAGCGACGAGCGGCGCATGTGTAAGTATAAAAAAATGGAAAAAGTTTTCACAGTTTATATGGTCAGTCATACAAATTTGTATTAAGGATAAGTTAGTCCAAAGATATTTACTACTGACAAAAAAAAATCTGATGTAAATGGTTTTATTGATTTGTTCAAACAGGGGATTATGTTTCCTTGTAAAATGTGATCTTTTATCTTTAAGGTAAATTCATTCCTTATTTTGAATTTTTTGTTATAAGGAGACTTTAGCTAAATACATACATGCGTTTTTGTCTTCCGATGTGTTTCTTTATTAATCTTTTCTCTCCGATGATGTAAACTGAGTTGACATAGCCTCTAATTATGTGAATATCTCTGTAAATGTACCAAATACAGAGTTCATATTTTAGGTATTCCTCCGTATTGAATGAAATAATTACAATATATAAATATTTACATTTATTAAAAATGTTTTCTTGAAGAACCCGACGTGAATTTGTCAATACGTGTATGTGTTCGTGCCGAGTTGTACTAACGGCGTAGTGCGCGGGGGGGTGCCGGATGCCGATTGTCACTTAGTGGTAGAGCGTGCGCTGGCCGAGTTAGGCGTGTCTCATGCTGTCGTGCAATGTGCAATGTGTTTTCTCATTTTTAGCACTTTTACACAATAATTTATATACATTCACTTATATATGAATTATAAGTAATAAATGTAAAATATTCATATTTATCCGTTTTAAAAATTGCATAAATCTCCATGTACACTGAGTTTACAGCATCGGAAGGCACGTTTTTATTTCAGCATCGCAAGGGAAAGGTTAATTGATTTTTTTTAGTATGTTTCTTATAGTGTTTTGTAATTTTTATAGATGTACATATGTGTTTTTGTAATTAATATATTAGTCAATTTAATATCATTTTAATAAACTACTATCGCATTACGAATCAACAAATATTTCATTAAACAATTTTTATTTGTTCTAATAAATTAATATTAACATACGTTTTTACACAGACAATATCCTTAATAGCTACATACATCAATTATTAAAATATATTAACTTTTTACTTAAATAAAATTCATGGACTCGAGTCCCGGGAATTTAAAAAATTCCTAATTAATACGATATTTTTTATGTATTATTACTTTTATGAAATATGCTTTGCTGTTGTATTTTTATTGTTATTCTTCCACATCACATAAATAAATCACTATATTTAATACAAAAGTAAAAAAAACAGAGTATTTAGTACTGCACTTTGAATCCGACATGGAGAGTATGTCTTGTAATTAGGCCATAATTATAATTCAACAATACCCACCAGGTAATCCGACCTTTAAATCAATGTATTACAATAAATTTAACTGCACAACAGGTGTCAATAACTAGATACCGTTGTTGAAATACGCTTCAAGAATATTCATATATAATTCAGATCGACATTTCTACGACAATTGTCATCCTGGTCGGTCGAGTTTCATTGCCGAATAAAAATACTCGGTTATTTCATAAAATGAATTCGGCACTCGGTGTTTTTCAAAGGAGACATTATCAAAGTGCACAATCTGTTGACATCGCGAAGCAGAAAGGTCTGGTATTTTTATTTTTTTTAAATTAACTGTTTTGAAATTAGTAATTTCACATTTAAGATCCTTGTTCTTATCTTCTGGATATCATCCAGAAGTGTCTGGATTCACCTTTGCTCATTATTTGGTGAATGTATTTTTGTCAATATTGCCCTCAATATTGCCTTCTGAGGTGTGCGTTGAGTTTAAGAATGCATTCTATCCACTGGTCCTATCGATGGTGTTCATTATGGACCTCTTTTCTTGCACTATACTCAAAACGCTTGTTTTTATTTCTGTTCAGCTTATGCTTTCAACCTATTTATCTCTCTCTGGTAACATACCTACGTATCACTTCTGCATAGTGCTACGTTGTAGGTTTAAATATTCTATTTCAAATACTATAAATAATGATTTATTATCTTTCAGAATGACTCAAGAGATTGATGAAAATGTGATGAATGGTGGTAATCATCAGCGAGCATGGAACTATCATGGAGCCATCTATCACGGTCAGTATTTTTTTATCATTTGTTTAAGATGGTACATTATTGTATGTTTCATCTTATCAACAAAGTTTAATTGATTTTGTTGACGTAAGAAATTGTAAAATCATTGTGATAAAACACTATATTTATTTATTTTATGTAATTTCAAATAAAACAATAAATATGTATATAAGTAATATTAAACATAACACAGCGCTAGTGACTTCAAATGTGTTGCTCGAATTGCAAAACATGAATTATATATATGATATTTACGATATCGAGGTATGATTATTATTGTAATCAATTTACAATTTTAATATCAAGGGATGAATGTTAAGGTGTTGTATCGGTATTTTGTTGAAACCGCAGAAATCAATAATTTGTTTTCTAAAATATTGTTGCAAGTAATCATTTGACATTATTGTTCCTTTAAACAATTTGCTAGCATAATTTGAAGAAAGATTTTTTTCTGACACGGTGGCATACGTTCCGTGGCGACTGTTTCTGCATCGATGTTTATATATCAAATTCTGCATTGGTTAGAGTTACGCTTAACAAAATTTTAGATTTTTTTATAGTGAATGATTTTTTATTATTTAACGGCCGTGATAACCTACGAGTGCATCTAAATCATTCTATTCTAAATCATGTTTTATTTTCAAAAATCATTTATAATAATTTTACTAAATAAATATTTTAAATAAAATAACAATAACTTTGTATGAAACCACGAAATTTATTGTACGTCAACCAGTTTCGCTTAACTCGAGCTTCTTCAGGACCTATTTTATACATTTTTGTTTTATTAGCCGTACTCCCCAATATTATATTTTCATAGAAAGCAATCGCTTTGTAGTTTGACATATTATATTAAATAAAATAACAATCACTTTGTATGAAACTGCGAAATTTATTGTTAAAATACGTCCTGATGAAGCTTGAGTTAAGCGAAACCGGTCGATGTACAATAAATTTCGTGGTTTCATACAAAGTTATTGTTATTTTATTTAATATAATATGTCAAACCACAAAGTGATTTCTTTCTACGAAAAAAAATAAAAAAATATATATATATATATCTTGGATTCATCAGCCGTATCCACACTGTTTGTCTCATAGGTTAATAATTTATTTAATTAAAAGTCAATTTTAGATTGTAATTTCATTACGGTAAATTTCAGGATGCTGAAGTAACAGCAAAGAAATTTCGTCCGCTGAACTTTTTATCGAGCTCTCCAAAACTGGACGCTGAAGAAAAGACTATCGCTGATAGCAGTGAAGAATCCACCATCATCAGCACGCATCGTCAGGATGATTTCAACATTAAATTGGTTGTGAAAACCACCAAAATTGAGGCAGGTTGCTGCAAGAATAAACAGGAGCATATTGAAGATTTATTTTGTCTGAAATATAATAGTGAATCTCATACAGGTAACAATAATATTTGGGTTCGACTATATCTCCAGACCTTACACTATGGACTAAACTAAATGCTAAGTGGAACAAGTCAAAAAGGTTATCGTTATCATTCAGGATATCAATCGTTCCATAAATAAAACATGCAGACTTCACGCTGAGAAGAAGAATTGAAGTGGACATGAAGAAAATGAATCTTGTCCATAATGAATTTTCATAAATTCACATAAAATTAATTAAATTGATAATTCCTCTATTGGTATTTCATAAAAACAACTCGAATTTTACGAAAAAAAAATATATTTTGAAGATTAAAACAAAGTGTATAATGTAATATTATTTTTAAAAACAGATGTTTTACGTTTGCTTTAGAGTTGGGTCACGAATCAACCAGGACTACATACATCTAATAATATAATACAACTTATTACCTAAAAAAAATTATTATTAGGTTGCGTAAATAAGCAAAATATGCACTCCATCTTTTTGGTCCACAGTTGGTACTGATTAGCTATTTCTAACTTTTAATTCACCGTCGGTAAATATCTACTGATTTGCCAATTCTAATTATTAATTCATCTTGGATGTATATCTACTGATTTGTCAATTCTAACTTGTAATCCACCTTGGATGAATATCTACTGGTTTGCCAATTGTAATATTTAATCCAACATTGGTGATAATCTACTGAATTGCCAATTCTATCTTTTAATCCACCGTGGGTGTAATCTACTGATTTGCCAATTCTAACTTTTAATCCACCTTGGATGAATATCTACTAAAAATGAACTGCTTTAGTTTGAATAGTTGTACACTTTATATGAGACCTAAATGTGAATAAACTGATAAAAAGTCATTTTCTCCTTATCTTGCTAAATTGTGATACTATTGAGTTTTTTCTTCTGCCATACTTAACCTATTAACACAATCCCTTGCAATTAAGCAGGAAATTAAATTACATTTTCTAGCAGCATATTTGTTATCCTTTGCTGATGCTCAGGACCAGCCAAATTTTTTCTCCACCACCCTTTGTCTTAGTCTCCTTTGTTCGGAGAATATTTCAACACTGTTGGCTTTCATCAATTCTTACGTCCTCAGTTCTGCCAACCGTAAATGATAATTAATCTTATCAGATGCTCACTTAGATTATGCTGGGATACTTATACCAATACTTCATCAACTATTTTAATTGATTTAATATGTATCGAATTATTTTACACTGTTATATTTCTTGTCAAAGAACATGCCTGCTTGGAACATTGAAGTGTTTCTAAAATTGCTTGTTTATTAAAATCATTCTAGGGAGCTATTTTAATGAACTCATTTTACATGTTGCTGGATTTTATATTTCTTGGAGACTATCTTTAAATATTCTTATTCTCTCGAAGAATCTCTTTATTTCATGTACTAATATCCTAAACTTAATAAAATGTACTATATATAAGCTGTGAGATCCTTTTCAATCCTTTATGTTGGACTAAATGAGTTATACATCATTTATTATTCGTTTTTCTTGTTTATTACTTATGAAGATCTGATGAGGATACAATTTTTTAGAAGACAGGTATATCTATCTATCTTAATTAATATAATATTTATCATTCTTTTTACTCTGAAATAAAGCAATTATTGCATTATACAATATTATGGATGCAATCAATTTTTTTTAGAGAAATGTCACAATTCCATTTTAGGAATTAACAATTGTGTTGTGAATGTATATATATACATACATAGTAATGCTACATGTACAGTAATGAAATTTGAAAGTTTCCACAATGTTAAAAACAGTAGGTATTATATTGAACATATAAATCAACAGTAGTGTTATACAAATACGATCTCTTGCGTCATTGTTCGAAATATTAAATAGTGTCATTCAAAATGAAGAGTATACAAATCTTTGATAGTATTAAAACCGAATGTCGCTATCATGCAACCAACCATAAATAGATATCAAATTTTTTTTAATTTTACAAAATACTTAAAATATCTTATGTATAGGTATTGTTGCGTAAAAGCATAGATGCCGGAAGAGAATGTCAGGATATTCGGAAGGAAATTCGCGCTCATCACAATCTCGATCATCTGACACCTCCAAGGTGGACTGTAAATTTTGATTTTGTATCACAATCTCCGTTCAGGGTCCTAGTCCTTCAGATTATACTGGATTAGACACAACGTCTCACTTTAATGTTATAAATATGCGATTTCACTCGTTACCGTACCGGTTCAGGGTCGCCGATCGACTGACGCGGTGGCAGGTGAGAAAGGGAGAGGAGGTGGAAGGCACAGTACACTAGTTTCGTTCAAGCATAAATATATGTCCCAAACAGGTATGATCGATTCTAGTATATAATTTTTCTCTTTGATTTACTAGATTTGATTTTAACCGTATAATGCAATTTTCAAATACATTAAATAAAGGTGCCTGTATTTTGTTGCCACGTACATACGAGGGGCAAGTAAAAAATAAGGTTCCTACATTTTTTTCAGGTATAAGGTATTTTTTATTGCAATAAATAAGTAAACCATCTGAAAGCTTGTACTTTATTCTATTTTTCTACATAGTCTCCTGATTTTTCTATGCATTTTTCCTGACGAGTTATCCACTTCTGAAAACCCGCTTCGAAGAATTCCGCCGCTAGGCCGCCGATGAACTTGGTGACCGCTTCTTTCACCTCTTCATCTGTATTGAAGCGTTGTCCACCCAAGTGTTGCTTCAATTTCGGAAACAAGTGGAAGTCGCTGGGAGCAAGATCAGGGCTGTAGGGGGCATGGTCAAGCAATTTCCAGCCGAATTTGTCCAGTAGGGCGGTGGTCTGTCGAGAGACATGCGGGCGAGTGTTGTCGTGGTGCAGCCTAACGCCCTTGGTCAGCCTTCCTCTCTGGCGATTTTGGATGGCTCTTTTGAGTTTTGTCAATGTCTCGCAGTACCTGTCCGAATTGATGGTGGTCCCTTTAGGCATAAACTCGGTCAGCAAGACGCCTTTTCGGTCCCAAAACACCGTAGCCATCACTTTCCCTGCGGAAAGCGTCTGCTTAAACTTTTTCGGCCTAGGCGATTCAGGATGGCGCCATTGTTTGGACTGTTCTTTTGTTTCTGGAGTGACGTAGTGACACCACGTTTCATCTCCCGTAATAATGGAGTCCAAGAATTCTTCGGTATTCTCGGCGCATTCTCGAAGAAACCCCTCGGCACACTTGACACGATTGTCTTTGTGGGTTTCTGAAAGCATGTGTGGGACCCACCGCGCGCACACCTTGCGATAACCAAGTTTATCGGTCAAAATGTTGTCGATGGTTTTTTCACAAACCTCAGGAACCTGGACAGCAAGCTTCCGAAGCGTTACTCTCCGATCTTCGAGGAGAATGCGCTCAATCTTCGCCACGACTTCGTCCGACACCGATGGCCTCCCACTCCTTTGCTCGTCGTGGACGTCTGTGCGTCCTTCGGAGAACTCCCTGCACCATTTGCGGACGTGTTGGACGCTGATGCAAGCTGTGCCATAAACTTCTTCCAACTGTCGATGAATTTCAACAGGTTTAAGCTTCTTCGCGTTTAAAAATCGAATCACCGAACGGATTTCACACCTGGCGGTAACGGCGATGGCGGGTTCCATAGCGGATGGCTGTCAGGCCTTTACTGAGCGTCGCAGCGTTTGCTCCCGGTAGTGGGGATGTAGTTAAGGGACCAACAATCAAGGCGGTGTTGCCGGATTTCGCCTAGCATCTCGCGTGGCGAGTGTACAGCGTAAGGAACCTTATTTTTTACTTGGCCCTCGTATGTAAATAAAATAACAAAATGAGGAATTGATTAGCCAATAAATTGAGATGTCAAATTTATAATGTGCATTGGGCGTGCGGTGTTATGAACAATTATAATTCCAGTAAAATAATAATTTTACCTTATTTTGATAAGGAAAAGTAAAAGTATTTAGACCACATTTGGCCATGTTCGTGACTTGATAATGTCACTTGCAATTTTATAAAATTCATTTAAATTTTTTTTCGAGCTTTTGCTTGATATGCTTGAATAATACATTGTTATTCGCCAGCTTTAGCAATTACTCGCTTTTTTAATATGCATAGTATTTTTGTTGTACTGTTTAGCATCATCTGTCACAGAATAATAATAGCTAATACATTAGTTGAGATACTTTGTATTATTTATTCCGCATTGAGTATATTTTTAAGTGATTATTTTATTTTGGGTTTTCAGTTTGATAGGTAGTTGTGAAAACAATCCAAGATTTTGGGTTTGGTTAGTATATTATAATTCAAGACTCGAGTGAAAATATAATTGCTAAAATATTTAACGTTTAAACATGAGATTAAGGTTGATATTTTTTCTAACCTTTCCATTCTTAACTAATTGCCACAAATGTGTTCAATTAGGTAGGGAATTAAATTACATTTTAATTATACTTTGCTGATGTTATGGAACAGCTGGAGTTCATCTTTCTTTCCTTTTTTCCTTTCTTCTTTCCTTATTTGGAGAATATTTCATTACATATATCGCGGAGTGCTGTCAACCAGCAGGTTGTTAAATTAAGCCATGGTTTGACAAATCCGTTATTATAATCTGAAATATATCATTTTTAAAGGACTCAGTCCTGGATATGTACTTGAAAGGTCGTTCCTTGGCTAGACCCAAGTGACGGTTATTACAATACAGGGAGACATTACGATTTCTATGATGCAAGACACATTTTTCAGTATTCTATTACGTACATGCACTTAAAAGGATGAGAGTATAAATCAAACTGTGATCTTGAATGAAAAAAAAAAGTTTGGTTTGGAAAACTCAGAATGCTTGAATAATACATCTCCTTTTTCCAGCTTTAGTAATTATTTGCTTTCTGAATATACATAATATTTTTAATCAACACATTGTTTAGCTTCAACATGTTGTATATTTTTATTATTGTATTTTATTTTTGATGGAATATATGAGAGCACTTTTTTTGGGTTTCTGTCTTCAGATTATCAATAGCAGAAACATTAGTAGAATCTTGGACATACACTATAGTTACAATTCTTGTTAAAGTAGTGTAGATACCACAATTTCACAATTCTTTGATAAAATCAGACACCATATGTTCGAAATGGTGAATTCCAACTCTGTGAGGACCAGCATAAGTTTTTCTACTGTCATTTCTCTCTCCTAACCATAATATCTTACAATGTCTATCACATGGTTGTTCTCTCATATGTTATATCCCCTAAAATGATGGTGAACTTTTTCATAGCAATACTTTGTGTCACAATTTCTAATTTACCATCAAATTTACTGACTAGTTCTGTAGTACTTTGAGTCTACAGCACATTTATTTTCAAGTGTATTATCCTGTCACTGTTTGGATTGTAGCCAATCACACAGTTTTTTTAACTCTGTAACAATAGTTTTACATGAGATAAAAGATATTTAGATTTCACAGTACTTTGACAAAATCAAAATTGAATAGATATAGTAATAAAAACGCGGCTGACAGCTCACACCATTAATGTTTGATCACAGATTGGATTTGGTCTATTTCGGTTGCATGAAGGAGGATATTTTTCCTTTGGTTACAAATGGTACACAGAATTAAAAGATGCTTCTCCTTTCAAGACTTTATTGCTTCTAATTCTTATACAATATCTATATAGGGTGACAAATGTCACCTTGTATTAACTAATAAATAGTTGGGGTGACATAAAAACTCTGGTGGTTTATTTTTGAGTGTAGAAACAACAAATTCTAATGTCCTCGATCCATACTTATTGGTGATTTTTGGAATTGTTAAATTCAGATTAGCTACACCTCTTGTATTTTTTCCATCTAACGGATGTCACCATAACATAAATATTTGATCCCCTAGTACCGGTTTGTCTTCAAATCATACCTTTCAAACCATTTGGTTAAAATTATTAACAACAATCAGAATATGAAATACAATTACGTAATTAATATTTTGATTGTTCAAAGTGTTTACATTGACATTATTCGTTATTATTCATTTAAGCTAGAACATTATATTAACAACGTTGAGAACTGTCTTTCGATAATACAACTGTATTTTCCTCATGACAGACGTATATTGATGTATACAATTTCTGAAAAGGTAGTGACATATTTGCTTCATAATTTTCAGATTGAAAATGAACTGCTTTAGATTGAGGAGTTGTACGCTTTGAATGGGACCTAAATGTGAATAAACTGATGAAAAGTAATATTCTCCTCGTCTGGCCGAATTGCTGTACTGTTGTTTTTGTTTTTCTGCCATATTTAACTTACTAACATAATTAGCAACATGTTTATTATCCTTTATTGGTATTCTGGACTAGCTGGAAGGTTTACAACCAACTTGTGTTTTTTTTTGCAATTAAACTAGTCTCACAAAACATCTACAGGTACATTCATATCAATTTTATTCCATTTAATATAAACAAACATAAAAACATCAGTGGCACAGTTTAACAATCCATTTCATGCTTACAAGTAAGACAAATCATTATTGATAAGCCACTTTTTTATCACTTCTTCCAAATTAGGAGAAAGCTTACTATTTTGTAAAGAAACAGGTAGTTTATTTTTCAGTGTAGGAACAACAAATTCTAATGTCCTCATATCGCATTAAGTTGGGATACTAATACAAATTCTTCAACAACTGTTTTAATTGATTTAATATGTATCGTAATGATTTTACCACATTGTGTGATTCTTTGATTTCTTAAATATGTTATCGGTTAGCATTAGATAAATATGATTTGTAAATCAATGTTTCCTCAGTGCATTAACCACAAAATTGTGATTAAATCCTGGAGTTTAAAAAAAATAATTGAATCTGTTTGTTATTATCAATGTTTTTATCTTATGATTGTGATAGTTATGCTTCAGTATTAAGAATAATTAATCTGAGCCGTGAATTTATCCTGCTAGTATATATTTATTTAGTCCCCAGTAGTAAGTATATCTCGATAGTATATTGACACAATAAGTCCATTCATGACACTGTACGTGTGCAACAGGTTCAGTAGTAGCCAAGTTGCACAATACATCAGTGGTAATCTCAAATTCTTGTAGTTTTGATGGCTTAATAACATATATTGAATATAATATTGAAATAATTTCAATATCTTAAAATCAAGTATTTCATTGAATTTTCTTTTAGAAGGTGCTTTGAAACATTATTTATTCTGTATTGAATACATTATTTTGTCTTCAAGACATGTTTAGATGTTTCATAGAAACAAAGTCATGGGTATTACAGGGCTTACGACCTGTTTTCAGCTGACTTGAGTGATCACTTCACACAATGTAACTTTCACCAATTCTACCCATGGCCAACTGCCACACCTATCAAACTTTTGGAAGTTGTATATATGTTACTATGTAGAAACCTTTTCAATTTTTTTCCTAATTACGCCGCACACTGTAATACCCATGACTCCCATAGTTCCCATATAAAAAATAATAGCTTTGTCTCTATGAGACATCTAAATATGTCTTGATGACAATGCATCTGGGAATAAAATCTAGTCATTGTGTTCTTTCCAAAATTAAGACACACTCAAAATATTGTATTCTTTTGTATTTTTAGTTGTAAAAATAATACAAAAAAGAATTTCAAGTTTTATAGTCTACTTTTCCCAACTCTGCTTTAATTTTTTGTATTACATTGAGTTAACATTTGTTTAAAATATCACAGACAAGTGAGGAGTAATGAGAATTCTTCCAATTCTCAGATTTAATTTGTGGTCAAATAATAGGTTTAATGCAGTTCCTCTAATAACTGCATAAACAGTTCATTGGTTTCACTGTTTAAGCTTCCGAATTTACAAGACCCGGCTTTGACATAGCCAATATTGTTGTCCATGGCGACTTTAAAAAAAATTGCTACTTTACAGTTAGATAGTGAGAGAGTCATACTAAATAGCTGAATTATCAAAATCACAAAGTTGGATTATTTGTCACAACAAAAAATTATCAATTGATTAGCGATAATATTATATTTGATTAAGATAGTTCACAAGCTGCCAAGTATTGAATATCAGCGGGAAAATATTATTCATTATAGAATTATGTATTTCATTTTGACTGCGAGCTAACACGAACATTCCATGATGTCTGCTCGATATATTGTTATCGCTGGCAATAATACATAACAGTTAAACACATTTGATCTTAAATTATAAGCATATAAATCTTGAAAAAAGTCCAAATATATTAATGTGTCATTGATTTTGTCTGTATGACAACTTAAATATGCTTTTTTAAACAGTTATAAGATTACAACTGTAATAATTAATGGTCCCACTATTGTGAAACATGTATGTTATAGATTTTAAATGTTCCGATAAATATATTATTGACTAGTACTACAGCAATTGATTGTGTTTTATTGGTGTATTGTGTTACACAAATTGTGTTTATTACTACAGGGTGGCCCAAAAGAAGTGAGAACATTACGTAAAATGTGATATAATTACATCAAAATTAGTTTAACTATATCAACAATAGCTACATTATGTTTTATTTCGACAATTTCCGGTCGATATCTTTGATTATTAATTTTCCCATTGTTTATATTTGGTTTTTTCAAACTGTTGCCCAGAATGACAAAAATCACTGCAGAAGACCGTATTCTAATCAAAAATTTGCAAATTAAAAATGTTGGGGTGCTAGGAAAATGATCAAAGAGTTTCAAGACATTACAGCAGGACGGAGCTCTGTCTCACACAGCCAGAAATACAATCGACTTTCTTCATTGTGAGAATGTTAATTTCATCGAGCCAGGCATGTGGCCACCGAACAGCACAGATTTAAAACCCAGTAGATTATGTAATATGTTTTGATGATTTCTGATTAGCTAAATATTGTGCAAAAAAATTACATTAAGAATTATAATTAATAAATATATGATAGTACACAGTTGAGCGCGAAGCGAGCTGTAATTTGTTATGTATTGTATTCTGAATGTAGTGCAGAATGACCAACTGATACATATAGACTTTTATATTCACCAAATATCTTAGATGCACGCACCGTATGACTAACACCCTGTATAACACCAACCCATTACATAAAGCAAACATAGAACTTACAAATCAGTGTGTAAACATCTAAAATATAAGTGTAGAACATTAAGTCAAATATGTCTGATATATTTTATTAGATACAAGGAAAGGATGGAAAACCTATAATAAAAACTATAATATGCATATATATAACTGATTGCTTGTGTCTGTTCTCTATACAATCCTGCATCCTTTGACAGATCATAACCGAATGTTGCATAATTACTATTTAGGTCCCTGGGCAAAATGTAGGCACTCTCCACTTTACCCTGGCCATATTATACTGTATGTTGTTCAGTTGCACTCTAGAATAGCAGTGCGTTGGAGCTGGATCTTTGTGTTGAGCCGGTTCACCCGCTCAATACACTCAACCCACTCAACTCGCTCACTAGAACAATTTGAGTTGAGCGATGAGTGGCGGATCAGTTGAAAATCGACCTGTGGACCGATAGCTGGCATGGATCGCTCTGTGAGTTATGAAGGTTAACATTTGAAAACGATCCTAGATAAAATTGATGCATTACAGAGTTATCTTGTTGTCAACAGGTTGTTTGGTTATAAAAAACCCTTTTTAAATGTGAATAATTATAAAAATATTTGTTTCAATTACATACTTACTACTTACATTCTCAAATATCAGCCCAAGTAATATAATTTAAAAAATAATGATAATAAATAAGAGATTATCAAATTGCTTTTGTTTTCAGTGATATTCCTGTCCACAGTTTATTTTATCTATATTGAAATAGTATTATTACATTTTTTCAAAGAGCGTTAAATTAAAATTCATTGCAACCATTAAACTAGGGGCAAAACCAGCAAGCATTTATTAAAGATAAAGACAATCTCTATACATTTCTTCTATATTATACAGCCAACTTCATAAAAACCACATACTACTAACGTTAGAACCAAATTCAGGCTCCCGTAAAAAGGAGGTCTCTAAATGACTGAAACATCTTCAACAAAAAATAATATTGATGTATCTAGTTAGTATAATCTTCCAAAGCATTATTATTTTAAAGAATGTTAATTTTTTATTAATATAGATTTTATGTTTTTTTTTAAATTTTGTTTGGTTGTAGCAGAAATGAGTCCCTTTCTTTTATATGTACGTAGATATATTTGTATTTTCTAATTTAACCATTTTTTTTTTAGATCACTAGGATCGATTTCTACTAGAGAACTTTAATATTTATTGTTTTAGATAATATTTTATGTATTTTTATGTTTTTTCAAGGTAAACATAATATTTTAAATAATAGATTTAATAAACTACGAGATAATATTAAAGAAGTTTTGAATCAATCTGTGCTATTTACAATATATGATGCAGATTCAAGTGATATTTCTGTGGTTGGCATGGTGGGTAAAATTTCTTATGTCATGATTTGATGAAAATAAGATGTGTAAAAACAATAAAATTAGTTTTTTATTCAGTAACATTAATCAGTCATGAAAACCTTACGGCATAAAATATTTTATGTCAATAACTCAATTTAAATGAACTTTTAGAAAAATTTATTAATTAATAAAATAAAACACACTGTTGTTTACTTCACATAACTCTTAAAAAATTAAAAATAAATTCTTACTCATAATTAAATTAAAATTAAAACGTTTTTAATGCCTATTGCATCATCTTCAGTAATTAACTAAAACTTAAAACTACAAGATATTTAATCGACTACATGGTTGGTGAAGAGCATAAGAGCAAGGGGTTTCGGGGAAAAGTGAAAGCAGTTGTGGGCGGAGCTAATATGAACAGGAAGAGTGATGTAATAGGGGGTATGTTAAGTACATTATTATTGTTAATTAAGGTGACCAACTATTTTTGGTACAAAAAGAGTACTAATGAATGAAAAATTTGCAATATTAAATTTTTTATATAATTTGGTAGTACAGTCCATATAATATTTTGGGAGTTCAGGTTTTACAAGGAGTACGGTTCAAAAGGAGTACAAAACTCCCTAAAAGAGTATGTTTGGTCATCTTATGTTAAAATTAATTTCTATATTTTCTAGAATGTCTAATTTTCTAACCTTTTTGCACATACAAGTATGTCATGGACAAAACGATTTAATTTAAATGCATAATAACATAATTAAAAATGTATTATACTGTACAATCCAAGAAATGTAAACAAACTCAGCTAATGACAAAGAAAAACTTTAAAATCAAACCATTTTGATAATTACAATATACATGTTTGATATGATAATATATATGTTCTGTACGACAAAAGAAGATGATAAGTTTACTTAATGGTTGTTGTGTTATTCCAAGACCAACGGTCCCTAGACAATTACACCTGTTACTCATCTGGGAGGCTAGGCCCGATCATTTGTTAAAATCATAACGATTCCTGCCAAATGGTCTAACCCTTAATCGCGACCCTATCTGAATCAATTATTTCGTTGGATTGAGTGTGGCTCGACCATTACTAACCGAGATTGGTTATATCATGCGTCATCCCGCGTTGGGGCACTACAATTAAATTAAAATACAAATTTTATTCCATTTTTAAGTAGGTCTTTTTCAGAACTGTCAAAAAGGCGCGAAAATTTAAGGCATAATTGAGCGTCGTGCATTTTAGAACAGGCAGACAACTATCTGCATCGGCCGCCATCTTTCTTTCGTGTAGACATATGGCAAGGTTGCGGTGCCCCACGTTTTCTCATCGTAATGGCTAAAAAAAAAGGTGACGACAAGGCAAATCAGCCCGCCGAAAATGAGCCGGCAGAAAACTACGATGAGGAGCCGGATTTTAGTGATCCGGAAGGATTTGTCGACGATATCGAAGATGAAGGTACGCCGACACATATACTTTTTGACAGGGGGTGTGCTGGTTATTCTGACTTCGCCCGCTTATTGGTTCATTAAGCTTGTTTTATAATGTATTTCGTGTAGTTCTTTACTTATAACACATTATTTACACAGTGCGCTAATATTATCTAATTTGTTTTCATATTTATTTTAATGATGTGTCATATATAACCTATAAATCTCTGTTGCAGAACTTCTAGAGGATTTGATCGAACTGAGGCCTAAAGAGACCGATGGCGTCGAAAGTGTCATTGTCGTCGACGGTTTGCCGCAAGTCGGTCCCGATCGCCTGCCCAAGTTGCAGACAGTTATCAATAAACTGTTTGGAAAGTTTGGCACCGTAGTCAATACATTTTACCCAACTAAACCCAATTCTGAAGACACCGTGGGGTACATTTTTCTGGAATATTCCAATCCGGTGAATGCTCTGGAGGCAGTGAAGGTCACAAATAATGCGAAACTCGATAAGAACCATACACTTTTAGTTAATTTATTTACAGACTTTAAGAAGTGAGTACTACTTTCTCTATTCCCTATTCATTGGAATTTATTATGTCTAGAAAACATATAATTTCAGTTTATTACTCTGTACCACTTTATTATACTATACTATAGGTATACCTTTAATGTTAATTGTCTTATTAAAATGTTTTAACAATGCATCAAAGAATGACAACACTATTTTGGAAAGAAAACAAACATGTGATAGCTTATGTTCGATTGTGCACCTCATTTTATTGTTAAAACGCATTAACATATAATGTGACTACAGATACTTAAAATTTAATATCACTTTAATATTCAAAATTGTAAATATATTTTTTTTTTACGCATAACCTAATATATAAATTGTATGTGTTTCAAACGATACTTAAATAATTGAGTGCCCTGAAAATAAAAAAATATCAATTGGAGCGCAAATATATAATAAGTTATTATACTGTAAAGTTTTGAATTTTTTGGATGTGTGGTTTTTTAATAAGCAAAAATCAAGTGGCTTCTCTGCTTTTAGGTTAATTAGTATTATTGTAAAATTGAATGGTACCCAGATGTACAGGTGAAGATGTGTAAGATCTATCTGATTCTGAATCAGTTTATATTATTATTTTTTTTCTTTGACAAATGGTTTTTCAGAAGCTTTAAATCATTTGCGACCCAAGCGGCACGATTTGAGTGTAAATTATGTGTTATATATTGATCTATGGAAATTGTCAATGTGCACTATTTGTTTAAGTCTTATCAAATCAATATCAACAATTTTATACAAGTTAATTGAAGATTCCGTATACTATAAATCATATTATATTACAATATTTTTTTTGATAAATAGATTTTTTCTGTATATCTTTCTAGTTGATTAATTTAATTTGTATTAAAAATACCTGAAATTCTGAAAATGCAACTTCACAATATGAATGTGTTCTTTAAAAAAATGTAATAGTATTATGGCGGTTATGCTTCTTATTAGAGAAAAATGTAATAGTATTATGGCGGTTATGCTTCTTATTAGAGTTTAGTTTAGAAGCAAATAAAAACAATTTAAATTGAGCAAAGTGGATTACTCAGTAGAAGCTTGAGTTTTGGATGCAATAATATCTAATCGCATCACACCTGTTGGGAACTACTTATCTAGTTCTTTGAGTCTATTCAAAACATCAACTCAGTCAAATTGAAGATGTCAAGCTTGTCAATAATACTAATATTAATTCAAATAAAAGCGTTGAATCATTTAAGGTTTTCTACATATTAGGGTAGTTATATTATGTAAAGTCATCTCAATTCATTTATTCAACGGGTTTATAACTGATGAATTTTATAAAACGGGAACCAAATTGTCAAATAAAATTTTAAATTACTTCTAACTAAAGCCGTGAATAAAATTTCAAACATTAGAAACTGAGACAAGCTTTACTTTATCAGTTTCTTTGTGATTTGTGGCACGAATGTAACTTTTTTATCAAACATGCTTATGAAAACGTACACCTTTATCATTAAAAATGTTTAATGTAAATAATATTGTTTATTTTCGTTTTAGCTATGGCTCAATTCCTAAAGAATGGGAGCCTCCCGCGCCACAACCCTTTAATGTACAATCAGACCTCCAGTTTTACTTAATGGAACCCGATGCGTACGATCAATTCTGTATCGGAATCGGCACGGGGGTGTCTCTTCAGATCTGGCAGAATTGTCATCCGGAACCCGTAGTCCTTCAAGATAGGCCGGTGAGCGGTCATTTAATTTATAATAGTCTTATTTGTGTTGATATGATTGTCCTTCCTTATTTTTTTCTCCGCAAGTCTCATAGTAAAACATATTTCATAATCATTCATCACAGAGTATTTTAAATATCTTGATAATATAATTAAAAATAAGTATTTGAGAAAAGAAAAAAGTTATAATTTTAAAAATAGTGATTCGACATTCAAAACGTGAACATTTAAGTTAGATAAAAATGGGGTGATATTTAAGATGTGACTAGCAGAAAAGCAATCGAGCAATAATTATTGAACAAAGATAAACATTACCATCTGTCATCAGTGCGACGCTAGCGATGGTCAATATATTTGCCAGTCGTAAAAATTTGTATAATTTTGCTAATGTATGTTTTTTCTTACTCTTAATAAAGACAATGTACACCTCATTTCAAATGAAATATATATTTACATACTGTTATAGAATATATACAAGAGAAAACATTTATTTAATCTTAACGTAGAGATAATAAAAACAATTCGCTCTTTGGCGAATATGTGGAATTTTTCTTACTGGCAATGACAACGGATCGTGTACAGATCCAATAGCGATGACGAAGCGCAATCATTTAAGATGTCATGTTGGACAAGGATGAAAAAATGTGAGATGAATGGTAAGAGAGGAAATATTATAAAAATATACATTCATTAACACTAAACAAACGGAAGGCAGAAAAATCATTAGTTATATACTAAGACAACATCTACCTAAATAATATTAGAGATGGAAGAGTTAAATGGAGAGGACGACCGAGACAGAAGTACTTTGACTAAATACATAATGAGTAAGACAAAAGTGACATAATCTTATAAGGAACTGTCATCTGCTAAAAAGAACTAAGGATTAAACTACTACATCTACAAGAACACAGTTCAGTCAAGCGACAATCACCCTTTCAAGCTTTTCAGTTTTCTGACAGTCTTCTTAATGAGGTTGTTTGATTTACTATGAATATAATTTGAAATAATGCTACTGCCTATTTTAACAAAGATCGCTTTGTGCAGTTCTATTGCTGTGAATGTCTGTATGTATAGAGAACTCCTCTTAAATTCTATCAATTATAGCTCTTCTCTGTACCCTAGGATTTTAAAATCTAGTGTGTTAGTTAGCGACAAAATTACACCGTTAACCGGGTTATCCGATAGCCGACATTACAGTTAATATTTAAACCTTTGCGACTTTTTACAATATTTTTCAACTTTTATATATAATATAATTGCGCTACATAGTATAGTCCATTTTCTTCAGAAATTCATTAGATGGCAGTACAAATTAGCAAAAAATATTAATGAAAATTAATATTCATTGATAATTTTTCCTCATTGTGTAATAGATGTCACTGATTAAGATCTCCAGTTGGTGTAATTATTGGATGTGATTACTCTAATCATTTTAGCGTTGCAGTTTAAAATGGTTTTACGCAAAATACCTTATTCACTAGAGATTTTAAGTTTATTTTACCTGTCAGTATTATTTAATTTAATATAATAACATTCTGATGATAAGTATATCAATTTAAGATAGTTCTAGATATATGTATGTATATAGCATGCATCATTTTACTGATATTTTGTTTTTCTTCCTAGAAATAATGTTAAAGCAATATAATAAGGGATTTCTGCATTAATTTGTAGATTATACAGAAACCCTAGCTGTGCAGCGGTCACTATCGACCGCAAAGTGGCCACAGTAGCCGCCCAGCAGCAAGCAAATGGTGATAGCCGATTGTTTTTCTGCTAGTTAAAACAATTGTTTAAAGCAACTATACTTCATTGTAGGAATGGTCGGAAACGTTTGCGATGTGGTCACCCCTGGGCACGTACCTCGCCACCTTCCATTGGCGCGGAGTGGCTCTGTGGGCTGGCCCCAAATTCTCTCAGTTCCAAAAGTTCTCTCACCCGTACGCCCGCTTCATCAGCTTCTCCCCGTGCGAGAACTACCTGGTCACGTTCTGCGCCAGCAACGATAGGCCCGAAGATAAGAAACTCATCATCTGGGATATCAGGTGAACTATTTGATTATAGCTGTGCTTTTGATACATTTTTTTTGTACAGTTTCTCTGAGGGTGTTATTTGTGGTTTGTATACCTCACTATGTTTCCGAGTTTTGTTAAAACTCATGCTCAACATCCCAGTGAAATCTAGTAAATAAATAGTCTGGGAATTTCTCACTTGCAATCTTTTGTAGAATATATTTGGAAACAAAAATTGTATTCACGTGTTCCATATGCATCACAATTTTAAAACAAATGTAATATTAGTTTATGATCGTTTTTTTTTTTTAGAACTGGTCAAGAGAAGCGTAGTTTCCCTCCCCCCGATGACTATACAGTATGGCCACTATTCCGCTGGAGTAAGGATGACAAATTCTTTGCCTGTATGAGCCAGGATCTGCTTTCCGTCTACTCCACTCCTAGCTTCGGCTTGCTGGACAAGAAATCTATCAAGGTGCAGGGCATCAGGTCTGTATATACACCCTGTGATATAAAATGCTATAAAGTAATCATGCACATATATTTTTTTTAACCAATTGCAAATTAAATATATGCATTTTTACAGCTGTTACAACTAGCTGTGAATTGAACACATTACTAACAATGCATACTTTTGCCATTACAGAGATTTCAGCTGGTCTCCAATCGATAATATCCTCGCATATTGGGTGGCTGAAGATAAGGATGTGCCCGCTAGGGTAACCCTCCTCGAAATACCGGGCCGTGCGGAAATACGATCTAAAAATTTATTCAATGTTGCTGACTGCAAAGTGCACTGGCAGAAGAGCGGGGACTACCTGTGCGTGAAGGTCGACAGATATTCCAAGATACGCAAAGACAAGTCAGAGGTCAAATATTCTGGCATGTATTACAATTTTGAAATCTTCCACATGCGAGAGAAAGCGATCCCCGTGGATTCGGTTGAAATCAAAGAGCCGATTCACGCGTTTGCGTGGGAGCCTATCGGCTCCAAGTTTGCCATCATCCACGGAGACATGTCCAACATCTGCATCAGTTTCTACGGAGTCAACGCGGGACAGGCGCCAAGTTTGCTGAAGAAGTTTGAGAAAAAGCCGTACAATCATCTCTTCTGGGCTCCTTCCGGACAGTTCATCGTCTTGGCGAATCTGGGACTCACCGGTGGTGCATTGGAGTTTTTAGATACCTACGATTTTACTGTGATGAATATTGCAGACCATTACCAGGTTAGTTATCAAGTACTGATATTTGCTTTCTTTATTTTTAGTGACAATTGACACTTTTAGGAATTTTTAAAGCTGTCACTATAAACTTTATATGTCTATGACATACCTGAGTATTTTTTAATTAACTAAACTTTGTACTGCACATATGTCACTATTATAGTTTTGAGAGGTGTAGCCCCTCTCGTTATAACTTATCACCGATGATGTTACCACCCGATGATGAGAGATTGCAGCTCTTGAAACCTATAGCAGTGACAAAATAACACAACATGCGTGTGTAGTACAAAATTAAAATAATCATGTTACACCACAAAGTAACTGCTATGTCAATTAATGACATATATATTTTCTGTTTCAAGCCTATATTCATGCGTGATCAACAATTTTTTTTAGATGTCTGGAATAGAATGGGATCCGACAGGTCGGTACGTGGTGACTGGCGTGTCGGCCCTCAAATGTAAAATGGATTGTGGCTATTACATGTGGTCCTTCCAAGGAAAGATATTGAGAAGGTATGTTCAAATTTTTAAATGTTTTCCATTATATTTGATGTTGTAATGTAAGAGAGTTTGTAAGGTTGAATAGGAATTTATCCACAAGAATGACTTGTTTTCATATTAATATCATCGTTATCATCACTGCTGGAGGATGGCCTCCCCATGATTCTGGCACTCTTCGGTCATCTGCCAAAATTTGTTACATACTCCCATGATAATTTCTTCTATTTATTAAGATTTAGGGGCTCCTCAAGGTGTTTTGTCTTGTGAAGGATATTTTTTGTCCACCAATAATCAGCATTTTGAAATATGGTCCTTCCATTATCATTTTCTCTTTTTACCTGTGACAATTGCATCTTTCACCTTGGTCAGCGCATTAACCCACGTGTTTCTATTTTATATGTAAGGAAAAATGAAAATTCTTTTAAATTGGTTAATTTTCTTTAACTTTTACTTATTAAATATCTCTTTAATTCCCCAGAGTGGCGAAGGAGAACTTCACCCAGTTCTTGTGGCGTCCACGCCCACCTACGCTTCTGTCAGCCATTCAGCAGAAGGAGATTCAAAAGAACCTCAAGAAGTATTCAGCGCAGTTTGAGTCCAAGGATCGTCTGCGTCTTACCAAGGCCTCCAAGGAGCTGGTGGCCAAGAGAGCAGAGCTGATGAAGAAGTTTGAGGAGTACCGTGCGTCCAAGGTCAAGGAGTGGGAAGAGCAGAAACCCAGGAGATTGGAGTTGAGAAATTGTGAGTTCCTCGTTATTGTAACGTTATTTCTTTATAACTCTTGTACAAATGGAAAAATTTCTGATTTATTAATATTTTTATTCTCTCCAGATGTGGACACAGATGAGCTGGACTCTGACACGAAGAACGTTGAAGAGGAGATGATTGAATTCTTTATTAAGGAGGAAATAACAAACGTTGAGTAGTCGCCACGGCACGACCACTCTCGCCACCACACTCGTCCACTGTCCTGGTAGTCTGTTTGTGGGGGCCCCGGGCCAACAGGCGCATATTATAATTAAAGATTAAATGATTAATTTAATGATTAAAGGTCTTTTCCACAAGTCATTTAATATTTTATTTAATTTTATATTTTTATGATCTGCAACACACCGTCCTCAAAAACTGTGTCATATTTAGACCTATCTTCACAGAAGTGGTGACACCGCATAGATCCTTCACATTCAGGCAGAATACTGCCTTAACAACGGTAAAACACACATCTGTTCATTTCAATCAACGGAAGTCAGTACATACAATATGCTCCGAGGCCAAAAGCTGATGAAAAAAAAAAATGTCAAAAAGCTAGTACCTAATATAAAAAAACATGTACATAGCATCCTCAGAAGCTTATATTTACATCCTTGAGCAGTCAAACCAGTTAAAATTTGAAATGTATTAAACAGAAATGAGTTGAGTGAAAAGTGTGGTTTTTTTTTCGAAACAATTGATATTGATATCTTTTTTCTTACAAAATAAGGAGTTTGTCATGAAACTTTTACAGGGTGATTAGTTTGTTATATGTATATATGTACATATATTGAATGCATTCAGTGGAAGAATAGACAATTTTTAATCCACAAGGCCATCGTATGACTATGCTGAACAGAAGTTGAAAGGAGTAATGGAGGAAATAGCACGTGTTACAAGAGTCAGTATTGGATGTAGGTATTTTTATTTTCACTGGTTTTAAGATAGTGAAAAAAAAAAGTTTTTCCATGATACTTAAATAATTGATGTAAATGAGGTAGCAGGAATATCAGGGAAAGATTGCGGAATTCTATATTTGCTTTCCTTCATCCAATATCTTCTCAGTTTATTATATTTATGTATATTGAAATCAATTCACGAGAAGCAATACAATATAACAGAATAGAACTATATTATTGGTAGAATCTGCGTTAACTTTGTAGAAATTCTTCATAATGAATAGATATAAATGAAACAATGTTATTACTCTACTTGAGTTTATTAGCACTATTTGAGTTTCGAGAGAAACAGTAATTCATTGACAGGGGAAGTATTAAACTAACTACAAATAAATATAGGTAACAAGGTTTAGGTGGTAGACATACAAGTAATTAGGTACTGACAGATGGAGGGGGAGGGGGCGGAGTTACTAGTGTATGGTGGAGGGGTAGTCGTAAAGGGAATATTGAGAGATGAGTTAGAAAATGTAATATTGTGTAACAAATTAATACCAGAGTTCAAATTCTTTTTTATTTCTTAACTTTCAAAATTATTCATTTTGAACTCCTTTATGCGTGATGGGATGGAGAAGTTTAATGGTACATAAATGAAAGGAATGATTATTATCCATGATGTGGTTTGCGAATTCGGAAAAGTTGTTACTAGTTAAATAACGACGATGCTCTTTTAATCTAATGTTGAGATTTTTAGAGGTTTGTCAGATATATTTACTATTGCAATCTCCGCATAAAATTTCCTACACCCCGCTTTTTTCTAAATTATCTATTTTTTACTTTGAATTGAGAAGTAATGTGCCTTAATTATTGTTGGTGTAATACGCGGGTCTCATGAGGAGGAAGACATTTTGTTATTTTAATGGATATTAAGCCAGTATATGTCTTAATAGCCACTAAAATAACAAAATACTGTTTCTCTCGAAACTCGAAACTGCTAATAAATTCAAGTAGAGTAATAAAATTGTTTCATTTATATCCAGAAAAGAACTACTGACCTTAGTCTATATAAAGATCAAAAAAGTTGTATGGAGTATAAGATTTGTAATATATAATTTCCTTAACATTATACATATATATAAAAATGCTATAAATTCATATACACGGTAATTAGAATACTACATATTTACACAAACGTTATGTTATATTTTTATAATATATTATTTAAGATTGATTGAATTGCTTCCTTGTAAGTTAGATTATATCTTAAAAATTTTTACACACTATATAATTAATTTGATTAGTTAGTAATCTATTTTTTTTGGGTTGTGTATGGCCGTTACTTTTTCCTAATAGTGTTATGTATACTTTGTCTACTTTGAGTTTTAATTTAAGTTTAGCAGACGTTGTAAATCATTGTTCACTATATTGCTCCTCCGGTGGTACAGACAAGCCAGAAGTAGTACTTCTTGTTTTTTTAAATCCTGAAGATACAAATTTAGTTTCAAATACCAGAAAATCTTGCGATATTCGCATGTAACACAAAAATTTATAAAAAAACATGTACTTCAACGTCTCATAGAATTCAAAACTTTTATTCTTTTTTGTACTACGAGGTTTTGAATTTCAGCTTGGAGTTCTAGCGCTTCTTGTAGTGGAAGTTGTCTCATCTGTGTGGCGATGCTCAGCGCGAATGCTTCAAATTCATCTTCCTTGTGAGAGCTGGATGAAATATCTCTCAAGACATCCACATTGTCCAAGTATTGATATTCGTCAGTGTTTTGCAGTCTTCGTTTCTGAGGATTGCTCGCACTTCTTTGGGAAAAAGAAGATGAACCTGTCTGCTGGTTGCTGCTGAGGGATTGGCTTTTGTAGTCCTGATCATCAGAATTACTTCTTTCATTCGTGTAAAGCGGGAGTTCATCTAATATCTGGAAATATAATAATTATTTTTGAATTTTCATGGTGAATTAGTTTTATCTAAAGGTACATAGAAATTTGTAATTAATAGACACAGCAATGAAGTCTAGTTCACGTTTTGCCTGTTTGCGTCCATTGCTGAGCAAGATAGGTCTCGCTTATTCTTCTCACATAATCTTTGGTTCTGTGCGACCCTTCTCCAGCAAAAGCCTTCTTTATATCATTAGAAGTCCAGCGTATTTGTGGCCATGCTCTGCTTCTTTTACCCGACCATGGATCGCGTCTAATTAAGCTCAGTATATCTAACACATAAGATGAATCTGCAAATTATTTAAAAGTAACCTATCAAAATAGCTCGCAAATAGTACAACAAAAGTTCTTCAGGAAAGGAATGTGTGACATTCCATCCTCTGTCTATAAATAGTGTGTTGCGTATCTAACAAATAGGTCATTTTTAGTTCTAATATTTTGTATGTATTTTGTTAGATTTTTAAGTTGCAGAATTTTTTACAAATATATTGGTTTCAATAAAACATAGAATATGATATATAAAAAAAATTACTACAATTATATATGCGAAACGTTAAGAATAACAATTGAGAATATTTATTTATTTATTAATTACTTTATAGAAGGGGTCATTAGGTATGACAGTGTAAATTTATGAATAATAAAAACATAAACTTAGAATTTTAAAAGTAGCGAACCGAACGACTAGTGATGAATATATGATTAACAAAACTTCTATTTTAAAATACAAGCATTTATATAACTTCATAAACGACCACCGCCACCATGTATACTTTTAAGCAAAGATGCGCATTCGAATGGGGCGCCGATCGTGTGCTGACACACGCGCCATCTATCATGAAAAAAGTAACGACATATTCAGCACTACGAAAATGTAATTCAAGTATAGCCAATCAATTTAATTAACGATCGTACGGTACATGCATATTTTAAATTATAATGACAATATTCTATGTCAATTCATAATAATTGCGCAAAAACGAATCATCCAAAGAATTACCGCACGAAAATTCCAGTATGTACATTATTTTCTAGAGGTTTACTATTGTTTACCATAACATTTCCTCTTGGCGTTCTAAAATGCATTGTCGCTTGTAAAAATGTCAATGCCATAAAATGTGGCCACCGGGAAACATATGTATCGTCCGTTCGTTGACCTTTTGCAATCTTTTTCAATTCAGAATTGAATTGGTTGCGTAGATTGTGTATTTTCCTAGTGATTTCTTCCGGTGTCGTGTCGAACTTGAGAGCCAGTTCCTCCAAAGTGTCACGCTTCTTTGACCTGCTCTTATATTCCTTGGTTCTGATATCCCAAAGCACGGGTCTGGCTTCGTAAGTGCGTATTAATTCTTCCACTTCACTTTTCAACCATTCTCTTTTCTCCATTTTCAACACATATTTTCATAAATACACTTTGAACTACGCAACACAATACTGACAGAAATCTCGTGACACGGAGAGAAAAACTTACTTATTGTACGCATTCATATCATAGACAGAAGTGTCAGATTGTCTAAACTCACGGCAGTAAACATCTTTCTGGCTTTAGAATAAAATTAAGGATTATACATCAAAGCAAAATAAACGCCCTGAGAAACAATAGCAAATCAGCACTTTTTTGATACTTCAATATAATTACGTAATAATGTATCTTTCTGTTAAGTGCCATATTATCTATTTACACATTACCACTGACATCTCGCTCTGAGAGCCGTTATGTAAAATAAAAATATATGCGCGAATTGCTTATTTGACTGGTTGTTTTATTACTGATATATATTAGAATGAAGTAAGTTACACAATATTATTTTTAATTTACTGTTATAGCAAATCTTCTGATTTTCTTAGTTCATAAAAAATAATATTTGAATTTTGTGGAGCGCCATCTATTTTTTATTCACAAATCTAAAAAAAATTCAGGTGGTTTTGATGAATAATAGAGATATGTTATTATTATATGTACTTACTGTTATTGTTATTACACTTCTATGTTGTATAATAAGACTACATATTATTGTTTTTAATTTACCGTTGTTGGAATTTTGTATTATTTATATAACGAATCGCGTCTTTTATATACAACCCGATCACGCTGGAATGAACATATTATCTGTTTATTAAAATATTATCCATAGATGGCATTAGTGAAGAATATACAAGACTTATTTCATTTTAACAAAATTATTTTTATTACTCTGCTTTGCACTAAAATAAGGTTATTTTTATTTACATATTACTACATTATTTTACCTTTTATCTATTTTTAATTTAATACAATAAAACGTTGCTCTAATTATTATTAGACTACTTTATACATTAATATAAGATTATTTTTAAATGTTTATCTGTTTTTTATTCAAAGATCATCCACAGATGGCGATGTTGTGTTTTAAATATTGAAATGTTCGATGAAAGCTCGACGAACAGAACATTTTCTTCTAAGGACGAACTAACTAGTCTTTTATCTGCGTCGTTAACCGGTGAAACATTGTCATAGATTACGAATGTATTGCGCAAAGGTAAAGTACTGTCAAATTTAAAAGCATATCGGTGATGAATGTTGTAATTGCTCTAAGAACCAATAATGTGTTTTTACAGTTTTTAAAGATTGTTAACTTTTAATTTAGGTAAGGACGGACGTGACGAAATTACGCGGCAAAAATATTAAAGTAAATAATTTAAAACAAAATCAAACGTCGAATCTGTCACAATACTTTTGAATGTGGAATATCGTCAAACGTCGTTGATAGACAGCAGTTAAATTGATTATGTGTAGGTACCTATTTGTAAGTAGGTTCTTGCATACTTTTTAATAAAATCAAAATGTATAATGGAATAAATTGTAATTTATGGATAAGTTGATAAACATATCAATATTTTTTACAATTATTTTTTTATTGTATTATTTAATAAAACGAGCGTTATAAAAACCGTCAATTTCCCGCATTAGAATACAGCATTACATTACATTATATATTATTATTAAACATTAATCGTCAATTTTTTTTCGGTTTGCTGTTTTTTTCTTCTAAATAGAATACTGTTGCCGTTAGTATTTTCTTATTAAGCATGTATAATAATAAAATATTCAATTTAAAAAAAAATGAGAAAAATCTAGAGTAGGCACTAATGTCTAGAGCAGTTGGGATCAAGATTGAAGAAGATAATATTATTGGAAATAATGTTTATTTTTGACTGTTTAAACTATTTGTTATATAATTCATTTTCTGTCAGATTTCCAGTTCGATATTTGATAAGTACGATACATGGTTCGACAACACTAATATGAGTATTTTTGCTTTTAGTTATGAATTATTGGGGTGACAAATTACAGTCGTTTTTCATTTGGTAGATTTTAACAACCGGTTCGATGAACCGTGGCTTAATTTAACAACCGGTTCCGCAATCCTGATTCTATTATTTCAACAAAATGGCCGCTTTCATGCGATGTGGAAGGATTGAAATGCGGATGGTAGGAATGAAATACGACGCTAGTGTTGATGCCACCAAAAATTGGAGATGACTGTGAAAGACTTGGCACTGCCAGGTTAATCAGATACTGGAAGATGATCTTGTTGGAAGCATTTACAACGATAAGTAAAACACGATGAAGTTATATATATTACTAATATAACCCGACTTAGAACGTCGTTCAAGTGTTGTTTTTTTTTTCTGAAATGGATTTTCTTTCATATAAATAAAACACCACGAACGCTTTTAAATATATTTAACTGATATATTAAAATAAAAATTGAGAAAAACGGTTTGATATTTATTTAATCTTTGAAAAGCGATCATTGTGAAAATCTATAAAATATTTACCTTTGGGGGTTAGGTCGGTGGTTAAATGAAAGAGTGATGATTGGCGTGTTGATGTTTATTGTGACAGATATTATGAATATAATGAAGAGACGCAAAAGGTGGGCCGGCAAGACCGCCGTTGCGGAGCGATGAAACAGGAGAGAGATCGTCGGTGAGGAATCGGGCCAGACCTGTAGCGGCAACCGGCAGCTCTGTGTCGCCTAGCATCGATGCCGGCTGAGACTGTGAATTACAAATCCGGTCCCCTACATACTTATCTTTAAAATATTTGTATCGTAAATATTGCTGTTGCAATTGCAATATAAAAATAGAATATGTTAAAGAAACAATAACATATGTTTTTGATTAGCTATTGACATCGGAAGAAGAAAATTACATTTTTCGAAACCGGTATTTTAATTCATTAAGTGGTTAATATAACAAAGTTAACCATTTAAAATAATGGATTTAAATCATAAAGTTAATTATGCCAATATTAAAAATAAAATAAAAATATATATGTTTAAATGGACATCTTAGTTTATTATTTTGAAAAAGATTGTAACTTTAGAACAACAAAATTGATTTGTAACGAACAGACATTAGGTAGAATTTTATTTATAAAGTAAGAAAGCCCCGCACCCAAAACCACCCCCGTAATTCTCCTAAGACGGCTTTGCATTTCGGGCAGGAACTTTGTAAAAGTAATGGTTCTTGTTCTTCTTTATGGCCCATGTCTACGGATGTGATTTTCATCTCTAAGATAGGGATTATGCTTCCGTGAGATTCAGAGATAGGCTTCGGGTAGGTAGGCACCAAGTATTAAAGATACGAGCATCGCCATTTGTCCGTCAAGTGTCAATCACCTCGCAGCAGATAAAACAGAATAAATGTCTGTAAATCAAAGCTTTCCGTTTGTATAAATTTATAGAATAAATAATTGTAGGTGAGGCTTGTGCGCCGCGTGCGCGGGTCGATCTTACCAATCTCAACAGGTGATCTGTTTTACATAATATGAGTGAATCTCCAAGTTAAAATTTTAAGAAAGCTATTAGCCTGAATATGTCCGCTGTTGGACAGCCTCCCTCACCGTTCTCTACGATCTCCGGTTCTGGGTGGCCCTCTTCTTAATACTTGTCGCGAATTACAACACCTACACATTTGTCAAAAGTCGGCGAGTTACGTAGGTATTTTATTTTAAAGGATTCCATGACATGTGTAGGTACAACTAAACAATTGTATATTATTGTTATGGTAGGTAATTTTGAATTAACCTAACCTAACCTACCATAATGCAATAAAAAAAAATCATCAAAACTCAAGCACTTGAAGTAGTGATGAGCTCAAAATCATGAACCGTAAGTCAATCACTGATATCTTTGAGTCACACTCACTATCAGTGATTGAATATCTGAGAGTATCGCGATTAATTCTTTTATTTGAATTATATTGGTTGTGAATATGAAATAAAACTATTCATAAATGACGTTATAACTCGTGATACGTGCCATCTGGAAGATTCTGCCAAAATGTTTTATGCATTTGTCCCGAAATGCTGAGAATTTGATCTGAAAAATGAACTCATATTTTTTAAAATGGTTTCGATTCTCTTTGTGATGACATTAAATAAGATATATATCGTATTCAATTTGAATAATGTAAGTAAATACGCTCCAAATTATGTTATTTTATTTATTAATTTATTTCGTGTATTGCGATATCGTACAGCGCATGCGTATTAGTAATTTTTACTGTGATCACAGTCGCTGTTTTCAATCACTGATATTATCGAATACCAATCATAATCACACCAGTGAGTCAAGAGTACTTTTTTTCTCATCACTAACTTGAAGTTCGCTTTTTTTTTGTTGATGTAATTTTCTCCGCTGTTACGGAAAATTATAACATCACAAAAAAATGTGATTTTATCAAAATTGAGATAAATATTTGTACTCTATACGGGCTCCTATCGAAGTAGTGCAAATTGTCTTAATTACTAGTAAGAAAGAACATCAAAACAACTTTTCTTTTTATTAAATCAGTTGGTAGTTTTTTGCTGCTATGTAGGTACTGTTGGAGCTTTTCATAGATAAATTACAAACATCTGTCAAAATGTCAAGAATGAGGGATGATTCTAATTCTTCGTTTCGTAATTATAGCTAATTAATTATTATAAGTTTATCATAGATCCTAGATATTAAGTAACTGAACATAGTTTTGATATATTAAAATAATTTTTTTCTGGATTTAATAAATGACAAATTCTAATACTTCAGCTAACAAATATATTGTATTGTAATAATTTTATTGCGGTTATTATTGGTTGAGTTAGGTTATTCTTAGGACTTAGGTTATGTTGCTAATATCGATAGTGTTAAGGCGATGGGTATTATCATTAGAGGTTGTATTCATCGTTCGCTCTTTCAGAAGCATGTTTTTGTGTCAGTATACCTTTGTGATTGTATATTATTACTAGTATTCTTGGAAGGAGCTGAAATATTTTGTATTATAAGATAATACCACGTTTAAAGTGTATTGGAGTGCATACAGTCAAGTCCGTTTCAATGACACACTTGCTGCATTTTGCAACACGTCTGTTAAAACGAAGACGTGTTTTCAGACCACCGCACGGTGCGAGACTTACTTTAGTTAGTATACGTTTCGAATAGATTTTGCGAAAAAATACATGCGCTGCTTTATTTTTTAATTTTCAATTCTTCCGTTAGTTATACGGTTTTATTTAACACGTTAACACGAGAACTGATGCAATGTATAATATATCAAATAAATATTGAATATACATTTATTTTGCAAGGATTATAGTTATGCACAGCTTTTTTGATTGTATAGAGTGCACGCCTCTGGTTTACCATTTCTTTATTTCTGTAATAAGTTATATTTTAAATATTAAATTTTTCCACGAGTAGAAATATAGGTCATGATCGCGAAGCGGCCATTAAGCGGCAATAGCAATCGGAGAAGTCGATTGTTTTGTGTTAGTTACTTACTATCGGAGATAAAAGTCTGTGAGGTGAATTGCAATAGACAGAAAAGAGATATTAAGAAAATAAAGCAACTTCAAAATGCCAAGAGCTTTTACAGATGTCAATAAAATCCGTTCCTCCGAGATCTCGACAGAAATGAAATTAAAACTCTCGGACTTTCGCTTCACTTTCTCGAAAACTCGCACTTTGGGCGCTTTCAGTCTGTCAATGGAGGGTGGCGGGCGGCCGACTCGGGGTGGGTCGCTTCGGGGTGGTTCTGGCAGGCGGGGGTGCGCCCCGCGGCCGCCAGGAGGCGCTAGTATCACCCCGACAGTGCGCCAGAGACGACGCGCCACCCCGGCGGTTCGCGTCCACGAAAATCGCGAACATCCTGAGAAAACTTTGACCAAAGTCTGCGCGTTTCGAGTCAAGTTTTCCAAACTAATTACGCGGTGTGTGGATGGCGATCGGTGAGGCTCTTCAAATTCTTTTCAGTGGTGATAACGTATACTTTGAAAATTCGATGTTTTCGATGTTTTCTGTCAGTGTTGATCTTTAGTGCAGTGGTGTTTTAACGTCCGACAATGATGTGAATTAATAACATGTAATACAGTGCAAAACAAAGTGTGTCACGTGATCAGATTTAAAAAACAAACGGTGGTTTTTGGGAATGAGTAGCGCCGCATAAATTTCGGAAAAATTTGTGAACGCACAACGACATTGTTTCGTATTCGATTGACAAACTTTCACCGAGATAACGGAGAGCAATGTTCTGTTTTGCGGTGAAATTCTGGTTGTTTTAAAAGTTTGAAAGCCGTACATTATTTGTCAAACATAACCTCAAACAAGTGTTGTGTTCAATTCAAACGGATGGACATTCTAGAACGTTTGGCCGTAAAGAAAATGAAAACTTGGCCGAAGACAAAAGTTTAAAATGGTGAGTGCACGTTTTCTTGTTTGATTTATAATGTTATTAAAATACGTCATTTAATTGTCGCTTCTTCTGGATTGGATCTTCCGTGCCGTTGGCAATTGATTAGTATCAAAAATATTACTGTTGAAATTTTCTTTGCTACTTTAAAAGATGCATATTCAGAATGAAAATATCATGTATGCACACTTTGAAAAGAAAATTGACACTCTACTCCAATGACATGTACGAATTTATCTGTGGGTGATGCACGTACAGATTTTATATATTAGTTTTAATAACGAAATATTGTTTAATTATGTGTTTAAAACACATTTAGAACGAAATTGAGCTGAATCTTCTTACATATTAGTTAATACACCATAAACAATGACATGAAACGTTAAAACTTTGAAAAACAATCGTTATGAACAGAAACATATTTTTAATGTTTTTATTCTTTTTTCTTATTTTATTAATATTAAAAATATAATACAATTTCAATAATCAGTGGATATATATATTAAAATTTGTTTCTTCTCTATGAGAGTAAGACTCGTGTATAGAGAAGGAGTATATTCGAGTTAATTTATGTTTCAGTTAGTCTGTGTACATATTTTTTTTACTTCAGTTACAAATTTATGATAGTCCGTAATTTTTCTAATTGTGATTGGGAGATTGTTAAAAAATTTGATACCTTGATAAATATATTGATTTTGAGTTGCGGTATATTTTAGTTTTGGGATATCAATTTGATCTCTATATCTTGTAGACCGGAATTCGCTTCTAAAATTTAATTGATTTTTAATTTTGAAAATTTGATTTTTTTTTGTATGTTACTATTTTTGGTACTTTAAAATATGTGAAAAGTTGTATACTTGGATAGTCTTTTTTTTTTTTAGAATAATTTTTATTATATTTTTTGAGTGATTTCTAATTGTGACATTGAAGTTTTATATGCACCTCCCCATCCAATAATACCGTATTGCAAATGTGACTGTACAAACGCGTAATATATTATTTTCAGATATGTAGGTGATAAGATGTTTCTGAGTCTAAAAAATATGTAGGCAGTTTTCTTTATTTAAGTGATGTTTTAAAATTAATTTGTATTAAAAACATCACAGATAATTACAACTTCACAATAACAATGTGTTATCCTTAATAATATATAAGTTGTATCAATGTGTCCAAAATGTAATAAAAATGAATTATTCATTCTGGTGTCTCCTATCGGATTACTCAAAAGTATTTGAGATTTTGTAAAAATAAAGTAGATGGCTTTCAAATAATGGAACGATAGATATATTCATTTGAAAAGTGTAACATATAGGTTCGAAAATTTGTCGTTAATGCACTGTGGTGCTATAGCATAATCGGTTAATGCACGTTTCCCGGATTGGAAGAGATCCAGGTTCGAATCCCGGTAGCAAAAAAAATATTTTTTGATCAAATTGATTTTATACGTATGTCTTTCTAATTAATTTTTATTAGAAACATATTTATTAAAAATAAGCTTATAATCGTATAGGTATAGTAATAATTTTCTGCTGTCATTAAATGAATTAATTTAAAAATTTTGACAATATAATTTTTTGTTTACTATTTTGACAAATGAGCTAAAATTAACACTTCATTCATATTAATTGCGCATTGCATACATAAAGATATTGGAGATCTCTGGTGCATTCTATATTTTTGTAAGGATTCATGCCTTTGAGATATGGCGCTGGAGACGCATATTGCGTATACCATGGACGGCTACGTATGAATGTCTCCATTCTGAAGGAATTAAACATCAATGATGGACTCTCAACCTGCAGCCTGAGATAAATTCTTCAATTTTTGGTATCTTGCGAGAAGGAAAGATAGCTTGGAGAAGCTTGTTGCGGTGGGTCACGTCAAAGGATGAAGAGGAATAGAAAGATCCTCTCACTGTCGGATCGACCAGGCATTTCCCTGGTGATCTGCAGGATGTCGAGAAGAATGGAGGAGCGTAGTCAAAAGGGAGGTGCCGGCGTAGTCAGCCATCGAAAACTCAAACTGAAGTATTATTAAATACTAATTAAATGTTAGAAAGATATACACATAAAATCAATTTCATCGAAAAATATTGTTGTTGCGCTACCGGGATTCGAAACTGAATCTCTTTCCAATCCGGGAAAGATGCATTATCCAACTATGCTACAGCGACAGTACTTTTGATAACAAATTTTCGAACCCACATGTTACACTCCGGTAGCGCAACAACAAAATTTTTCGATAAAATTTATTTTATATGTATATATTTCTAATTAATACATTTAATTAGTATTTAAAATATCACAGATCTATGTTCTCCTTAATAATAACAGTACTTTTGTAAAAAATAAAAAATAATCCAATCCATACAACAACTTTGATGTTCTTTATTTTGAAAATGAAAAATAATATAAAGATACCAAATTTAAAATGACTTGACATGATTTAAGAATAGATTTTTTTGCTTTTACATATTATGAAATTTAAAAAAAATTAAAATGAGGTTTATGCGATCACAAAAATGTTCTCAAGACGGTCATTGCTTGTGACATATATTTATTTGTGTATAAATATATTAATTATTGAATGAAAATAATGCACTTTGCCTTCCCCCCCTTCCTCCCCTCCCGGCCGAGCCGCCGACCAGTCGATCGGCGACCTTGAATCAGTACGGTTACAACGTGTACGTAACAGTTAATATTTACTGTTTTTTATATGTCTATACTTTGTGGTAACCCTTGATGGAAATATTGAGTGAGAAGTATAAGTACACATTTTAGAGGTGCCGGCAGAATCCGGATTGGTAGTGAGTGCCTATTCCTTCCTGTCCTGAGATTCTTCCGATATTTATGCATGTACGCAATTGTCATTGTTATTTGTGCTGTGCAGAATGTAGAATTGACCTTACCGCGTCCGATAAAAACTATATCTCACTTTGCTTTCTGCATAACGTTAAATTATACATACACATCTTTTTGTTTTGATATTCTAAATAATATATCTGACTCTGGTGTTACGTTCGTATAAAGTTATGTGTATGGTTGACAGTAAGCCTGTCTTTGGTCAGAGATTGAACAAGTAGGGCGGACGTGCGACCTATCTAGGAATGAATGTATGTAAGTGGAAATATATAAGAACCTAATTTTATTTATAATACAACAGAAAATCTGTCCGAAGCAAACAAAAACTCCGGATCGGTGAGCTCTGGCGTCATAAAATTCGCAGAGTTTATTCTGTCTCGATTTTTTAGGTCAACGCGGCTATTTCCACGGATGTTTGGAAATATTAATTTAACTATTATATAATAAGACAAGACGACACATTATTTTTTGTTACATATTTTTCAATAAAAAAAGAGTTGAAATCTAGAATTTTTTTTTTAAAGAACAGAGGAAAAAATAATATATATTGTGAGAGAGATTAGCATAAATTATTTTTCGCAGTTTTAGTTTATAGTTTTTTTATTAATTTGATAATTTGAGATTTGATCTACTCGGCTTCGCCCAAGATATTGATTTATTATTTAATATGTATGTTTGTTAAAAGGAAAGTGTTTAATATGATCTTTACTATGTATAATAAGCGTCTTTACTACCTAATGTTTAACTTTTGGTAATTCTGTGACGTAAAATATAATTAAGGAGAACACATTCTTATTGTGAAGTTGTAATTATTCAGAACAGACGGTCTGTGATGTTGTAGATACTAATTTAATGTATTAATTATAAATATATACATATAATATCAATTTTGTCGAAAAATATTGTTTTTGCGCTACCGAATGTGTTCTCCTTAATAATATAAGTTGTATCAGTGTGTCTAATATTTAATAAAAATGAATTGATAATTCTGGCGTCTCTGCAGTCGGTTTACTCAAAAGTATTTGCGATTCCGTAAAAATAATGTAGATGGCTTTCAAAAATAATGGAACGACAGATGTATTAATTTGAAAAAGTGTAACATATAGGTTCGAAAATTTGTCATGAAAAATACTGGCGCTATAACACGATTGGTGGTGTACTCCCCCGGATTGGAAATAGAGATCCAGGTTCGAATCCCGGTAGCGTAAAAACGATTTTTTTCGTCAAAATTGATTTTATATGTATGTATTTATAATTAATAAAATATAATGTTTGCGATAAATGTCGTATTCTGAGAAATTTTTCACGTTAATGATATTTCAATATTGTTGTCAGTGGGTCAGTAATAGAAGATATATATATATATAGATTATATATATTTATTTTATATATATATAAATAATCACCATGTAACTTCACTATGTCGCAATTTTTTTCTCTATGTAGTAATATGAAAATGACGTGTTTAGTGGTCAATTTTATGTTTCTAGTTGCTTTTTTTAGATGTCGCTGGTTTCATACACGAATAACCATCTTAATGTGAAGACTTGATACTGATACGGTAATGAAAATGCGAAACGGAACTCTGACGTCACTTCGAATTAGTCTTCGCACTGACGCGTATCTCAGTATATAACGTTAATTATTTAGAGCGAGTAGTGGGAGTGAATGTAAAACGAGCTGATCGATTTGAAAATTTAAACGATTTTAATTTTACAATTGCAACATTATCGATGCCGTGTCCGGTATTGCATATAAGATTCTTGGCTCAAGAGAGAACCATCTAAAAAATTTAAAAAGCTGTTAGAAAATCCTTTTAAACCATCCATTTTCAATTATCTCCCCCACGGGAATGTCACGCTGATATATTCTTATTTGGGACTAAAGTTCAGACGAAGGCGTGCATCTTTGCTTTTTCACCTCGTATTTTTCAGACCCAAGAAAATATTTTTCTGTGTTGACAGGCTTTGTAGACAAGTCTTTTACTGCGCCCTTAGAACCCTTTAACATGCTCCTGCGATAAGTACCGCAATTTTTTTATTCGGCTTAAGCTTCCTCGGTGAACAACGCGTTATAGGAATTAGAAGGAATAGATCGTCGGATCTCACGAAACGATGACCTATTAAGAAATTAAAGGAATCTCAACAAACTTTTCCGGGATTTATTAGGGTGTAGGTCTTTCGTTGGGGTTTGCTGGGATGGACGATCCCGGATAGAGCGGTGGCTTGGGAGGCTCGCACCCTCTCGCGACCTGGACAGGGAGTTCTGCGACTGCAACACATAAATGTGACGTCTACCCTCCCCTTTTGGGGATGCATGAATTCTATAGCTTCTCTCTGGTTGCCTTCTGAATTTAATATGATAACGAGCCTAACGTCCAATTGGTACATATTGAATGATACCGGAGCCAACCTATATAAGTTAATGACTAAATAAAAAAATGTAATAATTGTGCCATATACATAAATAAAAGAAAAGAAAACTATGAAAGAAAGTCACAAGGTTTTAGTAACTAACTGTACCACAGACCAGTAAATGAATAGACATGAAATAAAGTGCACGTATAAGAGAAGAGTTTGGAACATTAGTTGCGGGACGAAGGGCATTCTACACACATTCTTTGTGGAAACATAAATCCGATAGTTTATGCAATATTAAAAGTATTTATTCCTCGAAAATTAAATCTGTGTGTAAACAAATTAATGCATATTATATTGACAGTGTTTAAATTTTCGTTTCAATCGAGTCACATATTTAAAAAAAGTCGCCGAGCTATTTGATTGCGTGAGTAGTACCAAAGTGACATCAAATTGAAAATTTTGAAACAAGAAATTTGCGTTAGATCATGTCTGTATATTTGGTAGTCTGCAGTTCTAAATTTAAAATATATTCCAAAAAAAGCTTTGAAGATTTTGTGAAATATTGCACGCATTGCTTTGTTGTGTGGAATCGAAGCGAGAGTAAACAACTCTCAAAACGATTCCGGTATAGGGTGGGACCCTTTGGGGTTTCCTTCGTCAAACAACGCGTTATCTAACATGGAAGAGACGCCATTTCCATACACTTGTGCTAGCGGAAACCTTAAATAAAACATATAGATCAACAGATATATAGACAGACTAACGTAAAGTATGTTTGGGATGTTGTACGTTGGGCATCACACGAAGAGGGGAAGGAATAGAAACTTGCGAAGAGTGGTTGCTGTATTCAAACACGCCAAGAAAATAAAATGGACAGATTACCCGGAGGAAGGATAATATTTGTTCGAATGCTGTCATCCAGTTGTACCTGAAGCGAATCGGGAGGTCGACAAGCCGCCCTAAAATGTATGTGAAGTGGCAGTGAATAATAATGTGGGAGACACTCGGGGAGCCTTTCATCCGGCAGTTGATAGAAAACGACTGATAATGATGATGACAGATTGAATAGAGCACAATTTAAAAGTGAGCGTATACAAAAATGTTTTAATTGCACTTTTTGTGACAAATTTTAACTATTTTTTTTTCTATTATAAACAAGGCTTTCGCGGTGTTGTCTCGGTGGGATATTATTTTTTACAGATAGGTTTTTTCTGCAACTTATTAGACGTTAGAATTAAATGTTTTTTCTCTCTTTTATCAATGTTCTCTCTCTTCGTCATTAGACCGCCGTTAATAAATCACATTCTTTAATCAATCAACCTTTTTTAAATTTTTTTTTTCAAATTGTTATACTTGTTTGCGGAAAATATTATTAACTACTCAACCCGTTAATAATGACAAGAAAAATCTTATACATTTTCACGGCAGTACTTACCATCTAATGTCGAATTAAATAATTATATTATTGAACTCATGGGAAGTACAACAACATATACAACGTCATGTTTCACATTTGG
Source organism: Eubasilissa splendida (assembly GCA_031772225.1). Lineage (NCBI taxonomy): Eukaryota > Metazoa > Arthropoda > Insecta > Trichoptera > Phryganeidae > Eubasilissa > Eubasilissa splendida. The sequence goes on from CM062858.1 coordinate 3,383,074, forward strand.
ATTAGGTCTAATGCATTCATCTCAAACGCATGCTAATTTACATCGGACACAACTCGGTTATTATTTGTCGTATCATTAGGATACTTTTCAGTGCCAAAAATTAATACCAAATTCGGTCAACGAACTTTCTTGTTTTGTGCGGATATTTAACAAATTGCCACTCTAGACCTTAAAGGGTCTATAAAGTGATTAACGATTTTAAACCAAAAATAATAAAGTGGTTGCTTGATGTGGGTGGAAAGCAAATTGAAACTAATTTGTCATTTGTGCTAACTTATGCATTTTTGTCTCCAACTATATTACAGACAAAAATATTTTTATGACTTCTGATTAACTTTTTATAACTTACTTTACATTATACTTACTTACCTTACTTTATAACGATTGTATCTTAACAATTATAACTTTTAAAAACTGTATAGGTAATTGTTTTAGAACATACCACGTCTAATAAAGTAATTACCTTTATTTTCATATGTACTATTTATGCTACAAAAAAATAAATATATATATATATGTTGCATATTTTCCTTTCCCTGGGAGTAGGAGTGCAATGATTTAAAATTGCGGTCATTTGCATATCATTCTTCTTCTTCCATTTATGATTTGGTCTTCTCCACAAGTGCTCCTATCCTATCCTCCTATCCATGGCCATCCTTCTTCAGTTCCCGGACTCTCCCATCCTGCTCCAGTCGTCTTCTGCACAGTCGGCCCACCTCTTCGATGGTCTGCTTCTGGGTCGCTTCCACTGGGGTATCTACTTGGTCATGATCTGGCATTCTGGCATTCTTTCAACATGGCCAGCCCATTGCAGTTTTTGTGACCTATAGAATATATCGATTGTTTCTTAATCAATCAAGTTTTAGAACTCACGATTAGTTTTTATTCTGTAGGTTTCATTTTCTAGTGTAGAGCAATAATTTTTTACTGATTCCGAGGTAAGTTTGCAGAACTCCATAATCAAATATGTGAAAAAAAAAACACATATTTTTTTAGTCTTAGAGACGCGTTTCGCCTTGCAAGGGCATTATCAATCTAACAATTCAACTCGACAACTTGTATTTATAACTATAATGGGGGACAGTTATACAATTTTATTTACATAGGTACAACATAATTCTTTGGAATTCTGAGGATTTCCGTACATTTTGAATACCTCTAATTATTTTAAGTAACCATTCAGCTTCAACACTAATGGTATTTTAATGTTATGGATAATTTGTAGAAAAAGACAGCTATATAATTTTACAATCTAAGAAAGGAAATACAGCAAAAGAGACATTTTTTATATTCTGGAATTTATATAATGTTTGAATGATTCTAGGAAATGTCGACCAGGTAATCTTGTTCCACATTTGGCGATCAATTCAACATATACGTATGTATAAATATATTTTTATAAAGCCCTTTATAACGCTTTAAAACTCACAAAAAGTTATTAGTATGTATTATGGAACTTGTACAATTTATCAATTACCTAAGAACTCACATGTCTATAATATATCGATGGATATAAAGTAAAATGATTGCCTCATCTTTGAACTCTCTCTCTCTCTCTCTCTATTACTCTTACGTTGATATTTAATATATACTCTATACTAATTATTTTCTCAAAGAAGATCAAAAAGACAATATTATCAGATATTTCTTTTGAAATATAATATTATTGTTCCAACTTGAAAAAACGTAAGAACTCTGTAACTGAAGTTATCCATACCAATTGATACAATTATAATTGATGTTTTATTAATATAATTATGTTTCGTATTTGCAAAACCTTCCTTGTACCATTATATGGAATGGAGACACGGATAGTCGCTGAAACAATATGTTAACAATAGACTTAACAAATAATGGCAGTCGTTCCGGAAGACGGAGGACGTTCCGGTTGAAGAATTGGTTGGATTGTAGCCTAAGTCTTGTGGGAAGTCCGCAGACCGTGATCAGCAATAAAAAAATATATTAAATTGAAAAATATTGATTTTTCATGTGTATTCTAGTATAATGAGTTGAAAACATTGACAACGACATTGCTGTAAATAATTTCAAAAAAATAATTAGATTCTCATTGTGATATATACGCAGTTTCAGGGAAATTAATATCAAATTTAGTCCATAGATGGCGATAACTCGAAGTGTATCCACATAGTAACATATATACAATTTCAGAAAATTTGATTAATGGGTGAGAAGTGGTGAACATTATATTTGTATAATGTGACCACTTAAGCCAGCCGAAGACAGGTCGTAAGCTCTGTAATTACCCATACTTCCATTTTTTTCCATTAAATATAATAAAAAATAGCTTCGTCTCTATGAGATATCTATTATTTGTTTAAAATAATAATGCACTAGAAGAAGAAGATTTTTCTGGCGACTCTTTTTTTAAATTCGTAAAGTACCTATAATCGCACTTTACCGGTAGGCATGACTTCTCTCCACAAAGGTTACTAAAACACTGTTTAATTTGACGAAATTATGCACACTTTCATTAGACGGTGAGTCATAAATTGGAAATCACAAAAATATCCCCGCTAACACTCTACGGTTCCTGCACACTTACTTAATGCAAATTGCTTTTCTATTAATCCAATTTAATTAGAATATTGAATCTTTTTAAACTGCATAATGGATATTACATGTAAAGAGTGTCCAGCGGAAAAATTTCAAGTTTAATATTAAATATTTAAAAAAAACTACAATATTATTCTCACATTTTATTTACACAAAATGGAGTTTAACGATGTGGATTTTACGTTTTATAAACAATATCGTCTAAATGCCGTCCGTTTCTCTCAAGACACTCTTGCAAGCGGACTCTTAAATTTGCAAACACGCGAGAGCAAAGCGTCGGTTCAATGGCAGCAACTTCACGACGGATATTTTCTTGTAGGGTCTGAATTGTTGCTGTAAACTCTCGACTTAAGGTATCTTCACAAAACAAAGTCACACGGTGTAAGGTCCGGTGACCGAGGTGCCCAGGGTGTGTCTTCGTACTGGCTGATTAATTTATTGGGAAAAATTTCCCTCTGCTTCTCCATTGAAACTCTAGCTGTGTGTGGAGTGGTTCCGTTTTGCTGAAATTGTGTTCTGTTGTTGAACGCGCGAAACAGCTGCAGTTGCGGTACCAAAAACTCGTCGATCATTCGGCAATACACGTCAGCAGTGACTGTCTCTCGCTGGTTAAAAAAATAAGGGCCAATTATCACTCGGGTAGAAATTGCACACCGCACTGTCGTTTTTGGACAATGCAAACATTTTTGATGGCGTTCCCATGGATTGTCGGGGCACCAGTATCTCATGTTCTGTTTATTATTATTCCCCCGTTCCCCTCCCCATCAAAAAACGTTCCAGAATCGTTCTCGCTAAGGTATCACGTAAATAATAGTAATTTTCGTTGAGAAACTGCACGATTTGCAGTTTGCACGGGTAAGACTGTAGTTTCTTTTTCAAAATAACGTGCAATGTTGATTTTTTTATTCCAGTACAGGCTGCAATCTTCCTTTTCGCATTATTTCACGTTGCACTTGAGCCACATGTTGTGGCGTCGCTGCTGATGTTTTCGGAGGTTATTTGGTGAACCACTGTCCCTTATTGTCTGAACTTTGGCCCATCGCTTATTGATATATGATTACAAAAAGCGCGACGCGCATGAACCGACGTATACAATGTACCGGAACGCCGTTCCGGGTCTTTTTTCAACGGATTTGTAATGTTTTAAATGTGGGTTTTGAAAATTTGTCCACGTGTATTTGAATTGCTATGCAGTATTGACTAATTTACTACGCCTTAATTACAATCAATCATATTTATGTGAGTTTTGGCGCATTTTTCTTACAAAAAAAGCACTGTTTATTTTTTATTATTAAAGCGAAGTAAGGCGAGCCATTCTATCGTATCTCACGGTGATTGTTCTGTTGGTATTTAATTAGAAATGCGATCACAAAGACGGCGAAGAAAGATATATCCCGTAAAACGCCAGAGCGAGATGACCGCAATAGATAAGATGACAAAAGAATGATGGATAGCTCGTATTTGGAGCGGCGATGTCCCCAAAGCTATCAGACGATTCGTCAAAAAATGATTTATTATTAAGACTGTTGAAACCTGAAATCTAGTAATATGTCAACGTGCAAAAAAGTGTCGTAAATATGGACCCCGAGCCGAAATAATAATATGTATGCAATAGGTAGTTTGTTTTATTAACTAGAATCATACAAAAACACATATAAATAAAATAAAACCCTAAGAATTAACATGAATAATGTTGTCTTTACCTCATTTGCATAAAATTCATTAGTATTCATTGTCAAATTGTTTTTTAAAATCGTGCCTTTGTTCCTTCGATTGGCACTCCAGGGATTTCTTGTCTTAGATTTTGGTCATGTTTATGTGTATGAATATTGCCGTTTTTTCCGAGATTACGGCGCGCGGTAACGCTACCAGCGGAGCGCAATCGCATTCAGTACATCGTCCGGTAAGGTGCTGTCAATAATCCGAGTGACGGGAGGGCGCATTTCGGTCGGTCGGAAATCTACCCAGCAGAAGATGAACAACAACATCGGACCAGCGCTGTCAATCAAAGGTTAAAGGTATTGTTCATATTGCATATCAATAGGAAACCTGGAATAACAGCAGTCGAAGGCGTTCACGGGAACAGTGCCAAAATAAAGTTGATAATTCCCCTATAAGGCGAAACGCGTCTCATGGAAATTAAACGAGTAGAACTACAAATGTGGAACTTATTTCACCTTCAGTTAATTACCTCAATACTGAGGAATATGACCTGCTGATATCCTTGCCTCTGCTTTACACTGCAGCCAGCAGTTAGGATGGGCAGTAGCATCTTCGATCTGGCCGGTACATCTAGTTGGTCATATACTCCTGGCTTCTTTTCTGGCGTAGGTCTTCTTATTTTCTCCTTCATGTCATGGCCTCAGTCAGATGAGATTCGTTTCGTAATTCACCTGATGTATTACTATGATTTACAAACAGTAGCAGATATAGTGTACAATCTATTATGGATCTTTAGTTATTCCAAAATGTATGTATCGGTGTATGTAAAGAAAACGTAAATCCTGCGGCAATAGGATCTACCGAACGAATTGTGCGATCTCCGAGTCGCGCATTCCGCGGATTGGATTACGACAATTCCGGTCGTAAATCAGAATCGCCGCAGGAGGAAGGAAGAAGGAAATAAGGGACCTGGATATAACGGATAAGGGTCGATGATGGGTAGGGTTCCAGTTGAAGAACCAGTGGATCTCGGGGAACCGGGATTCGGAAGGACTGCTCGTCTTACCTTGTGTAAGACGCCTCCGTCGCCTGTGCAGTTTCCACCGAGATTACACAAACGACACGCGGTGGGCAGATCTCCGCTTCCATTTGAAGACGGCGATATCACAACTTCACCGCGGCACATAAAACAACAAATGACAATCACTGTGCACACAAATCACAGGATAACAACAAACAATACAGTACTAATGCACTGGAGCTGAATAAAACCACACTGCTAATGCTCTCGCGATGTCGAGATCGAACAAATATCTGTCTAGTTGACGTCTGCTGACGTCAAGGTCACTATTCACACTGAAGACGAGCATGAAGGAAAGGTGTGTTTGGACGGGGAAAAGGTGTCAATAACACGGATCGTAGCTGATTCGCAAGACGCGGTAAAGATATGTTTTACGAATCCAGAACCAGAATCCAGTTTTATAAGTATTAGCCTCCAGCACCAAGTTTCGAAGGAATTAATTAGTCCATCTTTTCTTCGTGACTTCACACCATAGAGAAATATTAAATACACCAGAGACTGCACAAGTTTCACAACACAAATTTTTATAGATATATAGTGAAGTTTGAAGTGACAGCTTCGTTTAGATCAGTTTCTTTTCTGCTGAACCCGACTCTATCATCTTTATTCGCTACTTAATTTAATTTAATAAGTGTCGCGTTTCTCTGCTCCGCCTCATTACTGTCCAAATACTAACTGTCAAACCAAGGTGAGTATGAAAATTAATTGAACACGAATGATGGGCCGACTATGGAGAAAGTTCGTCATTCTAAGTAAAATATTTTTATTTCTTCCGCGTGTATGTTGTGAAGTTGCATTTTCAGAAATATTTTGCTCATCAACTAGAAAGATATACAATTTTTTTTAAATATAAATTTAATAAAATAATTTATTTCCTGCAGCTAGTGTGTTTTACTCAAAGGTATTTGAGATACACTGCAATACAAACTTGAATTCTTTTAAAAAATTTGTCGAAAATATATTCAATTGCTATATAGTGAAATGGTGAACGCGCTTCTGCGGAATCCCGGTAGCAACAAAATATATTTTTCAATAAACAATTTTTTTTCTGTATATCGTTCTAGTTGATTAATTTAATTTGTATTAAAATCCTTCAGTTTCACAAATCATCCAATATTTTCTAAAGATATATTAGATAATTTGTTAAAATGTTAGGAAATACAAATGGTCGATGTTTGGTATTTATTAAAGTACTGCGCTCAATCTCCCGAACCATTTTGTGTTCAATAACGTTACTAACATAATATTTGCTCCTGAAAGACGTGTCGGTACATAATATCCCGTTTTTCTTTATAGATTACGACCGTGGTTCAGATTCAGGGGATGTTTATTAGCCGGAATATCGTCGTGCGGCTGGAGGGAGGCTTTTATTAGCGGCCATAAACCTTGCCCGCTACAGAGGGAAAAATAACTACGCCAACTTTCAAAAGCGGCTGTTTTTGCATCGGCGGAAAAAATGTGAAGCGATTCATTTGCGGACAAAGGATGAGAGAGAGAGAGAGAGAAAGAGAGAGAAGTGCCCACTTTAGGGGGTGGAAAAAAATATGTACATTTCGGGGAAAATTTATCACTTGAAAAGGAACGTACCGGGCGGTTATTACGCCACAAAGCTAGCTGTCTAAACTCATGTAACAAGATTATTGTGTATCAAGTCTCATAAACACTACGAGACTACGACGTATAGTATTTTACGCATGTGAGACTTTTGGGTTAGAGTTTAATACAATTAAAACAAAATATATGCTCATTAGCATAATATAACGTAATTGAAAATGTGTGTTTGTATTGCAGGAACGAAATTAGAGAAGATACTAAGTGTTACGTCTTCATCGAACCTATATTATTGACACCTTTCCACGTTCAAATTCCCACCCATCCTTTTTACCCTACTGCTAGACCAGAGTGAATAGTGACCTTGACGTCAGCAGACGTTAACGCGTCGCGATACTTGTTCGGTTGCGACACCGCGATTGTATCAGCGGTGCGGATTTGTGCACAGTGATTATTGTGTGAGCCGCGGGTGAAGTGATTGATATCGCCGTCTTCATTTGAAAGCGGTGTTTTGCCCGTCCGCGTGGTGTTTGTGTGATCTCGGCTGCGACTGCGGGAGTAACGGAGGCGTCATGCACGAGGTGAGGCGAGCAGTCCTACAGATTCCCGATTCACCGAGATCCACTGGTCCTTCGACTGGATTTCCTAGCCCATCATCGACGCTTATCCGTTAATCCAAGTCTCTTATTTTCTTTCTTCTTTCCTTTACCGACTGTTCTTCGGTTGGTCATCCGCAAAGGCTTGATTATACCAATGTGTTAGCTCACCGCGGGTTTATTAGCACCATTAATAGTCCTACGAGAGTTATAAAAGACTCTAAATCCTGCATCGACCACATTATGATCAAAACTAAGAACTGTATCAAACCGATTGTATATGAATCAGCAATGACTGATCACTACTCCACTGTGGTCTCATTACACACACTGTTCACAATAACAGCTTTACGGCGGAACATCAGCATTCAACTATGAAAATTTAAAATTGTCACTGGAAACCATGAATTGGAGTGACCTAATCACTAATTCCGAAAATGCATGGAATTACTTCACAGAACATATACAAAATGCAATTAACAAACACATCCCATCTGGTAATAAAACCCTAAAACCATGGATTACGCAAAATAGTATTAAGTCTATAAAAAAAAGAAACATATTACACAAAAAAAACACGTAACAACCCTTATGACATTACTTTGAATATTTTTTACAAAAGATACAAAAACATATGTACATTAATAATTAAAAAAGCCAAAGAACTTTACGCTAAACAAAAAATTATCGATACCAATGGAGACTCTAAAAAAATATGGAATATTTTAAGAGAGGCAACTAACGATCATATATAGTTCTTAATCAACTTGACATAGAAGGTAAACAAATCTACTTTAAAAATAGCCCTGACCAAATTGTCAATCATGCAAACTGTTTCTTCACTAATATTGGGTCTAATTTAGCTAAAATAATCCCCTCTTCTTTGCTTAATAATAGATCTGAAAGTCATAATCTAAACCAGATTTTCTTTCACAAACGTAGATAAAACTGTTATCAAAAATATAATCCAATCGCTAAAAAATAGTAATGCTGCTGGTGCAGAAGGTATTACGGTTAATATACTTAAAATAATGTATGTGCATCATCTTATTAACTAAAATTAAAACAAGGGTTAATTGTCCCAATCCACAAAGCGGGAAGTAAAAGCGACATCAATAACTATAGACCAATTACGTTACTTAATTCCCTTTCTAAAATATTAGAGAAAATTATAAAAATTCAACTCGTAAAATACCTCGAGAGTAATAAAATTATTTCCAAAAACCAGTTCGGCTTTAGGGCAAATATGGGTACAACTGAAGCTGTTGCCTGTGTCACGGACTTCATTATTAACCTTTACCATACCATGATATAAAATATCCGAACGCAGCCATGCTGTCAACTCGTGTTACCGTTAATAATAGTTAGAAAAAATGTTTTTTAATGGCACAAATTTACTCTAAATATTGAGCATTCAATTTTGAAAAAATGATTAATAACATAATTTAGAGCATTCATTAAGTCTTATACAATGTGTCCTTTCTTATTATCTCTCTTCGTTTAATTAGTGAGAAAGAGACAATTACATTTGTATGTTTGTTGTTCTTTTCACTGTGAAAATAATGTGTGATCTCTGTCTTTCACATCACAAATTGTATATTTACCAACGTATTCATTTAACAACGGATTGAATGGAAAAAATAATTGTTTTTGTACGATTACCTTTTCATAATTGGTTTTTCACTAGTCGTTCCTAAGCGCTCATATTTTCTTTAGGATTATCTAAAGTATGAATTTTATGTTGCATGTATTTACCGAAATATTACAGGTTTAATTATGATGGTAGACCTGTGTTACTGCACGGTTTGGGAAGGGTTAACAATGTGGATAAATCCATAAATGTGTATCCATTTTCCTTGATCTCGCCAAGGCCTTTGATACAATTTCGCATTCGAGTCTAATCGAAAAACTAAAAAAAATTGGTATCTTTGGCAAAGAACTTGATATGTTTAAAAGTTACACCGCGGACAGGAATCAACGACTTTGTATTGAAGAAATTTCAAGCAATCCTCTTTCCAATTACTTCGGGGTCCCGCAGGGAAGCATATCAGGTCCAATACTATTCATAATATATATTAATGACCTGTGCAACATCTCTTTTAACGGAAGCGTTACTTGTTTTGCGGACGACACTGTTCTTCAATTCCAAGCTGATACATGGTCAGCAGTATTTAAAAAAGCCGAAAAACATATAAGTATTGTTGGGAAATGGCTCGACCTGAACACCTTAACACTTAATACCTAACTTCGAGCATAAAAGAAAATGGGCAACCCTCGTATGCTTACAAAATAAAAGTTCACAATTGTTCCAACCCAGACGACGATACGTTAATTAAATACTTAGGAATTATATTTGATCCTTATCTCAAATGGAATCATCATACATAACTCATTACAAATAAAATATAAAAAAAAACAATTTTTTTTTAGAATTATTAGAAATTTCCTTAATATAAAACTTCTTAAAATGGCGTACTACGCTATCTGTCAATCAATCATAGAGCATGGTATAATTGCTTGGGGTGGAGCGACTATGTCTGCAATTAGTCCAATAATAGCAACTCAAAAACTTATATAAAAATTTATCCTCAAATGCCCAATCACAACGAGCACTGACGAATTTTTTTAATAAATTCGATGTCTTTGATATTAGACATATATACGCTAATACTACTCTTAAATACATATATAAATACAAACAGACACATTTTAAAACAACTCAAAATATAATTTCCACACGGACAAATACAAATAACCTACACACCCCAAGAGCACATACAACATATGGTCAAAGGAACTGCAAGTATTTTGGACCTAAACTATTTAATAGCATGCTAAAAGATTTAAATCAATTGAATTGTCCCAAGAATATGAAACTATATATTAAAACTTGGATTCGTAATATGGGTAGAGGGTAGAATGGTGCACTCACCCTAACATATTGACTCATACCTATATTAATTATTGCTACAAAGTGATCCAAAAATTAAGTCCGCTTTAAAATTGTTCTTCATATACGCCTTTTATATAGTAATAAATGTAATTCTAATTAATTGGACAATTGCTTGTAAACTATGCCCGTCTCGACACAGAATTTCTCTAGTGAGACAGGCACAGTCCAAACAGATTTTTATATTGTATTATATAGTTACAAAGTTAGTGTTCCCATAATTTCCTTCGATAGCTGGTTCCCAGGTTTCCGATTGACAATAAGGGTACAGATGATGCATGAACTCTGCACCAGCCTTTTTGTTGTACGTGCTGATTTTCTGGTTCTTTGGCCGGGTAGATTGCGACCGACCGAAGTGCGCATGTTATATTCCGGCTACCTTCTTTCTTACACTTCTTACTTTATACTATTACTTATATTACCATTACCACCTGCTAACTTTACGGTTTATCAAAGTAGATTCAATATATAATAGTTAAATTTATACATACATAAATATAATTGTATTCTTTTCTATTTTTACTTTGTCAGGCCAACGAACTCGGTTACTTGGAGCCCACTTGAGATAAGGGTCGGTGTTTAGATTAACCGGCGGGTGCAATGAACCCATAAAAACGGTCGAGACGAAAAGCTTCCCTTAAAGCAAAAAATGTTTATATTAACCAAGAACAAAGGATTGTAGGTAATAAAAGGCCCGAAGCCATAGTTAGCAAATCACTCGTGGGCAGTCGTGGCAGAGATGCCCCCTCACCAAAAACTAAATTCAGCCCAACGGGAACGAAGACATAAGCGCTCACCATTTAACGCACGCGAGTCGTCGCCAAACAGTGGTCGTATACCAAACAAAGGTCGTATACCAAACATAAATTTTCGCGTCCAAACATGACGTATACCAAGTTAAGCTTATACTAAAGCGGACGTATACCGAGGTACCACTGTATTTTGAGTTAACAACAATATTACGCTTCTCTATTTTTCATTTAAGTTATTCTTAAGGATTGCAACATTGTAATCAGGATCCTAAAGAGTAAGCAAAATTTGGATTAGATAGAATTATTTTTTTTAAATTAAAAAAAAATAGAGATGGCATACACGGAATACATGTCGCATCAATATTCTTACTATTTTCAAACTAAGCTAAACGCTTGTGTTATAAAAATAGGACTAACTTGCCGGTGTCCTGGAACGAGGCGCGAACCCACGACCACTAGATCACCAGGCCAACGTCTTGACCACTACACCAACAAGCTACTCAATTAGATATGAAACATATTTATTTCGGGTGATGTTAGGAGAATGGTGGCTAAGATCGTAAAGAGTTATTTTGTAACATTTGGATTGGATTACATTCTTGCAATGTTACTTGTTGAAATTTAAATACTTTCGTAAATGACACATGGACATCTTCAAAGCGACAGCATCCACTTTATCAATTGTACCAAATAATTGCAATGAATGATCAATAACTAGCTGTTTTATGTCTGTTATAAATATTTTTTTACCGATATCGTGATGTTACGAACTGGATATGTAATATTGTGTAATTTCCCAAATTATTTCATTTTCTCTAATGCTTTTACGGTCTCAGCCTCCATTTGGTAGATTGGATATAGGTACATTATGTAACGGCAAACACGCTCGCGCAGGTGTTGGTGTAAACTATCCCTAACTACCGAAAACATCCCTTAGCCTAATCGAATTCCTGTTGGAAAATTAATAAATATCTTCTTTGATACACGATGCGGGGTATATCAAAAATGACCATTAAAAATGTTGAACAAAATAACACACGAACCTTTGAGAATATTATGTATATTTATGTAAACTAAAATGACGATGTTTGATCGACAATCTGTTGTTAATCGTATACAACACTAATAGGTAACAACTGCGAGATCTTGAAGAACTAGGTGTACCTTGGTTCTTTAATTTCAAATAGTGGAGGATGTGAACCTGAAATCGATATGCAGTGCCTCTGCTGAAATCTTTTTGATTTCATTTAAAGGTAATTTTAATATGCGTATTCTATATAAAAATGTATAAATTATCGAAATATTAATCAATTTAAATTAATAAATTATCTCGTTGATTTTAAAATAATTAATTTATATCAAGAAAATTAAAAGTTTTTAATTATGTCCGAAAAAAATAAGCAATATTATAGCGAAATTCTTTTGATCCATATATTTTTTTAATATTATACGTAGTTTAGTATACTATAATTATATATACAGATAATTTTGACTCGGCCTGGTGCTTCTAATCTTGTTATTATTAATTAACAAAGGTTCTTCTGATAATTATCCGCCAATTCGTAAAAGCCTTGCTAGAAATTCTCTTTTCTAATAATTTACTAAATCTTGTAGATATTTTTATGTAATTCTTGGCCACTCTGTTTGTTTTAATAATAACCTCCAAATATTAATTTAATTCTATGAGATAAATATTTATTCAACATTTTTCTCCGAAATTGTCTAGACGTATGTATTCTGTAATCTTCTGAAGTCGAGCTTTCATATTATTAGTTTGATCGGAAATTCATGACTTTGGGTTGAAATTTTTATTCGATACTGATCTAATATTTTGAAATAAGGTACGCTATTTCGGCAATAATTAACATGTTAAGAGACGGCCATTTTTGTCGTTAGAATTGTTATTTAAAATTTGTTTGTATTAATAATTTGGGGGTTACGTCGGTGGTTAAATGAAAGAGTGGCGATTGGCGTGTTGAGGTTTATTATGACAGTATGATAACAAGGAACACATATAGAATGAAAGAAATGAATGAAAATGCAGTATAGGTGCGCGTGTATTATGAAATGAAATGAAGCGAGTCGGCGGTCTCGTTCGGCGCGCGTGGGCCGGCAAAACTGCCGTTGCTAAGTGATGAAACGGGGGAGACTCGAGACCGGCAGCTGGCAGCGATATGTCGCTAGCATCGATGCTGGTTGTGATGGCGGTGAATTTGAAATCTGATCCCTATAATAATATGTATGTTATTTTAGAGATATTCATCATTGCTTCGACAATAAATAAACAATCAATATTCATCTAGAATCTAATAGAAGGGAACGAGTCTAATCGGATAAGATAATGAGTAAATTGTACTTACGGCTAAATCATACGGTTTATTCAATAAGTTTACAAGCTGATGTTTGAGAGCATTTGATTAAGTTATGCAAGATTAGATTATTGCGAGATTTGATGGGATGCGGTAGAAGAATAAAATGGAGTCGATGGAGAAGTGCATGGCGCTGGTGGGCGCGTCACGCGTCGTAGCGGGTGTTGAGTTGTCCGACGCTAGATGGTGCTATGAGTCCACAATTATAACACTGTATGGATAACAACATAAATAGCGAAATCCGATTGTTTTTCGCTAGCATATAATATACTCGTGTCAATTCACAAAATGAGACATTTTCCACAAACCCTGGTGCTCTTTACCTTCTTGTTCTTCAGCCCATGTCCATCCAGTGTGATTTTACTTTATTTAATTATTTTTAAGATATTTATTTGTTTTGAAAACTCAGGGTGTACCGATGTCTTCTTTTAAAACCCTTATATCCAGAATTATTAAATTTAAGTGCTTAGCAACTATATATTTTTTGTACAGGATAAGTTTTCCAACACGTGACGCTAGCGATGACCATTAATTAATTATAGATATAATTATTAATACAATCGACTACTCTCTACGACTACCAGATGCGAACTGACAAATGTCTGCCAAACCGAAATGGCGGCCAAACAAAATTGATTGATTGAATTCTACAGAAGAGCGCCTATTCGTTGGCAATCTGAACAGCGTTACAACGGAACAATTACAATAATTGCTCTGTAAAAAATGCACGCAATGGGTAGCAGATCTAAAAGAATAATTATATGACTTTTTACGAAGGCGGCCGCAATGGACGACCTATTATCTGACCTTTTGCTGTAGTAACTAATGTTGTAGTAACTCACATGAAATTACACATTATTCGAAATATCAACAAAATGACTAACTAGTGAAGAGAGTGTCAGTAAAAGGTTTTTTGAGAATTAGAGAATTGAGAACATCGGGTGACATAATTTGTAAAATAATAGACATTCATTAAAAGTGCAATACGCAAAGAAAAAAAATTATATAATGTCAGCATGTTTTTTCACAAATCAAAATTAAAAATAAATACAAGGCGACACACAACGTGGCGCCTCTGTATCTTCGAGAACTTTGTATCCCATACAATTTGAATGGCAGACGTCAAATTTTCAGGTCAGTCGCTACTTCGGCTGCAGGAAGGGTTGTAGAACCGACCAACCGTTGCCGGAAGTTTAAATTTAGTGAACGGGAATTTGCAGTGGCAGCGTGGATCTCTTTGTCCTCCGTCATAAGAAACAGTGCATCGGAGGCTTTATTTTTAGAAGAAACTAAAAACGCACCTTTTCAAAAAGTCATTTCCAAAAGTGAAAATAATTTTTAATTTTAATAAATAAAGATAATTGTAGAACTATAAACAGAGTTGATGTGTAAAGCGCTCTTGAGGCGAATTATCCATTAATATTATTATTAGGAGAACACATTCTTATTGTGAAGTTGTAATTATTCAGAACAGACGGTCTGTGATACTTTAAATATGAATTAAATATATTAATTAGAAATATCACAGACCTGTGTTCTGAATAATTACAACTTCACAATAAGAATGTGTTCTAATAATAAAGTTGTATCAATGTGTCCAAAATTAAATGAATTGATAATTCTGGCGTCTGCTATTAGTTTACTCGAAGGTATTTGAGATTCTGAAAAAATAAGGTAGATGACTCTTTCAAATAATGGAACGATTAAATGTATTAATATCAAAAAGGTAACATATAGGTTCGAAAATTGTCGCTAAAAATATTGTCGCTATAGCATAGTTTGATAATGCACCTTCCCCGATTAGGAAAGAGATCCAGGTTCGAATCCCTGTGGCGCAACAACAATATTTTTCGATAAAATTGATTTTATATGTATATCTTTCTAATTAATATATTTAATTCATATTTATTATTATTATTAATGCTGATTTATCTTGTGTCAAATTTACAAGATGACTGGAGTTGTGGACATGTAATCTATATGTCTTCTATCCTTGGCTTTGAAGTATGCTGGTTTACTTCTTTGGATAGTTATTAGTTCTGTTTTTGACTTATTCATGCGTCTTAGTATTGGTAATGTGGTCAAGCCAGGAGATCTTTAGCGTACGTCGATACAACCACATTTGAAACGCCTCCAGCCTTTGAACGGCGGCTTCGACTTTTATCGTAGAAGCTAGATTAAATACTTTCGATCAACCCCTATATTTCACTAATTTAGATTTATTATCAATGTTAACCTTTGCCATATCGTGATATAAAATACTCGTATGCAGCCATGTTGTCAACTCGTGTTACCGTAAGAGATTAGATTTGTTTTAGTCTCTAAAATGTGAAAAAATGCTTTAAGTGGCTTTAAAATTGTTAATGCCACTCTAAATATTAAGCATTAAATGTGGAAAAATGATTAATATAATATAATAATTCGGAGCATTCATCAAGTTCTATACAACCATTCTTCTTGTCTCTCTTCATTTAATTAGTGAGAATAATACAAAATTACATTCATGTGTTTGTTATTATTTTTACTGTGAAATTAATGTGTGATTTTAATATTATTTTTGCCAACGTATTAATTTCTCAACAGATTGAATTGAGAGTTAATTATATTTATTGGATTCTCTTTAAATGTCTGATTTTTCACTATTAATTTTTAAGCGTAAATATTTTCCTTGGGATTAACTAAAATATGAATATAATGCTGTGTGTATTTAACGAAATATTGGGGGCGATAGACCTGTGTTGCTGCATGGCTTGGGAAGGGTTAAGTGAATATCTTCTCGTTGACGACCTCAAAAATGAAATTTGACGTGTCATCGATGAAATCGATCAGAGATTGTAAGAAATTTGTCCGACATAATTTTTTCATATTTAATGGGAAATTGTGCGATTTTACACTCAATAAAAATCCAATCATAAAACCAATAAAAACGTCATTTTATTTCCAATTTAAATCCAGTGTTATAATTGGCTCATCCTTTAGTACCATCACGACAGCGATGTCATGGGAGAGTCATGGATTTGTGCTGGAGTGACACAAAATATCTCAAAAGAAGAATAAAAATATGATGTGACGTCTAGAAAGAATTAATAATCGAAATAACAAGATTTGACTTTATTTAATAAAATATGATTTTCTGTCACGGTTCAGTTTCATATTTGTTTTGGTAAAAGTTTTATATATAGCCCAGCTACGCTGAGCATTAGCAAGTTATCTGATGGATCCATCTAGCAAGGCTTCAAACCCTTTCGGCTTGATCGTGATTTATCGTAAAACCGAGGGCTAAATTTAGAACCACGCGCACAATCTATCATGGCGGCTTTCTTCTGTCAGATTACGGATAACCCACAAACTTTCAATAAAATCCTTTACACGTATACTTTATCAATATTGTGTAACTAAATCGTGCTATTTTCACGTCACAAATTTTATTTACCCATCTATATGAAATAGAGGTACATATGTCTGTCTCTCTTCCCGTTCCAACCGTTTCGCGAACCCGCCACCTACCCGGGACCGTTTATAAGCAAAAGCTTCTATATGTTCTTATTCTGCAAACACAGATCGCCCAGGCACTATTTCCTGAAGCGAAGTAACGCGCTCGATCCTCCGGACTGAGATGCACACAGAAGCGGACAGCGTCGACTGAACTCTCCAATAAATGACTAAAAAACAATATTCTTAAGTTGGTAGTAATTTACTTTAGTTACCTATAAGTATTATGTTAGAATAAGGCGACACTGTAGATAAAGTGTCGCGCCTAATTAATTTGAATTATTTAACTTCCAGTAAATTGTTCAGAGGGTTGTTATTAATATAAAACATTTATGATGTTTATTACAATAAGATAGTTAGTAAAAGTGTCAAAGCGATTAGCGCTGATGCACTTGTAGTAGTAGATTTGGCGGTCTAGCCACATGTAGAGTACTCAGAGTATCGTAGACTCTAAGGAATTGGAAAAAAAACGGTCCTATTCATTCGCTGCCTGGTTGGCATTTTTTAAATGCTAATAGGCAGCTGTGCAACTTCGTTTCGCACATAGTGTCGAGACGGAGCCGAACAACTGCCATCTCAAAACCCTCACAATCCCCCAACTCTTCTTTATTCATGATTAAACAAACAATTAGAAGGAAAGTATCCCAGTGTAAGAAAACATTAAGCTTGTAAATGTAAAAAATAAGTTCAGTCAAACAAAATAAGGCGATTAAGAAAAGACAGAAACAAAATTAAAACGAACTGGCCAGTCATCCGAGCACCACTGCCGGCAGATAACAGTCCAGAGACAAACCAAAAGTATTTGTTACTTAAAACAATTTCTAATACAACAGGTGAGAAATAAAAAGAATAATATAACATGGCAACAAAGTAAAGAAAAGTTATGTTAAAGTTAAGTTACAAAATATTATTTATGTTATGAAAAGAAAATCAAAAACATTAAAATAAAACAACTTGCACCAGAGAGTTAGTGCTGGGCTCCAGCCGCAGCTTTATACCCCAAGAAGCGGAACAAATCCATGTATACGGCCTTCGGCAAACATTGTAGATGCGCTACAATAACGCGCCAATCCGAATAGTATTCTGTATGAGTTGTTGTACTGAATTCGGAGACGGTTGTTAGTCACTTGCTTGTATTTCGACCAGAGCTCGTAGGTATACATGCTGGTGAAGAACGATTTAAGCAGGATAATCTTCACCTCCTTACTGCATCGGTAGGAACGCCGTGACAGCATATTTATACAAACGCTTAACAGTCTACTCTGTCGTTGTATATCATCATCGTCTTGTCCATCTTCATTGAATAATCCAAGGTATATAATATATAATATAATACTGTGAAAAACGTTTGTGGAGGTATATCGCTTTCACTCTTGTTATCGCTGAACGCACCCTGCAGTTACCGGTGCGTGAAATCAAACGCCTAGCAGTCGTAAAATCTCCCAGTACTAATGTCATGTAATAATACGATCGGGAAAGTCTTCGAAAGTTTCACTCTTCTCACCGCCGCCATCCCATCGAAACGCGTATGTAACCACTCTATATTTGAAAACTGTGCTTGTCAATACATCAAGTGTTCACTGTGAGTAGTATACTTGTCACATAACCGTGATTATCAATTGGACAAGTGAGTGATGGATGTTTATTGGGGCATCCACTACGCACAGTTTAATCATTCACACAACCTGCTAAATGCTTCTGATTCGCAAACATTCTCACCCACACGGGCATTAATTCATAAATCCATATATTGATATATAACCTCTGAATCATTCATCCCTAAAGTAGCTATGTCTGCCTCCCCCTGGCCGCCCCACCACGAAACACTTACCATTTTAAATATTACCCAGTCACACCGTCACCGAGACGTTAACTGTTTATGATATTATGACTCAACTTTCTATCGACCGCACCGGTATGTCATTCTTTTAAAATGAAATTCGTTTAAAAATAAAAAATATTTCATTCCTCACGGTTTCGGATTAATTAATAATAAAGAAAATAAAATATGTAATAATACATTTAATACAGGCTTACCATTCGTTGGATTGGACGGAAAATACGTGTTCAGACATTGATGACCTTGGAGTCCATGCGCATTTGTACTTTAATACCTAAGTCAATTTGTCTTATATCATTTTTTTAAAAGTGCTTCAAACTTTTCAAACACAAAGAAGTTTATTCTGTAAAATGTTATTCTATTTTCGTAGAAAGCAATCACTTTGTGGTCTGACATGTTAGATCAAATAAAACACAATCACTCTGTACGAATTTTATTACACGCCGACCGGTTTCACTTAGTTTAAGCTTCGTCAGGGCGTATTTAAAACTAACAAAAAATACAAAAAAGTGCACTTATATATACGTAAAGAGGGAGATAGAATACATATACAGTTGGATAGAACATCATGCTTGAGCTAAGCGAAACCGGAAACCGAAATAAAGAAATGATGTCCTGTTCGTGTGATCATTTCCATGAATCTTTGCTCAGTTTCCTTTCTGCCAACACCCGATAACCAGCTCCTGAGATGGTGTTTGAGTTTGTTCATCGAGAACTGTTTCATGCTGTTCGGCAAAATGTTATAGGCTTTGGGGGCCACAGAAACATATGGCAGGATTGACCAAAGTTTGTTTTCATTTTAAGCTTCACGGTGAGCTTATTCTTTTTTGGTCTCGTAGCATAATTGCTTTTGAGAAATGTAAATCTTTCTATTGAGATTTATCACCAACTAGTTGAGGCTGCAATTCAAGAAAAACAACCTTGAAGACGCTATCAAGTGATTTTTCAGCATGATAATTCGCGTCCGCATATTTCTAACATAAAAAAGTGGCTATTCAAGAGCTCGGTTGGGAGGAATTTAAATTTGCTCCATCCGATTTTTATCTTCTCAGTTCTCCATCCAACAATTTCCTTCAATAACGACGTTGCTCTTCAAAATTGTCTTGGCAACTTCTTCACATCCAAACCGCGGATTTATTCAGTTCTGAAACTGCAAGAAAATTGGTAACAGTCGATCGTAAACAATACAGGAGATACATTATTGATTGGTTTATGTATTTAAAAAAATAATAAAAAAATTACAAACTAATGTATTAAGAAAATAATATACGAACCCTACCGAGATTAATTCGTAAGTCGTCAAGCATCTAGGATCTTCCCACAAAAATCGTAAAAATATGTTAACAAATGAAGATATAGATGTCTCACAGAAACGAAGCTATTATTTTTACATATGAAGTGTGGAAGTTTTGGGCTTACTACCTGTCATCGGCTGGCTTAAGTGATCACTTTACACAATGTAACGTTCACCTATTTACCCACGCTACCGCGTCTATCAAATTTAAAATGTTAAATTTAAAAATAAACCACTGGCGCGAAATGCTCGTGTGCACGATGAACACGCGGTTAAGGGTTAACCTTGAAAAGTAATGAAGAAATCGTGCCAAAGCGTCAACAAAGTTGCCAACGTATGGGCGGTGAAACTGTTTTCGAATGGAAATCTGCCAAGAATCTGCTTGTTGGACGAAATATTACGACACGTTTTCGCTTTGAACCGAGCTAACGCCACATATTTTTATGCGGATTGCATTTCACGTTGTGTACATGAAATGGATTCGCTATTGTTAGTGTTCACATGTGTGCGTTACAGTGAGGTATGAATGTAAACAGTTGCCTCCCACCTGGCCAAATTGCTTGCCACGCTACCGATACATATTTCAAATAACGTGTACATTACTATTATGTAATGGCCCGTGATCACGGAATAGATTTTTATGAGTTTTAAACTAGCACCATCAAGCCTCACTGAGACCTACACCGGACCTTAAAGATTCTCCGTATGTGCATGCTACATGTCAAATGTCATATTTTATTTATTTATGAGAAACAAACAATACAAATGTTTTAATAACTTATGAACACAATATAAAAATAAGTTATTTAGGAGAACACATTCTTATTGTGAAGTTGTAATTATTCAGAACATAGGTCTGTGATATTTTAAATATGAATTAAATATATTAATTATAAAGATATACATATAAAATCAATTTTATCGAAAAATATTGTTGTTGCGCCACCGGGATTCGAACCTGGATCTCTTTCCTAACCGGGGAAGATGCTTTATCCAACTAAGCTACAGCGACATTATTTTTAGCGACAATTTTCGACCCTATATAAGTATATTAGTTGGATAAAGCACCTTCCCCGGTTAGGAAAGAGATCCAGGTTCGAATCCCGGTGGCGCAACAACAATATTTTTCGATAAAATTGATTTTATATGTATATCTTTCTAATTAATATATTTAATTCATATTTAAAATATCACAGACCGTCTGTTCTGAATAATTACAACTTCACAATAAGAATGTGTTCTCCTAAAATAAAAATAAGTAAAATAAAGAATAGTACATACTGGTAAAAATATAAACAAAAAAGTGTTTTTACACTGTTCAAAGAGGAGAGGATGGGGTGAAAATGGAAAAGGGGTGCAATAAAATATATATAATTTCAGCGGTAGTTAAAATTATAAATAAATAAAAAATAGGTATTTATGGTTTAAGGTGAAGGTATAGTGTGGATTTGAGTTTTTGTCTCTTTTTACCAATCTACGGAAACGCTGCCGTCGCTTCACTCCACTACCGTTTATTAATAATCTTACCTTATTTCAGCTTATACTCAATAATCCTTTTTTGGCGAGTGTTATTATACACGCCGCGACGCTTGTACTCGAAGTGGAGAGGAATCAACGAACTAGTCAGCATTCAGCCAACTAATAATGTAAATCTCTTTCTTTTCTTCCTCATGTTTCCACCATAAGTTCGGGTACTAAATCTTTGCGATATCGCCATATATAATAGCAGTGACGGAATAAAAAATTACGACTCCAACTCAAAATATAATAAAAATGAATAAAAAAGTGTTATTTATCATTTACATACTTATTTACCATAACGCCATTTCTCCGCGGGGATAGGCGGAAAGGGTAGAGCGCCACACTATTTTGTACTGATACACAATTCTCGCCTCATACCTCTTCTCATACAAGTTCGCCGATTATTGTGGCTTCTGACAGGATTATCCACCAGTATCTGGTTTATTTGGTAGTGCCAAGTCTTCCGCGGACGTCCTCTATTTCTGGTGCCATCAACACTTGCGTCATATATCTTTCTTACCATTCTCTCCTCATTCATCCGTTCCATATGACCAAACCACCTAAGTGATCCTTTTTTAATCTTACTCACTATACTAAGATCAACTTTAAATTCTTTCCTTATTTCTTCGTTCTTTACTCTGTCACAAAAACTTGTATTGTACCTACATGTTGTCGAGTAAAATTATTAAATTAATAATGCCCTTACAAGGCGAAACGCGTCTCAAGTGAATTAAACGAGTAGAATAAAAAAACAAGTGTTTTATTTTCACATGTGTCATAAAGCTATAAATAAAAAAATTCCATCCTAGACTTTCACAATTCAACAATATTATGTTACTAACTAGAAATTTCGTATTAAATTATTTTATAAACTGATTGAATTTTTCATTAGTTAGAAGTATACTGGAATACATTTCCACTATTTGGAATCCACATTAAAGTGGTTACGTCAACAGCTTGGAGAATTTCCAGAATAAATTATTTAAGCGGCTAAGTACAGCAATAATATTCCGCTGGGTTTCCGTTAGGTACTAGGGAAGCAGAGCGTGTCGTAAGCAGTCATTATATACATATCGCATACGTTGTGCATACTGCAATTGATTTTCTCTCACATGCACACATTCGCTTTGTGATTGTGACCGTGATTGGTGTTTGACTGAAACACTGATTGGTAACTGTGTTATTTGTAATGCGGCTGGCAAGCACCGGTACACTAGAAACTAAATCTTCAATCATTATATCATAGTTTCAATAGAACACTAATCACATAATTAGTCACAATCAAAGTTCGCTTTATTAGCGCACGGGTCGGAATACGGTGCCTTCGGCATTCTCTTCTCGGCTCTTATGTCATCAGCTGCTCACGCGTCTCACTCCATTGCATCGAATTGGTTAGTAAAATACAAGCATTGTAAATAAATTTAGAAGGAAGTCCAAAGGAGTTCACACTTTTTCGGAGCTGTTATTTTTTTATTTGAGAGTGTATATTAAAAAAAAAAAATAACTGAAAAAAGAAACAAAAGAGTGTTTTTAAACTGAACATACAAAGTGGAAATATTAAGGAGTGGAATGAAATGGGATGCAATATATACAATTTATTTTAATAGTTATTGAAAAGTTGGCGTAGTTTAATTTTAAAGGGATGCAATTTATCGTTGAAAATGTCCAAGTTATTAGAAGAATTTAAACAATTTTTTATGTAATTAATTCTGCCAAAATTTGGTTAAAAAAGATTGTTTGATCGTGTTGGGTGTGCGGGACAGTTTAAAGTTATTTGTTCTAATAAATATGAGAGGTTCCACTCAGCAAAGCAAATGCAAACAATTTATCGGCAGTCTGAATGATGTAATAGATTTTGTCACGATGTCATTTAAACATTATATTTTTGCGGAATAGTTCAGTTGTACGCCAATCCTGATGAAAATACGCTAGCATATAAAACCGGTTGCCGTAAAGTGAGTGTCCATGATTTCATTCTATATCGGGGAACACATAGCACCGTATCATTCACATTTTATTTAATATTTAATTCCCACAATGTCCATGCCAGGTAGACTATTTTATCTAATTATGTCTTGAATTAGTCCCTCTTTAAGGAGACCACTTGTATTAGTGTGCTTTCATCGTTCATTTTCCATCTCCAAAATAATGCAATGTTTTTAAATTTTAATCAGAAAATGAATTTATTTATAGATGAATCTATCTTCAATCAAACAAGTACAAACGACATTCCTTACGTGACGTAAAGAACACCTGCACCCTATCATTCGACCAGTTCCCTACCCTGTACTCGTACCCTGTAAATAGTACGCAGGCGGGAATAATAATCTGCCTATATAAGACGCCTGTAGATATGTTTTAACCTTGATAAATTTGCCGCAGTTTTTTATTTTATTGTATAACCAGCATCTAAGAAAGAATAAAAATAAAATAAAATAGTCTTTATTCTGTATGTAATAAGTGTGCAAAACATAACTAAGAGACAAATCTGTGTTACAAATTTTTAAAATGATCTCTTCAGAAAATCTTTACAAGCGTTTGAGTCTAACCTCTCCGGACGTGCGGAATATAATTTTTTTTTTATCTGTACTTACTATGCAGATACACTCCCGCGAACGAAATTCTAATTAAAGACGAAAACTAAATTATAATACAAATTGTTAAGAATTTTAAATTTACGCGACATTTTCAGTAAATGTTCTCCCAAGGGGGTGTGAAAATGATTCGAAAATAGCACACAGCCTAAAATGAAAATATTTTTGTGAAGATATTTTTTTTTTGACTTCGTTATAATTAACTTATTAATAAAGTTTTAATTTTATTCATTGCATATATTAACCAATGAAGGGGAAATAACACGTTTAAATAATTACGTAATTACTTTAAACTACTGCAAGGCCATGTTGATTGTCCCAGCCAATTAGAATTAATATCTCTCCATGTACCATCCAGATCGACCCGGCAATCTGCACTCTTCCACATACCCAGAAGTAGAACATCTTGCAGACAAATTTCATTCATTCACCGGTCATGCAAATACCATAATGAGAAATTTACAGAAATTGACTTGTTCAACTTTAGCTTTACTATCCTCTAAGGATTCTTCTAATGGACCACCACAATCTCAATTTTGGCCATTCACTCTGCACATGTTGCTCTCCCTTTACCGCAACAATAGTTGCAACCTCTCCACCCTTCTCCCTCTTTTTTTTCTTCTTATCATTAATTTTCTGTATCTAAATACTTTTATGGATTTTCATTATTAGTATCACATGTTAAATAGTTATTATGTTTTTATTACAATATATTTACACTGTAAAATAACATTTAATAAGTCAAGAGAATTAACAACTAGCTGAAAGAAAAGCTCTGTTTTGGACTCTTTTACCACAATGAGAATTATGCTCTCTTATAACTAATTATGCAGTAGAAGAGGCTCGGGTAAACGACGTAATGCATAAAAAAAAAAAAATCCATTCTTTTCGTAAGGAAGGACATGACTAAGACGAGAGAGTGCTTGTTTCGCATGCGAGATCCATTTATCGATTCCGGCTCCTCTGAAATATTCTTGAAATGACAATAAATGCAATGAGAGCGGACCCAACGCTTACCCAGGACCTTTAATAAGTAAAAACTCTTGTATTGGTTCTACCCATTCGTAGCTAAGTTGGCATTTTTTAATGCCATACAGGCAGCACGGTGCAACATCGCCGAGTACGATAGCGTCAAGGCTGTATCTAATTGCACCCCGACGAGATCAACATTATTAATCATATTTTATCCATAGATACAGAGTGAATACCAGTAAAATAACAGTACATAATATAAAATTATATACATAATGCCGGGGAACAGAGGGGTTAGTCAAAGAATCCTACTTCTTTTCAGGAAAACTAAACACTAATAAAATTTAATAGATTCGCAATCAGAGCACCACTGCCGGCAAACTCCATCCAAAAGAGCAGCACGCCAAAGAGTTTATTGGCAAGCCTAACATACATTCCCAAATAACCGAGACCTGCGAAGAGTATCCCAACTGGAAACCCACACTCGCACAAAGATCCTAAACAGTTTAACTGAGCTCGAATAGAGGTCAATTAAATATTAGTATTAAAAGTAATGTTAAGAATGCATAAATAATAAAGGTGGGATGCTCGCATATTACGAACGAAAGTCCTGCCCGTAAAGATCTACTATAGCGTAATCGTCGGTAATGTATTCAGTTTTTCCATCTCACTCAACGCTACTAATAACGAGGCTTTTCGGCGAATTCCGTTAATCGGCAACAAACAGAAACACCAATAATTCACCCCCTCCACGATATAAAGGGGATATAAACCGAACCATAAGATTTTCAAGCAGGTTTAGTTGCCTGGAAGGAATCCCAGCAAAGTTCACCGCTCTACGAAGTTTATTTGTTTGCGAGGTATTGCCGGCAGACCGGGCCGGATCGGGTCGGCACTTAGAAAGACACTGCGTTGCGTTTGAGCCACGCCGAGCCCGAGCAATTCCGTATCAGTCATCTTTTGAAGCTGCGATGAGACGCTACCAGCAGCCTTATCATGTACGCCTCCGCAAAGCAATTCGGTAGACCCCCGGGACTTGGTGAAATCCGTTGATCTTTTCGGAAAAGGCCTACGCAAAAACCGCGAGTGCCACGCATGTTTTATGTCCCACCTTAATTAAAAGACAGAGACTGTATGAGTACCAGACTAAATTATATTTAACCAGAGTCTGGGTCTATGTTTATTTTATATTCTTCTTTCTTGTGTCATATGTATATTATGATATATAATTAGTTAATTTCTTTTCGACTGTTCTAATTTGTGTTAAAATAAATAAGCTTTTCTCTTTTCATATTCACTACGAAAAATTGAATCAGGTGTATATTTTTTATTTGTTCATTATGAAAATTCTTATAAATATACAAAAAAGGCGAACAAGCTTCACAATGTAAGAGATGTTCACTGTCTCCTTAACTAGACCGAAGTCTGTACTAAAGGAGACAGGTTCATCCGTTGTCTATCATACAAATATGAAAACCATTATTAATCATAACCCTAATTAATTAATCTTTTTTTTTATCTAAACCAAAAATATTAGGCATGAAAAAAACAGGGTTATAAAGAATTTTAATAACATAATAAATTAGTAAAATCCTCTCGCTATCCCATGATTGAAACACTGCAAAACAGAAAAATGAATCTTTGCTCAGTTTCCTTTCTGCCAACGCCCAATAACCAGCTCCTGAGATGGTGTTTGAGCTTGTCCATCGAGAATTGTTTCATGCTGCTCGGCAAATAGGCTTTGGGGATCAGAAACATATGGAAGGATTGACCAAAGCTTGTTTTCATTTTAAGCTTCGCGGTGAGCCTATTCTTTTTTGCTCTCGTAGCATTAAATTCATAGATAAAAAGATCCCAA
Organism: Eubasilissa splendida; assembly: GCA_031772225.1. Taxonomy (NCBI): domain Eukaryota; kingdom Metazoa; phylum Arthropoda; class Insecta; order Trichoptera; family Phryganeidae; genus Eubasilissa; species Eubasilissa splendida. Next base: position 3,410,180 of record CM062858.1, read on the forward strand.
TTTAAGATGAGGGCGTGACTAAGCAGGTACTGAATACTTTGCATTTATTTAAACAATTTTATTTACAGGTTGCATATTTTGTGGCACTGAATATTTTTTTTGTAAAACGCAGCTTTTCTGACATACAGTTTAATTACAATTCTTATTGTCCGATTTGGTTGGAACGTGGTCTAAATGCAAACTGCTCAATATAGAACTAAATGGTTTTGTCTAACGATTCCATTCAGACGTTACAAAACGTAAAATACACAAAACGTATTTTGTGCACAGCTTGCACGTAGGTCGAAATGATGGCATCGGTGGCGCAATGTGCATACCAGATAACTGAACAAATATTCAGAAGTTAATAAACTTTAATAACTTTAAAATCCCTAAATGCAACACCAAACACTATCAGCAAAATTCTATATATTTAGGGATAAAAAATTTCAATAGCCTCCCTACACAAATTAAAGAAATAAAGGATATAAAAGAGTTTAAAAAGAAACTAAATGAACACTTCAAAAACACATAATTGGACAATAAACAGTATTACAGAACACTTCAGAAGCACACAAATGCGCAATGAATAGAATATGTAAGGTATTATATAAAATTATTGTAGTGTAACTCTATCTCCAAGCACAAGAGCTGGTATCTTTTTTTGAGAGGTAAGCGAAAGAAAAACTATGTTTTTTAAAAAAAATGTAAAATACTTTATTTACGCTATAAAAAAATTGTAAAAAATGTCTAATAAATAAAAAAAAAATATATATATAACCAGTAGATTTCCGTTGGTTCCGATGATGTCCCGATTCACCATTCGTGTTCAGATGTTAGGGTATCCCACTTGACTTACAGGCAGGTTAATTATTGTGACAATTATGTGCGTGTGTGAAAAAAAAACTTAAGGTGTGTTCACATATTTATTCTAAAAATGATATTGCTTTGCACCGGCTAGATGTCCCATGACCAGCTAAACATAGATTAGATTAATTCCATAAATCCGCTCCGTACAAAGAAACAAGTAATAAAAGTAGTGGTGTGATATATTTTTTTAATTCTTCGAAAAATCTCATTCACGAAACAAAAATAATTTTTTCGACATCTTGAAATGTGTCAGAGTTACACGTGCTCAAAGTTGCGTGTTTTAAACACGATCTGTTTATACTGTCACATCTTCAGAGTCGACGAGTCGGTACTCTATACTTCAGCGGGCGTATGCAGTGACGTCACACGGTAATTGGTGCGTTTTTCAACAAGCCCAGCTTTGAACGTATTATTTCTGAAAGTATTGCACATTTTGAACGAATTAAAAAAAAAACATGGTAATCTGGATGTTTCTGACATGCTCCAATACCTCGTTAACCCTCCCCAAAGCATGCGGTAACACAGGTCTACCGCTCTAATTAAACCTGTAATATTTCGGTAAATACACGCAACATGCAATTCATATTTTAGTTAAATTGAAGGAAAATATTTTCGATTAGAAGTGACTAGTGAAAAATCAAGTATGTAAGGCGAATCCTACAAAAATAATTATCTTTCAATTCAATCCGTTGTAAAATTAATACGTTGACAAAAATATCATTTGCGTCAAAACAGAAAGAAACCACATATTATTTTGCAATGGTGTCTCTTTCCCACTGATTAAAGAAAGAAAGATAAAAAGAAAGGTTGTATTATATAATGCAACTTGATGAATGCCCTGAATTTTAATATTATACATATTTTGTATATTTAATGTTTATAGTAAATTTATGGCATTAATCATTTTTTCACATTTCAAAAGCTAATAGAACTCTAATTTCTTACGGTGACACGAGTTGACAGCATGGCTGCGTACGAGTATTTTATATCACGTCATGGCGAAGGTTAAAAAACATTCAAAAGCGACCGATTTCATCTTCTCATTGTCTAACAAAAATCCTATAAATTAAGCTTTTTCTCTCTGTGGTTCATTTGACTTTAGATTTAACGAACTTCTACTCGAAATGAGACGTTTTTTAAAAATAATAGTGATTTAAAAATAACAGTGATTTAAAAATAACAGTGATTTAAAAATAACAGTGATTTAAAAATAACAGTGATTTAAAAATAACAGTTCAGTATGCCACGTACACAAAGTGACGCACGCACATTTATCATATAAACTAGCGCTGCTTATGTAATAAGAACGGTAAAAAGCTCTGGTTGGCTGTTTAAAAATAGGTGACCCGACTGTATTAAGTACGTGGCCTGGCAACATTATACGACACCAAACAGTCACCGTGCACCATGCATTAATCGATGAGGTACTGACCATCTGACCGAGACACTCAGAGTCCATCACAGATGTTCGCAAGCTAGCGCACCCACCGCTCGCCGCTCAAACTAAACCGACACCGTTAACGTTCATAATTAATTAAATATTAGAAAGATATATATATAAAATCAATTTGAACCTGGATCTCTTTCCTAACCTGGGAAGGTGCACTATCCAACTATGCTACAGCGATAATAATTTTAGCGACAATTTTTCGAACCTATATGTTACCTTTTTGATATTAATACATTTAATCGTTCCATTATTTGAAAGAGCCATCTACCCTATTTTTACAGAATCTCAAATAATCTGATAGCAGACGCCAGAATTATCAATTCGTTTTTATTAAATTTTGGACACATTGATACAACTTTATCATTCTGTGAACAGACCTATGTTCTGAATAATTACAACTTTACAATAAGAATGTGTTCTCCTAATAAAAATTTTTATTCATTAATAGCCCAAAAAATGATTTTGAGACTTATTCATAAGAAACCCTATCGCTATCCTTCAAGTGTACTCCTCAAAGGATGTCACGTCCTAGACATCCGTCAAATGTGTATTATTGGTATACTAAAACACTTTTACCGGCATAAACAATATTACCGGCAAATTACGCACCCTCACAAGGACACAGGCTAACTGTCACTATCTTGTGCAAAAACTAAACAAAACTTTTGCACAAAGATTCCATTTGTTTCTAGCACCAAAAATATACAACGGTCTAAATGCAAAAGTGAAAGATTACAAACATAGTCTTGTATATATTTCACGAAAAGTGCAGTTTTGGCTCAACGAATTGGGGAGAAATTACGCCCAAGAACTTTTAATGGTCCAAACTTGAGAATAAAACTGCTACAACAGTATATTGAATTACCTAATTGCATCTCTGTATTAACTCTTTATATATATATTTTTTGTACATTGATCATTGCACTTTGCTTACTGCTATACCGGAGGAACACTGTCTGCTATAATACAGTGAATTACTAGTGTAGCAGGCAGGGTACCCAAATATATGTCTTACTTTCTTACTGATATGTTGTATTTACTTTGCCAAATTTTATATGCATACCCTCGGTACAGTTGTCTGATATTAGAAATATTACGCAACACTCGTAGTAATTAACTAGGTGATAATGTATACATAATGAATATTAATTTGGAAGAGTAATACGTCAGACCGTTAGATATTATTTATCAATGTAAGTATATAATGCATGTAAAAAGTGAATCTAATAAATGTATTATTATTATTTAATTTAAGTATCTAAACAATTTAGTGATACTTGCCTATCTTATTGAGTAGACTGGCGTTACTAAGATCGAATACTGGTCCATGTTGGCCTACAGTACGCAGGGTTATACACAAATGCCTCCTACTGTGGCTACACGTATCTAATTGTTTAAACAGCCCCAAAAAAATGAGAACATCTCGTAACACACAAGTTATTTCAAAACATAATATAATTAATTATAATTATTAATGAAATTTTTTTTTGCTTATCAAAACACCCCATATTGCATTGGTTTAAATCTGGGCTGTTCGGTGGCCACATGTCTGGCTCAATGAAATTACGACGAAGAGAGTTGATTGTATTTCTGGCTGTGTGAGATGGAGCTCCGTCCAGTTGTGTTGTAATATATAGCTTTACTCCAGGCTTTGTTTTGAAACTCTTTGATCATTCTCCTAGCACCCCAACGTTTTTCAATTCGCAAATTTTTGATCGAAATACGGTCTTCTGCTGTGATTTTTGCCATTCTGGGCAACAATTTGAAAAGACCAAATACAAACATAAGAAAATTAATAATAATCAAAGATGGTGACAGAAAATTGTCGAAATAAAATGTAATACTTTTTTTAGGCCACACTGTACATGCATATTTTTTTAAGGAGAACACATTTTTTTTGTAAAGTTGCATTTTCAAAACATAGTTCTGTGGTATTTTAATACAAATTGAATGAATCAACCAAAACGATTTATAGAAAAAATCTATTTATCGAAAAAACATTTAGTTTCTACCGTGATTCGAACCTGGATCTCTTTCTATTTCGCTGTAGTAATTGAATACATTTCGAACATATATTCTGTAATCTTTTCAATTGATAAACCTATTATTCCATCCACTTTAAAAGCAATCAATTTTATATTGCGGTAAATCTCATATATCTGTAGCAACTAAATATTTTTTCGATAAATATATTTTATCTGTATATCTTTCTAGTTGATCCATTTAATATGTTTATATATTTAATCAACCGTTTATTATTGTGGGTTCTATTGTTAAAAAAACAAACGAAATCACATAACAAGATCTAAATACATTTTATTTCCTTTGTGCGACAAATGCGGTATTCTTTTGACCTGTCGAAATGTACCTTTTTACTCGTAACCCCTCGTAAATGCGAAAGGATTTTTAATGTTAGTTTTTTTTATTTTTTTATCAACAACCTTAATAGTTTTCTTTCATGTTGATTTTATAAAAGGTTCCGGCGCTCCGCAAGACGGAGAACCTCGTGGGACGGGGGTGAGGTCTCGCAAAAAATGAAATGTAGCCTTTTCCATACGTGTATGTAAAAACTCCATTAGGGATGAAAAGCGACGATACACGACAATGGCTCAAGTAATTAAAATATTTAATGGGTTGATTATTTTTAAATCCTTTTTCTTTTATCTTCTGTCCTGTCAGGATTGTCGTCATTGACAGCATGTTCCACTGTTGGAATGTAACTTTTCCATTGGACACTTGATTTGCTCGTTTGTCTTACAGATTTTTTTTGCACGTTTCGCAATAACTTTCCAGTACTATTTCTTGGCTGGTGAAACTCGTTGACGTTCTCGGTCTTCCGTTGTACGTTGTCTATGAACATCCCGAACCAGTTGCATTCATTTCAAACTTATCTTTTATTCGATTAATTGTAAGTCGCGTAGGTGGATCTGCCTGAAACTCTACATTCTAAATTCTACATCTACTACATTTTCATACTTTCAATAGCATTTTTAAATAATTTTTCTTTTTTCAAAAGTTAATCTTAGTCCGCTCATTGTTTCCAAATAATTACACACTGAAAAGAAAGAAAAAACAGAAAGTTATTATCTGTTAAATAGTGTATATATTTTTTTGGGACACCTGTTTATTGAACATCAGCATTTTTAAGCATTGTTGGACAATAGACAAAAAAAATGGCTAGGTTTCTTTCATTATGTATTCGAAATAAATGTAAGTATTTTACGAGATTTTTCTAAAGAAAACAAAGTCTTATTGTACCGAATTCGTAAACACACTTCTGGCGCGTCTTTTCGAATCAGCCACAAGCGTTGTTATTTACACAATTTCGCATCATCTTGTTAGTATGAAGTGTTACCTTGACGCCAGCAGACGTCAGCTTGACCGATATTTGATCGATCACGACATCGCGATAGCATTCGCGGTGTGGACCTTTCAGCTTCAGTGCACCGGCACTGTATTTTGTGATATTGTGTTTTGATCACGCACTGTTTGTTGTTTGTGTACCGTGGATGAACTTGTGACATCGCCGTATTCAATTGGGATCGGAGATCGGCTCATCCGCGTGCCATTTGTGTGATTTTTGGCGGCGGCTGTAGAGATAACGGAGGCGTCATATGCAAGGTGAGGCGAGTAGTCCTTCCGAATCCCGGTTCCTTCGATTAGAACCTCTATCCCTTTATGGACCTCATCCTGTATCACGTTTCCCTACTTCCCTCCCATTCCTTGCGGTGATTTCGATTTACGACCGGAATTGTCGTATTCCACTATGTGACTCAGAGATTTCGCAATTCGTTCATTTTGATCCAATCGATCCGGGTTTACAGTTCGAATTCACTTCTTATGTTTCATAATACATTTAAACCATCTACAGAAATTATCAAATCTTAATCTAAAAATACGTACATACTCGTAATAATATAAATAATGATCTCATCAAAAAATAATAATTGAATTGAGTGGCAATAATATAATCGTTAATAATTTTTAGATTTATTGTGTTTTTTAATAAAGTATTAATATTTTTTAATTGCCTCTTCTACGGAATACAAATTATGTAACTCGAATAATCACTCACTTGTACAGTTGTCGAGTTTTACAAAATAAAAGATCAAGATTTGACATTTCAGAATCGTTACGAATTAATGACCGAATACATTATTCTGAACTTCCCAACTCGGGAATATATTTTTGTGACTCGAATAAAACTCGTCTAATATATATATATATTTTATTCCATTTGAAAAACATATAGAAACATATTTAAATATTAAAATAAAGAACAGCCACAGCTTTGGGGAAACCTAGATTGAAGTTTCGGCATGATGAGAGATTTATATCTCTCGTTGACAAGCATGGTTATACCATAACTCGAAGCCTTGACAATGGCACGTGCCATTATTAGTGTGGGGGATATAAATCATCTGTCATGGGATTGAGCTTCGTTGAAAACTCACTCACTTTTGTTTACAATATATTGTCCATTCTCATCAATTTTCAATTTAAAAAAATTATATATAATTTTTTTTTTATATACGTAATATCTTAACCACAAAAACTGTGTCGTGTAACATGTTATCCTCCAATTGTTTTAAATTTTAACCATTAGCCTTAGACAAACCCAAAAAATTGATGGGCATCTTGCGAGATGGGATAAATAGCTTGGTGAAGCTTGTTGTGGCGGGTCATGTCGAAGGACGAAGAGGAAAAAGAAGATCCGCCATCGTTGGATCGATCAAGTGGAAAATGGAATAGATACTTCTTTGGTGATGGTCTTAAGATCTGCAGGATGCCGAGAAAAGTAAAGGAGAGTGTCAAGAGGGCAGGAGTTCATGGAGATCACGATCCTCAGTCATGAGGGACCGACTTGGATGATGATGATGATGTTATACTAGGACTATACGGGTTATTAACGATCAGTTAATAATCTGTAGGTTAAGTGCCCTACCTTTGGACAGCATTAATATATCTGGCAATATTCAACAAAAAAATTCCACTAAAAATATACGGGTATTTTATTTTCGTCAGCTAGCAACACTATTGTATCAAATCTTTCATTTTGTCAATAGTGTTTTCGTTTTACGAATTTGAAAAATAATTACAAATGGTAAGTTTTTTTTAGCTATTTTGATGAAGTATTTTTAATTGCATATTAGTAAACCATGAATAAGCTTATTTGATTCAATTGTTACTTTTATATATTTCTAACCTCAAATTTCTACGATTAATAATCTTTTAATTTTGTGCGCTTGTTATACCTTTGGACAACTTTACGTTCGTGTTTGTACCTTTGGACGCGTCCAAAGGTACAAACACAGTGGAGTATATTTGCCAAGAGGTTTGTGGCTAATAAAACCTTTTTTATTAATAATGCTTGGAACGTAAGAGAGAAAATGTTAATATTGAAGACTTTTAAGAAGATTTATAGAGGTGATCCAAGGCATGAAAGTTTTGAATGACTGTTGGAAAATGGAAACTTACTATGTTCTGTTTAACTATGTGAAGAAGTATGCTACTTCAGGCAAAGCTGAAATAAGTACAGCTCACTCGCCAAAGATATTCTAATGTGGAACCAACTAATTCTGAAGGAAAACAAAAAATCATTGTGGTAGGAAGAAAGGAAAATCAAGAATTCTTACAGACACACCGGAAAAAAATGAGATTATGGAAAATTTTACAAAGAATGGAAAAAAGAAAGACTGAAAAATGAAGATCCTTATGGATAAAATAGTTGTAACATGTTATATAATACGTGCAAGCGATTGGTCAATGGAGAAAATTCACTCACCTGTGACACATAATTTTCATGTAGGGTGCATACCGAAACGACACAAAGAAATTATATAATTTCCTATGTCAGAATTATTTTATTCTATCAGAAGAATCCGATACAAATAATTCAGTGGATTCAGAAGAGCTGTACAATACTTATTTAAAAAACAAACACAACATAGATATTTAGTTACGTCATATTTTTTTTCAAGCCCTCTCGCTATATTTTTTAATAATATCTTATATTTAATTTCTGTTACTCCATGTTATTCAGAAGATTATAAAAAAACATTCAACGTATATTTGTAGCTTAAAACTTACTCTTACATAATATTATATTCATAAATGAATTAGTGTCCAAATGTAGGTTCATCTCTGTCCAAAGTTACGCGCACGTGTCGTACTTTTGGATAAAAATACAGTTTTTTAGTAAAGTCTTTATAACTTTTAAACGGTGTAAAATTAACTATACTAAAAATATAAAATACGTACACAAGTGCCATCTCAATAGGTAAGAGAAAACAGTTTGGCAATATTATTTTCTAAATACTAATTTAATGTATTAATTATAAATATATACATATAAAATCAATTTTGTCGAAAAATATTGTTTTTGCCCTACCGGGATTCGAATCTGGATCTCTATTTCCAATTCGGGGAAGTACATTACCGATTGTGTTATAGCGCCAGTACCTTTCGTGACAAATTTTCGAACCTATATGTTACACTTTTTCAAATTAATACATCTGTCGTTCCATTATTTGAAAGCCATACCTTTGAGTAAACTAGTCATTTTTATTAAATTTACAAAGTTTAATAATATTATTTTCTATTTATCAGATAAAAAAATCTAAAGTTGAAGAATAAAATTTTGTCCACAGGCAGGACACTTGGCCTGTATTAAAAATTGTATATATGATTTTGAAAAAAACAAATAGAATTTTTCTCCACACACGTCATCTTCTAAATCTTCATTCATCTAAAGGATAGTAAAAAATACGTCACCACAGTTTAATTTTCATCAAATATTGGTTGTGTATTTGGTTTCTGTTGTAAAACTTTCAGTCATTAAATGTGTATTTTGAAATCATATAAATGTAGCTACGATTAACCTTTAGTGAGGTTATCAAGCCCGCGTACGTCGAACTTTATTTGGATTAGCAAGTTTAGATTAGGCTTAGTTATACATTGTAAAATTTGATAGCATTAATTTTGACAAAGAAACTAAGAACGGGGATATATAATTTAATAAAACTTAAAATTATGTGAGTTGATGATATTTTAGAGAAGGTCGTCTCATGAGTTATCGCCAGATTCCAGTCAACAACTTCGGAGACCGCCTCCGATAACAATTCGCGCAGTAACTTTATTGTTCAGGTTAACTTCTATATGGAATGTACGAATGTGGGAGCAAAAATAGGCGATTTTATTGCATGCTGTTTATTGTAAGCCGATGATGCAGTACTAATGGCGAATAATGAACAAGAACTACAGAATACGATGTATGCAAGGAAAGCGACCTTATTATAAATGGCAACAAGTCGAAAGGGATGGTATTCGAGAAGGAGGAAAGCAAGACACCGTGCAAAATACTTGTGGGTAATGAATGTTTGGAACAAGTAGATGAATTTGTGTATTTGGGAAGTATGTTTGATAGAAACGGAAAGGCTGAGAATGATATCGAAAGGAGGGTGACTGCAGGAAATAAAGTGAACGGCACTTTGAATGGAATTATATCAAACGGGAATTTGTCAACTGAGGCAAGACTAGCGGTGCACAATTGAATCCTGGTACCGACACTGATGTATGGATGTGAGGCCTGGAGCTGGCAGAAAAGGAACGAAAGTAGACTGAATACAGTGGTAATAAGATCGCTTAGGCGTATATGCGGAAAATCTATTTATGACAGAGTAATGAATGAAGAAATAAGGAAAGAATGTAAAGCATGTAGCAAGAATGTAGTATAGTAAGTTAATGCTACAAACTTCAACAATATCTTCAATTGGCAATGGTCGTAAATTGAGTGTGGTAGGAGGAATGGGGAATCCCAGGTATAAAAATACAATGTGTTTGGGACATACATTTATTCTTGAACGAAAATAGTGTACTGTGCCTTCCACCTCCCCTCCTCTCCTCACCCGGCACGACGCCGCATCAGTCGAACGGCGACCCTGAAATCTAAAAGACTAGGACCCCTGAACGGAGATTGTGATAAATCTAAATTTACAGTCCATCTTGGAGGTGCCAGAAGAACTGGATTGTGGTAGGTGCAAACCTCCTTCCGAATATTCTGTTTCTTCCGGCATCTATGCTTTTTCGTAACACAATGTATGTATCAAATATATAGACATGAACTAATTACTTGTACCAATATTTTAATTTTAGTATCATCCACGCGATCACTTCGATACCACTTACGCAATCAAATAGCTCCGAGATTTTTTATTAAAAATATGACTCGATTATAATGAAAATTTAAACAAAGATATAATTTTCGTAGAGTAAATACTTTTACTGTCGCGTAAATGTGTCGTAAACTAGCGGATTTATGTTTATACCAATAATGTGTGTAGAATGCCCCTTGGCCCGCAATTAATGTTCTAAACCCCTCTCCCATATCTTCTACACTTTATTTCTTTAATTCTCCTCGGCCTTCAACTCTTGTTATCCGTCTGATGTCGTCGCTCCATCGAGCTTGAAGATGGCCAACACTTCTTTTAAGAGTGTGAGGCCTCCACTACAGAACCTTATTTTCCCACCCCATCATCTGTTCGACAAATATATGTAACCCACGTGTTTATCTTATGATTGAGTGTAAACATTGCATTTTTTTAATTTGAAGTTTGATGAACATGCGAATGGTCAAAACGCAATTTTTCTGAGATTTCTCTAGTTTGAATTTTGGGCCTGAGAGGAGATGAGCTAAGATGTAAGTCGATGTCATGAACCAAATTTCCTGTCCATTATATTGACATCTTAATTATATTTGCCGATCAAGGGATGTCACGACATTCTCTTCCGGATGACGGTTTGATTATATTTTTTATCAATAGACTGATAAAGTTTATTGGACGTCTCAGCCCTGAGATGTAGGGCCGTTATTTTTAAGGCGGCACGACACCCTCGTAAAAGTAGGGCAGGGGCGGGCTTTAATGAAGTTTACTTCTCAGAGAGACTCTTTGGGACGTGTCCACGCTGTCTCGGTAATTTCTGACAAATAGGAATTCATTAAGATGAAATGTGCCGGAGGAGAGACGGAAGATTTCCTTTCAGAAAAGTGGTTTTGGACCGATCATTGTAGGTAATTACTATTTTACGGAGATCTCTGTTGGCTTAGGTGGATCAGTCTTAATTCGCTTAATAGACTCACTTATTCAAAAGGCTTTTAACATACCTGGTGTCTTGTCGGGATGTTTATTATTTTACACAAAGTATTTTACGAAAATATTAAAATACACTTTTGAAAGATGCTTTCTGGACCAGTCACGAGAGAGGAATGCCGGGTTTCTGGCTTCACGTCGACGCCGGGACTAAACTCTGCCGGCCGCCATGCGAAGCTGCGTGAACCACCTCTCTCGGTGGTTTGACCAAGCTCGTCTGTACGGTGGTATGCGGCGTGGCTACCGCTACATAGAGCGTTTGGCGTGTAATATGGAAGTTCTTAGATGTAGATTGTATTGCTGTGTTAGAAAGTAAAGGTACAAAGGGGACCTTTCTCAGTGTTAGCTGTGTGTGTGGCGTGGACATGTACTTGAGTTGTGTATGATAGATGGTGCGGCATCAGGTATTTGGGTACATTTAAATTATCAGAGCCCAGTTACAATAGTTGAGACTGAATATTAGCAGATGCGGAAACTATGCGGAGTGGATCACGTGAGCTGCTGAAGGCTCAGGAGCCAGAGAGATAATGAGGAAGGCAAAGTGTGTAGACACACGCGAGAATGTGCGCGTCTCTTTTTACATGTACTTATGTCGCTAGAAGCGTTCAGCGTGTGATGGAGGCATCACTATAGGTCTTTGAATTGATGAAAGAGAAGTTATAAAGGATTTATAGTCACAAATGCCAGAGAATTTCAGTGTACAGTTTTCTGGGCTAATCTACCGTGTACATCTGACTTTTCTGACCGACGTTTTGGAACCCATTGCAGGGTCCATCGTTAGTATTGTGATTAAGAACTGGTTTGCAGTACCGTGTCGAAAACAGGTATTGCGTGAAATGGGTAGCGCGGTGCTATGCGTAAGTTCAATCTATGGACTCTTCGACTCCTATGACTTTGAAGCATCAGATCCGAAACGTCTGCCAGTAAAGTCAGACATACATGGGAGATTAGCCCAGAAAACTACATAGAATATTCTGAACGGTCGTAATAACTAAATAACATTCTTAGCATTTCAGCTTTCCAGAGGGTTTTCGGTTCACTCGGAAAACTTAAGAGGAAAGAATAAAAAATAACTCCCAGAAATACCGTTTTAGCTCCAAAAATACTATGTTCGGTTGCCTTCGGGTATGCATAACTTTGTATAGCTCTAGGTTCTAGCTCTAGTATTACCTATTAACACTTACTGCTCGGTGGGTCAAAACAAAAAACGTCTGGCGGTGGTGGGTCATTTTAGACCCACCTCAAGTTTTCAGTTTTTCAACCGTTTTGTGGGAGATTTTTTATAGATATATCATTTTGAATATATTTAATGAAATGGCATGATGTGCCGTAATGTTTCTGCTAAAAATTGAAAAATATTACGTATAATGTACATATTCTCATGCATCAACAGATGCCCCACATAGCCAAAATACAAACATCCACTGAGCATGTAATCTTCTCGTCGGAACCCGAACAGGTAGTGTCATAAAACTTACAGGTAGGCGCAACGCCCTTCAAATAGTTATATTTCTGGTATTGTCTAGGGACCGCCAGACGAAAATGAGTCAAAACAAATACATGGACGCATACCTGGTATCCTTTGTCTACCCGCTCAAAATGTTGACAATATATATTTCGGTGTAAGCGCTGAGTTTCAATCCCGTAAAAGCGACTGATTTTTGAGCGTTTTTTCACATTTTTATCAATAACTCATTTGAATCTCGTCCGATAATATTTATTTGTATCTCAAATTATTTGGAAATATTTAATAAAAGATTAGATAGAAGGAAAACAGCATTAAATTGAATATTTGTAACGTAATTCATATTTTAACAAACACCCGGGTCAAATCTGACCCACCACCGCAGAGTATGTTAATAGTTTTACCCTAAAAGATCATCTCTATTTCTGTTCGTAGACTAGATTGTATTGTGGTCTTATAGATAACGAGGAAGACGAAATTTGAAGCGAAATGGAGAGCTTTTAGTCGAGACTAGCTGATTTGCCATAATTTTCCGTTCTGATCTTTTATTCTCGTATTAAATAAATTTATTGTATTATTATTCCTTGCGCGTTCAACAAGAAAACTTGACGAACTAATTCTAACACGCTCCTAAGCAATTAATTGTATTGTAACAAGTTAGGGACATAATTGATGGTTGAAGTAAAACCGCAGACACAGAGCAACCACATAGAAGTTACAAATTCGGAATAGAAGCTCTCTCAATCTAATAAATATTCATCGCCAAACATTAAAGAAAATCAATTGAAAATTTGTAACAATATTATTTTTAAAAAAATGCTGTAGCAGAGGCGTAGTAGAAAGAAAGAGTGAAAGTCCATTTTAAATTACATTAAAAATAATAACACTATTCCTTTAAAGGAAAGAAACTAGATATTTTGGAAAACTTAACGATTGAATGTAACAAAAATGTCATCGATACATCTTATCCTGCGCTTGTTGACCACGCCCGTACACCCGCCCAACTTTAATCCCCCCCCACTCCATTCCTCAACCTGTAGTACCCAAGTGGCACGTAGTCCTTTAGTCTAATGTTTGGTATTAGTAACATTACTGCATTAATGCATAGTATTAGTAACATTACTGCATTAATGCATAGTATTAGTAACATTACTGCATTAATGCATAGTATTAGTAACATTACTGCATTAATGCATAGTATTAGTAACATTACTGCAAAGTCAGCATTGAAAACGTTAAAATAAATAACAAATTAGTGAATGTAAACAGTGTTATTATTTTAAATAGTTTTAGTTATCTACGATTTTTTAATTTTTTATTTATTTCATTCTAAACATAGTGTATACACAAGCACGCCTACATATGCTCTAATATAAACAATATTAAAGTATTTTCTTTTACTAGAACTTATCTTTTACATATTTGATCAGTTTCATTTTAAATCTATTCCATTTCTTATGTTTTCTGGCATTTCATTAAAAAACTTCATCGCACTATACAACATCGATTTATAAGATATGGCCTTCTTCCTGAATGGTAATCTCAGTCTATCCCTTCCTCTTGTACGAAGCTCGTGCTCATGTTGGTTTGCATAAATTTTTCGTGTTAATTTTGTAAATAAATACTATATTATTAAAATATATTCTCTGCTTAGAGGTCATCATATTCAGATCTTTCAGCGTTGCACTGATCCGAGTGTATCTATTTTTTTTTGAGTATTATTCTCATAGCTTTATTTTGCAACACTGACAATTGTTCCATACTATAACTATTTTACAAGACTCACTACTGATAAATCTTCAGATTCTCTCCAGATGTGCGGAGACGTTTGTGTGCATGAGTCTTTCTGCCAATCTCAAACTGATTTCTGAATTTATCTACGAGGTCTACATGGTACTGAGATTTATCTCATCTTGTCTCAGTCCGTGGACACGGACCGTAACGCCGTACCGAGTCTTTTGAAAAATGTATAAAAAAATACGTTGAAGAAATGTTCGCATCGGACTGATTAAATTATGGAAAACAATTTACTGTCAAAAGATAACAATTTCATTACGAAAAATGAAATGGTATTTTCTTCCCTACGTTTTATGGGACCGTTCCGAATGGTTCAGAGAATTCATACATCTTGGGAATTTCAGGGTCCTTGAACGAACTGATTGAAATTGCGGTCCAGGGACTGCTACGGAAGGAGATAAGCCAAGAAGAATAAATGGGAGGACGTAAAATAAAATACCTCTGTAATGGTGGGGGGTTGTGGAGTTATTCCACGGTCGATCTTTATGGTACGTGTCCAGGAATGATTTAAGAGATTTTTGACTCGAAACTATATCTATTTTCCTTGATTTTTAGTGATCTTTTTCTTTGATCAGTCGCCGTCAACATACCATGTCCCAGAGATTCTGCGTTTTGCGCCTTCAGGCTGTCTGAAAAATTTCCGACCTCAACATGAAGATGGCAACACTCGTCAACAAAAGTTGGGGAACATGTGTGCACATCTACTCACCAAAATTTCATCCATTTTGGACGCGCAGTTGTTGAATGACAATCGTTTGAGTGAGTCGATGTGAGGCACCATCATTTACCGCGGTGAAATTTTGGGGAGGCTGAATTCAAACGTTGCCGCACCAGTTTGGGTGACGATGAACGATGGACGGCCAAAAACTGCGACCACTGACGATAACATCGTTCAAGTTCACCAAATGGTGCTGGACGACCGTCGAATTAAGGTTAAAGAGATAGCAGCGGCTGTGTACATGTCCAAAGAACGTGTTTGTCACATATTGAATCAAGATTTAGAGAGATGAGAATGCTGGCCGCACGTTGGGTGCCGCGTTTGCTCACTGCGGATCAAAAACGTGTTCGAATAAAAATTTCCAACGCACGTCAATCATTATTGTTTTTACGTACATAATATAGACTGTGTATTTATCAGCAAATCTCGAACGCGCGTTCGAACAATACCCTCTCTAGCAATTACAATTTAACCTTGAAATTTTTCCGCTGGACACCCTATACTTGTATGTATAAAAGCCAGTTTCAAAAACACGTAATACGATATTTAATAAAAAATTAAGTAAATATATGGTGCTGGAAAAACTAGTAAGAAATAGAACACAACGCCGACTTTTTGCGATGTATATTTTATGTTTTCCCTTGCCGCGTATGTGTGATAGAAATAGGGTTAAGTATATTTATGTACAGAGAAAAAAATGGTTTATTAGAACATAAAATGCTTTAAGGGATACTTATTTTTAACATACGGCTTTCATAGTGCCAGTACTTAGTAATATATTTATAAGAATGGAAAAACCAATGAATGCATTTGAATAAGACAAAGTTTGGTAATAATATAAAAATACAACTAGTACATTAAAAAAATTAACAAATAAACATATATATAAACTTTTCTAATATACAAAATTTAAACATTCCGTACATGTTTTTAACTAATTTCAAACGACTGCGCTGAGCGGCATCAATACATTGTTAAAATGTGCATGTTACGTATGGTATTTGTTCCGTATTCATCGTACACATTTTTGGCGCTTCTTGAGAATCGGTCGCGATCTATATTATTGACACCTTTCCACGTTCAAATTCCCACCCATCCTTTTTCCCTACTGCTTGGCCAGTGTGAAGACAGCAGCAGTCAGTCAGTCAGCAGACGTTAACGCGACGCGATACTTGTTCGGTTGCGACACCGCTATTGCATTTATTGCTATTGTGCACAGTGATTATTGTGTGAGCCGCGGGTGAAGTGATTGATATCGCCGTCTTCATTTGGAAGCGGAGATCTGCTCGCTCGCGTGGTGTTTGTGTGATCTCGGCTGCGACTGCTGGAGTGACGGAGGCGTCATGCACGAGGTGAGGCGAGCAGTACTTCAGATTCCCGATTCCCCGAGATCCACCGGTCCTTCAGCTGGATTCCCTGTCTCATCATCGACCCTTATCCGTTAATCCAAGTCCCTTATTTCCTTCCCTTACCGCCCCCCCCATCGACGATTCCAATTAACGACCGGAATCGTCGTATTTCAATAGACGGGACGCGCGCCTCGAAGATTGCGCAATTTCGTTCTCTAGATTCCATATAGGCCCCTCTCTAATTATAGTCCTTTTCATGCCAGGCTTTTGCCCATGTATTGTGTTTTACAAGTGCAAATTCATCCCTTTATTCAACGATACGAAAAAAAAAACAGTAACAGCAATTTTTATCCAACACAAGTGGGGATTGTCGTGTATTGTGTTCGTAGATGCACGGATACACCAAGTACCGCAGCGGGAATTATTTCGCGGTTGGCTGCACTGACGACGCGCTGTATTGCGCTGCTCGGCGGGAGAAACTCGTCGAAGCTTTTTGTTTTCGCGCGTAGGATTCGAAATGTTTTCTCGTTTCATTTTGAAGTGGCGCGAAATGCCAAAGGAATTAAATAAAGAACAAACGAATTTGTTCCAGTAATGACATTTGGTGGGCATTTTTGTTTTAAAGCGTGACGCTACGAGAAAAAGAAGGCGGGGAGGGTTCGTTCAGCATTTTTAGGTTAATTTCGATACACCTACTGAAGAGTCTCTTGACGTAATAACAATGAACTGGAACACAAGAAATATGAAACAATATATAAAAAAAACACATTAAATATATTAATTAGAAAGATATACATATAAAATCAATTTAACGAAAAGTATTGTTATTGTGCTACCGGGATTCGAACCTGGATTTCTTTCCAAACTTACAACTTCACAATAAGAATGTGTTCTCCTTAATAAAAAAAAAGTTAATTAAATTTTATATAAAATAATATAAAAAAATTGAGATTTGCAGGACCAACCCGTGTACATGTATATTTGATATAACAGTGAGGAATGCATACAAGCGTCATATAGAATCGTAGATATTTACAATTATGTATTCTATAAAGTTAGACAAACAGAAGGCATTACATTTCAAACGAACTGGTATCTGACATTTGACGTACAACGAGCGTTAAATGGGGCGCGAGATGGCGAATCTATGACACATCTATGTACATCGTAGACTACGAAGGTAGTTGTTTCAAAAGAATCTCACGTAAGTCTAATCCCTGTTTCTATCCCCGCTCTAGCTTTGACTGACTGTTGCAAGGGTTTAGTTCTCGACACTGACAAATTAAAATATGTTTTCTAATTAAAACAACCTTTTGAGTCGGGTGGTCAGGACGACTTACTTTTAAATATATTTATAAAAATATAAGTCAAGCATAACATTTCATTATTTTGTAAATTGAGTTGAAATTCTATTTTATTCCACTATATTTTATTATATTAAAAGTTAGAACATTTTCGAGAACATCTTCCCATTATCAATAATACAATACAACTAAAGTTAAAAGCATTTGCAGACGGTAATTAAGTGTGTATTGGGTGTTTATTATTTTCTTATTGTTAATTTATCAATTTACAAAATAATCATAAAGTTTCACCGAAAACCTTTGAACAGTGATAACATTTCAATTAACATCCCCTTCGTGAATTACTCTTTAAATGAAAACTATATACGAGCCTCGGGCAACGCCGGGTGCTGACCGCTAGTAAAACGAAAAAAAATATTAGTAAGACATTTCCGTACGGTGGAAATCTTCGACATGGAAAACGTATTAGTTTTTTAAGGGTTTTTTTTATCCACCCTTAGCACGCGACCCCGTCATTCCGAAGGTACTTTTCAAATGGGATAAAGTTTATTCCTTTTTGGTTAATTTATGGGGCAGGGAGCCTCACCCCGTCGTGTGTAAGAAAATACATTAAAGATAGGCACAAGGTTTGGGTCTTCACATAGCGGGGGATGAAATTTAACGTGTTTTGGATACAGTAGGAATGTACACAGGTACGTCTTTAAGGGCCCCTGTAATAATTTGTTTTTGTTTATCTATCAATAAAATAAGAGCAAAAAGGAATAAAATAATATCGCAATAATAACTTACCCTTAATGATAAATCATGGTCACAACACAAGACAACGAACGTCTACACACCAGTTCCGAGAGCAACATCGAAATTCTATCATGTTCTTAGCTCCGAAACTGTACAACACACTCAACACTAACTGGAAATCGTTCACTTCCAATAAGATTGCGCAAATATGGACTCTATATGATTCGATTGGGTAGAGATTAGTCAGAAGCATCGCTAACCAACATTCCAACAATGCATCTAATAATTTACTTTTGATTTACATTTTTTTATTGTCTCTTTTTTTTTTATACCTCTGTCGAATCTTAATGTTTAATTTTAATTTTAATTAAATATCACCACAGTAGCACGAAAAAATCTTGCTTTTAACCCTTCCCAAATCATGCTGCAACACAGGTCTACCATCATAATTAAACCTGTAATATTTCGGTAAATACATGCAACGTAAAATTCATATATTAGATAATCCTAAAGAAAATATTAGAGCTTAAGAATGACTAGTGACAAACCAATTATGAAAAGGGAATCGTACTAAAACAATTATTTTTTCCATTTAACTCGTTGTATAGTTAATACGTTGGTAAAAATACAATATGTGATATAAAACAAAGAGATCACACACTATTTTCACAGTGAATAGAACAATAAACATACAAATATAATTGTCTCTTTCTCACTAATTAAATGAAGAGAGATAAGAAGGAAGGACACATTGTATAGGACTTAATGAATGCTCAAAATTATGTTATTATTCATTTTATCAAAATTGAATGCTCAATCGTATGATGAATGTAAAATCGTGCCATTAAAGCCATTTAAGCTAATAAAAACATTTTTTCTAACTGTTATTTACGGTAACACGAGTTGACTGCATGGCTGCGTTCGGGTATTTTATGTCATGGTATGGTAAAGGTTAACACAGACGGTAGTCTAGCAAAGTAGCCAGGACAATGCAATATGCATCAGTGATGGATGCCTACTGCATCCCGCACAAACTAATGAGTGTATAATATATTTGTATATTCACTTATGATTTACAAAAACAAATAATGTCATGTAATTAAGTTGTAATTATTCAGAACATAGATCTGTGATGTTTTAAATACTAATTTAATGTATTAATTATAAATATATACATATAAAATCAATTTTGTCGAAACGTATTGTTTTTGCGCTACCGGGATTCGAACCTGGATCTCTATTTCCAATCCGGGGAAGTACACTACCAATTGTGTTATAGCGCCAGTATTTTTCATGACAAATTTTTGAACCTATATGTTACACTTTTTCAAATTTCGTTCATGTGATCATTTCCATGAATCTTTGCTCAGTTTCCTTTCTGCCAACACCCAATAACCAGCTCCTGAGATGGTGTTTGAGTTTGTCCATCGAGAACTGTTTCATGCTGCTCGGCAAATAGGCCAAAAACATATGGAAGGATTGACCAAAGTTTGTTTTCATTTTAGGCTTCACGGTGAGCCTATTCTTATTTGCTCTCGTAGTATAATTATGAGATGGATATAAAATATATATTAAAGCCAATACCATGATTTTTATGCGTTTTATTTCATTTTATAGTTATTTACTTCTAAAAAAAACACCCTTTAGAACAGTGCTCAGTTTTGTAAATAGTTAGAATGATGTGACACAATATACTGTATGTATGAATTTATGTGGAAATTTGAATCAACTAAACTATTGCCAACTTGAAATAGTTCTGAAATAATCGTGGAAAATGTTGGTGTACCTGGGGATAGATGGGAAGTTATGACTTGAATTATTCACATATATAAGCTATTTTATGCACCTGGTGCGACTCACGGGATTAACCTATAAATATGACCATAAACAGCGACGTTCTCGTTCTATTTTTCTCAGCAATGCAGGCAGTTACCAGACGGGGTCCATCTTTCATCTCCTCTGCCAAGTCAGCCACCGCCGGTCGGGGAAAATTGCAATAGTTATGTTCCACGTGTTTACTACATTCGAGTTTAAAGGCGGTTTCATTTGGAGAGATTCAACTGCACACCGTCAATATCGAACCTTCCAGAATGACATCGACAGCAGACGGAATTGTGGAATAGCACTGTAGCAAATTATATAGATTGTTTTCTACGATGTTATTTTAAAGTTCAGTATTTAAATTAAATAAATATGTGATGTATTCTACTTCTACTTCACGTATTGTTTTTTTATCGTAGGTTAGCGATATAGTTGTAGAACGCTGATTTGTCTTGAAGATGCATATGTAAGCGTGAGAACTATCACTTTGGACATGTGTGGGTGTGTGTGTGTGTTAGATGAGTGGTGGGGGACAATGGTTATAAGAGGCCGTCACTGGGGGAACGGGCCTCTTTTCCATCGCCACCTCGCAATAGTTATTAGTATATATTTGAGTTATATAATTGTTACTTAGAGTTAATGCGTTGTTGTAATAAATTAATATTGTTACACGAATCTACCGAGTTTCACTGAGGATAGAACCCCAGAGGAATCTGGTGGTACAAAGATACCACAGTAAGATCTCAGACATTTTGGACATTGAGTCACTTTTTGAGGTTATGCAGCCAGAAAAAACGTTTTTCTGCCAAGCAAGCTCTATCTACGGTAGTACAAAATAAGTTATTTAAATTTTGTTGTCAAATTATACGTCAATATGACAACCTAGAAAAGGTTCTTGTCCTTGTCACAACTTTGTAATGAAAAATACCATTTGGTGAATTGATTGTTGATTTTTTATTTGATGATGATCATTTACCAAAAAAATTTATATAATGATTTACTGATATACATACTGGTATACATATTTACTCGTCCCTGCTGACCGAACTACGAAGCTACCTACCTACTATCTCTGTCGGGGATTCTCTCAAGATTGCCCGACATCTGTTACCGGTGTTGCTTTGCAGCCTGGCCCCGCAGCTGTCGCTGTCTACTCACCACAAGAGTAGACGGATAATGAGATACACTGGAATCGGACATGAGGTGACCTGTGTACATGAGGGTGATATCATAATGTGTTTTATAGTTTAAGTTTTCCAACAAGTACTGGATAGTTACTCTCGTCGATGTGTTTCCTGTTAACGTCTATTCGCTTCTGCAGCGCAATCTTGGCTTTGTAAAGTGCGACGTATAGCGAGGTTATGTCTCTGATATTATCTGTTCATTTATTGAAGATAGACCTCTCGCCTCCCATATTTGTGCATTTCTCGTGATCTTTAAATTTTTCCAGGCCATAATCCAGTCTCTTATTAGCATCATGCCCAAAGTATGAACGAATTCATTTCCTGCATGTTGTGGAGAAGTTCTTTAAGTAGAGTTTCCTGAATGAATGGAGAATATTCGTTCATTTTACCATCGGTTCTAGTTCATACCGTATGTATGAGGTGCACGAATTTATGTCGGCACGTCCACCAGTATACCAGGCTAGTCTGAGATTAAAGGATGTACAATTGGATGGATATAAATGAAACAATGTTTATTAATCTACTGGGGTTTATTAGCACTAATTAGTAACAAAATAATAAGACAATAAATATGAATTAAATATATTAATTAGAAAGATATTAATATAAAATCAAATTGTATCGAAAAATATTGTTGTTGCGGCGCTACCGGGATTCGAACCTGGATCTAATTACTAACCGGGGAAGGTGCTTTGACCAACAAAGCTACAGCGACAATAATTTTAGCGACAATTTTCGACGCATATATGTTACCTTTATGATATTAATACATTTACATCGTTCCATCCTTTGACAGAGCCATCTACCTATTTTTTGTCATATCATAGTTTCTGAATAATTACAACTTCACAATAAGAATGTGTTCTCCTAAATAATAAAGTTGTATCAATGTGTCCAAAATTTAATAAAAATGAATTGATAATTCTGCCGTCTGCTATCAGTTTACTCAAAGGTATTTGAGATTCTGTAAATATAAGGTAGATGGCTCTGTCAAATGATGGAACGATTAAATGTATTAATATCAAAAAGGTAACATATAGGGTCGAAAATTGTCGCTGTAGCTTAGTTGGATAAAGCACCTTCCCCGGTTAGGAAAGAGATCCAGGTTCGAATCCCGGTGGCGCAACAACAAAATTTTACGATAAAATTGATTTTATATGTGTATCTTTTTAATTAATATATTTAATTCATATTTAAAATATCACAGACCTATGTTCTGAATAATTACAACTTGAATGTGTTCTCCTAAATAAAAAATAATAAACTTTTTTTAATTTACGGATTTGAATACGGAACTCTTCTAATTTCATCCCCTACTCTAGCTTACAGCTATACCCTTAAAAACCATGTTTGAAGGTCTCGCTTTGGACGACCAGGTAGAAAGATGTCTTGTTCATCACTAATGGCGCAAGAATGTAAGAAAAAAAGGATTTAAGAGATCGGAAATAGACAAACAAAATACACCAAGGTTATAAGAGTTAGACAACCCGGACACATTTGCAGAAAATACGTTGTGAACGTTTTATGTCATTTATTGGGAAATAATAATTCAACACAAAGCTGTAGGGCGGTGATTTCTGGTGACTAATAGCATAAAAACAAGTCTGGTCCCATTGCCCTATCTCAAGCCAGAACCGAGCGTCCGTATTTTTACTGCTGTTCCATTAAAAAGAAGAATAAAATGGTAATAACTTTGGCTACATATTATACAGATACATTAAAAATGTTTGTCGAAAATAAAAAATGTCGTATAAGGATGGGGAGGGGGGGGGGGAGGTGTTGTTGCTGCTAGATGTTTGCAGATGGGTGGCGGTTTAGACATACTATTACACCAGTGCAGATGTAATGCAGAGAAAAATCCCTGCTCTCTTGCATGACTTGACACTGTAAATATTTGGTAGAGAATATTCTAGAATGAGAAATCCACGAGACAAAAATAACCAGGAGGTTGTTTCGATAAGTAGATGAAATTAAAAAGATTCGCGTAGTATCAAGTGGCGAATTAATAAAGGCTGATAATTAATAATATTATTAATAATGTAAAAAACTTATGTTAAAATTAACTTTACTTTCACGATACGATCAAAAGAAAACTAGGAGCACAGCTTTAAGATACTTTTCAGTGACAAAAATGAATACCAAATTCGCGGTCAACGAACTTTCTTGTTTTGTGCACCGTGGATATTTAACAAATTGACACTAGATAGACATTAAATGTGTGTGATGTGGGTGGAAAGCAAATTTAAACTAATTTGTTATTTGTGCTAACTTAACTACCTACACATTTTTATCTCCAACAGACAAAAATATTTTTACAACTTATAACATTTTATAACTTCTGATTAACTTACTTTACGTTATACTTACTTACCTTACTTTATAACGATTGTACCTTAATAATTACAACTTTAAAAAAATGCACAGGTAATTGTTTTAGAACAGACCATGTACAGTAAAGTAATTACCTTTATTTTCATATATACTATTTATGCTATAAAAATAAATAAAAATACACAATTACTGAATTTTCACCTACAACGGCACGGTTATTCAACAAATAATAAATATCTCATATAGACAAAGCCATATTTTATTATATTTAATGGAAAGATATGGAAGTATGGGTAATTACAGGGCTCATGACTTATCTTTGGCTGGCTCAAGTGATCACTTTACACAAGTGTAACGTTCACCACTCTCACCCATTAATCAATCTTCATATCTATCAAATTTTTTGGAAGTTGTATATACCGGTAAAACACTTCGAGTACAACTGCACTATCACTAAATTTGATATTCATTTTCCTGAAACAGCATAGGTGTCATAATGAGAATATATTTTTTTAAAAACATTATTTAAAGCAACATCCTTTATCAGTAAACACATTATACTAGAATACGCCTGAAAAATCATTTATTTTCTTATTTTGACCAGTATATTATTAGTAAGACACAAAGGCACTGTTATTATACAAATAATAGATATTTCACAGAGACGAAGATATTTTTTATTATATTTAATTGAAATATATGGAATCAAACAGAAGTATAACATTAATTTTATCGAGTCTTGAATCTTGTCCATTTTGCTTTGTAACTGACTGACTTGAGCTCAGCGACTAAGTTTCTCGTATGAAGTCGGGTAGATTAGTGCAGTTGTTCAAGTAAGCGCCTCGTTTCGTTGTATGTTGATTGCTGTGTTGTGTTAGAAGGATCCGTGTGAGGAGATAGCTGCTTCCAAAGTCTGCTCGGTTAATGTGTGAGTGTAGGCAAGCGTGTAAGGTTAACATGACAAAAACGCGTACTTACGATTGGAGTTTACGCGATGGACACGAAGTTAGAAACAAATGAAATTGTCGATCGATCGTGGGGAGCACGCTCAGTGGCGGACAGATGCTCGGAACCGTGCTCACCACGTCTATTCTGTTCTATATCTCTGCATATCGGCAAATGAGTTGTTAAAGTCTTGTTGCTGCAAGTCGAGTACTTCCAGTGTTTTCCGTCTATCCAACAAACCTTTATACCTGTCTTTTTCTGGTCCACTAATCACTGGGAACGAAAGTATCGCCGGGTGTATAAATCCGGACCGCGAAGAAGCGGTGTTCAACACCGTCGGAAGTGCAGTGAGATCTCCGTTCTTCACTATAAAAGTGCGAGTCGAGTGGAGGTGAAAATTGTCGTCCAACCCAGGAATCAGATTAAGATAGGCCACATCCATCTGCTATTATTTCCTTTCTGAATCCAATACGGGTTGCGTCAATTAAACCATAATTTTAATCGATACAGTCCACGGGATCCTATCCCAACAAATTTCATGTTATTTCAGAAATAAAGACATTAAAGAGTGGGGTAGAATATTTCAGAATATCAAGTACGTTAGCATGCTATAGAATTGAAGAATTCTCCACACTTAGCGAGATAGATGGGTTAAAGAGAAACATCACCAGATCGATCATATTAGACTTGACAGGTTTCTCTGATCCTTATTTTATTTTTGCTGAATCATGAACTTTTGGTATTCGGTAGATTCCATATTCACCGAGAAGGCAGATAAGTTTAAAATCAAATGCATATATGAGATACAATGAGAAGGACCGTTTTATGAGAGAGCGTTCGCCAACAGGTTGAATTTTTTTTAATACTAAATAGGTAAACGTGCGACGTTGCTCCGTGCAATGACTAGGCGACGACACACGGCCGCCAACCAAAATCTCTCAAAATTGTCTGCAAAGTCCCTAGTGTGGCACTATATCTTTATTGTATAAAACAATGCACAGAATAAAGACTGTGTTTGAACAGAGGGTTGGGGAAACGGATTGTAAGAAGGGTGTAAGGAATTTGGGAACGGAACAGGAATAGGGAACAAGGAGGCTGAACGACCACCCAGAACTAAGACGAAACGTGACCCATCTGAGAGTTGCTCCTTTTGGTACATGTTTTTTTTCTTCCACTAGAGCCACAGGTCTTCTGGCTTTAGAACACGTACTCCGTTGTTCCGCACGAAGTACTCTTGAACACATACTTCGGTGATGGCGCGAAATGTCACACAAGTACGTGCACAATAGCAAGATGTGCAGATTTTGGCACGCACAGCGAGAAACCGAACACATAAATTGTACAGTACACTATCAGCCCCCCATTGCAAGACCATTCACATATTTTTCACAGCCTCACGTATCCACTGGTAAACGATAACTGTCAACTCAAATTTCTCAACTGGTCCTTTTGGACCTTTTTCCTACCTTTTATATATATAAATCATTATATCTACATTCACATGCGCGTAAGACAGCGATCGGCTATCTATAGAATCTTATTATAAAGATCGAACAGACTGTATTTCCTCTTTATATTAAGGTTATACGTATATTTAGTTTCAGAACGTATTCCGATAATGAAAAATCCATGTAGGCAGAATTCCGGCCTACGTGTTATTTACTAGTGAAGTGGAAACATGCTACTCTTGACTCACTGGTGTGATCGTGAGTGATATTCGATAATATCAGTGATTCAAAACTGTGACTTTGATCACAGTTTCATTACTAAAACGCGTGCACCGCAAGATATCTCAATATATGAAATAAATAAATAAATAAAAATGTATTATTCAAACTTCATTTGAGTAAAAAACATATTTTAGTATATATAATTAATACATTATCAAATTTAATATCATCATAAAGAGAATGAAAATCCTTAAAAAATGTGAGTTTATTTTTCGGGTCAAATTCTCAGCATTTCCGGTTCAATGCGTGAAACGTTTTGGCAGAATCTATTAGACGGCGCTTATCACGAATTATAACGTCATTCCTTCATGAATGTTTTCATTTCATATGCACGTGCGCCGAATCACGGTTCAAAACCAAATATAATTAAAATAAAAAAAAGAATCATGAATCACGATATTCCCAGATATTCAATCACGGTTTGTGATTTTGAGGTCATCACTACTATTTATTACTAGGGCATGGCGGACGTGATATATGTATGAAATAACGTGGGAATTGGTCGGACGTTTGGCATGCAGGTGTTCTTTTATTTACATTAAATACGGCACACAGGAAATGTTGTTCGCGGGACTTTGTGTTTGTTCGTAACATATGTGTATCGTGGTCCATGGGATTTTAACTATTCGCTTCCAGCACCATATTTCGCCAAGCATCAAAAAGTAGTCACTTGGTGAATAAAACAAGAACCTTAATTTATTGTGATTATGGTTATGCAATTTTTCTAAATTGTATCCAGCTTTGACATTGCACTTTTGACTTACTCAGTTTATATATCTTTATTTGAATCACATTAAACAATACACATTATTTAAACTGTCAAAAAATTATATCAAGATTACTCTATAAGTCACATTTATTATACAATAATTCTGCAATGAACTGAGTTAAAATATGTCAAATAACATCTGTTGATGGTCCAGACTATTCTGTCAAAAGCCAAAAGAAAGAATTCAAACAGTCTCTCTTCATTGTAATTATAACATGTACAATTGTAATTATATACACCTTTTAAAAATTAAATTCAGATGGACGCCTCGTTATTTGCAGGATTTTACTTTAAGCGACTTAATTCATTCGAATCTCTCCTCCAACAAAAAAAGGAGAAAAGTCTTAATTAATTTTCAAAGGCTTTTAAATGGAATTTAGAATTTTCCATTTCGTGTTGTGAAGTAATTTGGACTGAGAGCGGGTACTACAATATTTATTGAATTAAAGAAATTTTCACAGATATTTTAACAAAAAAAGTGTTAATGAAGTCGGACTTCGCTGTGAAGGGGGACTCAACTTTTTCATTATTTTACTTTACATTTATTGCTTTGAAATATTTGTGAACACATTATAAAGATATCATATTAATTTATAAAGATTGATGAAAGTAAATTACTCAGCAACAATTTCGATGTGTTGGGCACATAATCAAAATGCCTGAAATCAAACTACAAAAAGAGATAATGTACTCTCAGCTATCTAAAGACAAACGACAACATGCGGGCCAAAAAAACCGCTTCAAAGACTCCCTGAAAGCGAGCCCTTAAAAGGCCAATCAATTAAGAGCGATCTTGGAAACTAACTACAGAAGATAGGTTTAACTGGAGGGCAATGCTATATAGCGGTATCCAATAATCCATCATAACAGAATGCCAAAGATAAGAAAGAGCAAACAGAGTGTCTTCCCATGCCCAAGACACCTCAAAACTTGTGGATTCAGGACTGGACTCTTCAGCCACCCGAGGACTCACAATCGTGAAGGACAGTTTAAATTTGATGTATTTGTAAGTGTTTACGTATTTTATACTATGTAGTTTGAATATGTGCATTCCATTTATGTAAATTTAAATAAACAGCAAACAAAAGCAAAACTGTTTCTGTTCAGAGATATTTTCGGAGTCGATGATATGTAAAAATATTTTGAATTGTATTTTTCGGATAATCGATTGTACTGCAGTTTCGGAGGCTGGCCAGCCGAGTTTTCAGAAGATTCAAGACAGCAGGGAGAGCTGCTTCTACAAACCAATTAGAAAACCAAGGACTAGCTATCGAAGATATTTCGGCATCAGTAACCATATTAGATATTCAAATTTTTTAATTACTTATAAATACGAATTAAAGTAAACTATTGATAGTATGGTAAGTTAGACGCTTTTGAATTTCACCTTCAATGAAAGTTTAGTCTCTTGTAACCTTTTAAAAACAAATCATGTAAGTACTTTTTACTCATTCATGAGCTGTCTGTTATCTTTTCCCTATATCTGTCGTCACATCCGTATGATGATGATGTAGTACAATCGACAAGTAATAGATCGTAATTGTTTTGAAGCCTTATCCATCCTATTCCAAGCGGGAATATATCTTCAGAAAATAATCGAATAATCTATGTAAAATTATCTTAGTGTGCTAAAGTTAATTTTACTTTAATTGTGAGCATCCCTTAGAAAATTACATCCCCTCTTTGAAATAATTAAAACGTGTTTGTTTATATTACACGCGACAGGGTGGCTCGCACCCTCCGCATTAGAGGAATGTGCTAAATTATTTATACATTTATAATTCGCGTTCCAAATTTAGACTGTACGATGATACGATACGGCATGGAGTTAAGTAGGGAGGATAAAGAATAAAATATAAAATGTATTTTTTCAGAAAGCTTATTTTAATTTAAATGGATTATAAATAAATAAATATTTTCGCATTTTTTACGTCAATGTGGGTTTTTATTATATTTACATAATATATATCAGAACTTATAAACAATAACAAAACCGTAACTTAGATACGTTATTTACATTAATGTAAAACTAAAAAACTGTATATAATTTGCTATAATTAAGATAATGCAAGGATTATAAATATTAGGTACTTGCGTGATAAGTACTTCTCAAGTTCCTCGCAGTAGATTGTTGGCGGTCCAGTGAGAAACTCTTATGTGACAATATTAATCTTTATCGCACGAATAATACAGTTTTATGATACAAAGTACATAACTAGTCACGGAGCCAAAGCCTTTTAAGTCCGCCGCACACACATCCATATACATCTCGCACCGGCGGTGCTGGCGCGCTGACACACACGATCTCAAGGGCGTCACAATAAGAAAGACCGTTACCGTGAAATTCATTTTCAGTGTGCCACAAAATTACATTAATATGGAAAATTATTGCACATATACGAAATATATTTTCTTGTAATCTTGAAGACAATATTATGGAGACAAATATGTATGTAAAAATTTAACAGAATGTTAATAAGTAAAATAGTTATAAGTCGGTAAATGTTGTCAATTTTTGACGTTTTTAAAATGTTTAGCATTCCTGTAAAAACGCCATTATAATTATGTAATATAATAGACAGAGATGTCTTAGAAGTCATCCTCGCTCCATTTTGTTTTCCCAAGTCTAAATCAACTTCCGTAACTGAATTAATTAATTATTATTATTACTTACTTATTACTTCTTGGGAAGTTTTTCTTAAATTAACAAAAGCAGTAAAAATATGTTGTAATATTAAATAAAATCACGTTGTTTGGGACATATATTTATGCTTGAACGAAGATATGTACTGTGCTTTCCACCTCCCCCCCTTCCTCACCCGCCACGGAGTCAGTCGATTGGCGACCCTGAACCGGAGCGGTAACAAGTAAATTTTGCAGTGTAACAAACGAGTGAGACGTGTGTCTAAATATCTATCCTGTGGAATTCTTAGGATTCAAGACCCTGAACGGAGATAGTGTTAAAAAATCTAAAGTTACAGTCCACCTTGGAGGTGCCAGAAGAACGAGACTTTGGTGAGTGGAACTCCCTTCCGAATATCCTGTTTCTTCCGGCATCTATGCTTTCACGCAACACACGTATAAACTGTATTGGAATGCATACAGTCAAGGCCGCTTCAAAGGCACACTTGCGGCGTTTTGCAACACGTCTGTTAAAGTGAAGACGTGTATTCAGAACACCGCGCGGTGTGAGAGTTGCATTTAATTTGTATATGTCTGGAACTGTTTTTCGCAAAACACATGCGCAGCTTTATTTGTCAATTAAAATTTTTTTCCACTTATTATACAGCTCTAGTTAACACATTAACATGAAAACTGAATTATTTTTCTGTAGATCTCTGCATAATATATTAATACAGTCAAATAAATATTTAATTTACATTTATTTCGTCAAGGTTATTTTTTGTCCTCATTATAATTATTCATTAATTGTGATATTTTTGTGCAGAGTACTCAGAATACCCTCAGGACTTTCGAAAATTTCTACCATATAACGAGATTTAAGAGTTTTAAATCTTATCGTATTATTAACAAAGAAGGCTGTCTTATTTCGCTTGATCAGCTGACGTGACATTATCAAATTATTCTTGAAAATAACTTTTTTCATCTGTCATTGGCAGATGCGAACTTTTTATGTCTCGTCTGTTGTATAAATTATGTGTATATTTAGAAATATTTTTTTTATCTCACGTTTAAGGTTTACAGGAGTTTTTTATTTTTATTTATACGAAATTCCGCATTTCAAGAACCTATATTTATATACAACTGTGTATTTAAGATAATGATAAAAAAATGTGATAAAAATCGTAAATATCAAAAATATGACATCTTGCAGGAGACCATCCTCTTGATCGCTTTTCCACAATTGCATTTCGAGACTCACATTTTCTTCTGGCAGCATGTCCAAAGAACGTAAGAATTTTTTTCTGCATGTGGTCGAAAGCCTTTCCGCAATCCTTAATTTCTGGTGGTTAGAGATATTTGTACGCCTTGCGGTTCACAGGATACACATCGACTATTTCCATCGTCACATCAAGTATAGGTATAGTGGTTTGGGCCATATATTTATTTGTTATTAATTACTTATTTTATTCTTGAACGAAAATAATGTACTGTGCCTTCTCTCTCCTCACCCGGCACGCCGTCGCCAGTCGAACGGCGACCTTGAAGCGGTGCGGTAATTCGTGAATCGAAGAATATTATTCAATTGAGACGTCGCGTCTATACAGCGTATTCTAAAGGACCCTAGACGAAGATAGTGATAAATTTACAGTTCACCTTGGAGGTGTCTGAAGAACTGGATTGTGGTGAGTGCAAACCCCCTCCGTATATCCTGTTTTCTTCCGGCATCTATGCTTTTACGCAACATATAGTAAGGTATAGAGTCGGGGCCACTTGGTGGAAGCGTCAGGTACCCAAATCTTCACCGGCTAGCACTGTAGTATGCATGAAAGATGTGAGTTCTAATGAGATGAAAACCTAACAGAATTTCTTACCTACCAACTGTCCACCAAATATGCATTCGTCACTTGAGGAAAAATGATAATTGAAAATAATAACATATGAATGTAGGTTGTTCCTAATAAAATAACTTAATTGTTAAAATGAACAAGTTTAATACAATATATATATATATATTAAATATTCTTCTATTTTCCTTTCTGAAGCGTTTTTATTCGACGGCGGCTGGATACTTTCTGTCAAGTTGAGTGGCGCTCCGTTCACACAGAGCAAAACAGGTATACTATCAACATAAAATCCCGGGGCTACTACCGATCGAAAGATATTAAACACGTGCAAACAATTAAGACAAATTAAAGACATGTAAAAAAAATATATTTTAGTTGTTACTAAAATAATAAAAAATAATAGTATGTTTCAAATACCTACTCCAGACGATGTCTGATTTCTTAAACACAATCCCGTGTTAGTAAAAGGGCTGTTAATTAATTATCGACAGTAATAAATATATAATAAAATTGAAGAGGGATGTGAATGAATCACTTGCCAAGTTAACGTTTTTAAGTATAAAGCATTCAAAATAGCTGTTAAGACGGTTTTCACGACTATGTGCCGAATGGAAATTTATACGAGATTAGATGAAACATGGCACAAATTTAGATAAATTTCTCGTACCTATTTCAGTTACATTTCCACCACATTCTTGATATACAGAAGTGAAAGATGAATTAATTCATTAATGAGCAATATATGTAACCTTTATCTGCGTGAAAAAATGTTCTGCAGTCATGATCTCAACATTTGATTACGATTGCGAATGTTTAGATGCTATGTATGGAAAGACACCATGTACGTATACCGAAGAAATGGAAAGGCGACAAGAAGTATTTGAAATGTGGATCTACATAAGAATGACCAAAAAAAACTGTATGGATAGAGTTACGAATGAAGAAAAAAGAAAAATAGGTATTTAAAACAGGATATTCAGAAAAGAACATCGCATAATGCAGCGAAAGATTGCTGGAAGACTTTAGAAGAAGACAAATTTTATGGCTGAAAAATCTGAGGCAATGGAACAAGCAGGAGGTGTGGCTAGAGCAGATGAGTCCCGTAAAACGCACAGAGCCATCATACGCAAGCAGTGCAGGCCCTAGCCTCTGTGGCGTTCAAGGGTAAAAATTTTCTGGGCGTCCCCCTATCCCTGATTTAAAAAAATGGTGAATCTTGTTAAACCATTCTCTCAGACCTCGCAGTTACAACGTCCTTCTGTGACCAGACTCTGTTTTTCGTGATTCAATCTTGCCCTGATGATAAGGTGGATAGTGCTGTATTACATATATCTCTCAAGTTTCTCTTCACATGGGCAAAATATTTCAGTTTCCGAATCTTCATTGATTTCTAAGCTCATTTTCTAGTAATTATTAAGATTACAGCTGAGGTGAACCTTTTTAACGGCACCCCATAAAGCTGTAATTATTGTGGTAATGGAGAATGGAGAACACTACAGAGGAGACGTTTGTGATGATATTTGAAGAAGCAGACGGATCTCCTGGATCTATATGACGTTCGTCTGATTTTCTTGTATTATGTATTTTGTAATGTCTGAGCTTGTCCCCTCCCCCCTCGGGCCGGCCCTGTGTAATATATAGGGTAAGAAGCACCCTTTTTGAATCGTGTGTAGTCTATACCTACCTTTTTTTGAGAATTGAGGAACCGACGTGAATTTTTAACACTGCCCATGTGAATTTGGTAGTGGATAAGATACGAGAAGAAAACTATTAAGACCTGTGTCTTTCATTTTCGTACGGCGGTTAGATATAATGGCAATGGTGGGCTTTATATTCTGTTTAAGGCCTTTGCGGTTACCTTTTGAACTTCTGGGGCAAACTGTCCGTAGAGTATGCGGACTTCTTTTCTGGTAAAGTGTCTGTAGAACATATGGACTTCTTTTCAAGAAAACTGTCTGTAGAATATCCTTAAGGAGCTCTATTATTTGAGCAACTTTGAGCATTTATGCATCAGATATATCAGCTGTGGCGGTTGTTTGTACTACTCCATAGCGTCCTGGGAAAAAATCTGGCTGCTTTGTTATTAGATCCACCTAAAGCTATTTATTTTGAACCAATTACGTGGATTGATTAAATTGTTATCCTGGTTTTTAGAAAGGCATGGAAAATTATGTTTCTTCCTACTTTAGTTATTGTATTTTTAATTTGTTCATTTGATGTTTTTATTGTTTATAGTTTTGTGAGGACTTTTGGTGATAGAATGAATCACGTAATTTGCAGTCGATTTTGTTTTGTTGTTTATTGTAGTCAGGGATAGTAATGGAAGAGTATAGAAGATATCGAAGCGTTAAATATGAAGAGCGAAACGAGGGATTGGACCAGATTGGACAGTGAAATAATTCTCGATGGACAAACTCAAATACTACCTCAGGAGCTGACTATTGGGTGTTGGCAGAAAGGAAACTGAGCAAAGATTCATGGAAATGATCACATGAAAAGAACATCATTTCTTTATATTCATTTTTCTGTTTTGCATAGTGTCTCAATCATGGGATAGCGAGAGGATTTTACTTATTTATTATGTTATTTTTGGTTTAGATGAAAAAAAGAAATAAATTTATTATTAATAATGGTTTTCATATTTGTACGATAGACAACGGATGAACCTACTCCTTTAGTACAGACTTCGATCTAGTTAAAGTAGACAGAGAACATCTCTTACATTATGAAGCTTGTTCGCCTTTTTTATATATTTATAAGAATGTTTATAATGTATAAATATGTACATATATATATTAAGAACATAAACAGAATAAAAATTAAAAATTAAACTAAATTAGTGCTTTTCTCTCTAAAGCCTTGGGACCTGGATACAGATGTCGCTTGCGTATTTGATCAGTTGGGGACTATGGTAATATTTGCGGAAAGCCTTATTATTTCTATATAATAACACACTTAGGTCAACTTAAGGAAGCAAATAGTATATTTATTAATTCATACTTAATTTATTACATAATTCAAACTATAAATTTATTATTCACAATAATATTTTTAAAATGTATTTCCGTTCAACTGATAGACCAAAGATCTTATAACGTATCTTTTATCCACCCTTACTTTTATTCCCTCACTGACTATGAGATCGGTTGGCAGAGATTACATCCCTTATTTGAGGGAGGTATTCAGTTAGTTTGTATCCAGTTCGGGACACATGTAGATTGATTAGGTCTGATTTGTGTCTTGAGAGGTGAACTAAACGGCGAACGTGAGGCTAAATACAATACTTGTAGTACAAGATCAGAGAAGTAAAGGGTATATACAGCAGAAATTTTTTAAGATTAAATTGTAATTGGTCGCAAACCATCAGGGTGAGATAAGTGGGAGGAGTATTGTTCGATGCCCGTGATTTTCAGATTTGACAGTCGCAATGAGTCACTGGTCGGGAGCGCATCGCGCTTTCGCGATTGAGCACTTTTTGTACTCACTTTAATATTCGACGAGTAAGTGATGGGCCGAGCACGAAACTTATCTGGTGTTGGATTCAAAAGTTCAGACAAGAAGGGACAATAGTTAACCAAACTCCTCCGGGACCATCAACGTCAACAGCGACGCCAGAGCATGCGGCTCAAGTTCAAGATTGCAGCCTGTACTGGAATAAAAAAATCAACAGTGCACGATATTTTGAAAAATAAACTACAGTTTTACTCATACAAACTGCAAATCGTGCGGATTCTCAACGAAAATGACTTTTCTTTACGTGAAACCTTAGCGAGAAATATGCTGGAACATTTTGGAACATATTGTTTACTAACGAAGCACATTTTCATATCAATGGGTATGTTAATAAACAGAACGTGAGGTACTGGTGCCCCGACAACCCAAGGAAACGCAATCAAAAACGTTTGCATTGTCCAAAAACGACAGTGTGGTGTGCAATATCTGCCCGAGGGATAATTGGCCCTTATTTTTATTAACAGTGAGAGACAGTCACTGTTGACGTGTATTGCCGAATGATCGACGAGTTTTTGGTACCGCAATTACAGCTGTTTCCCTGTTTCAGCAACAGAATATAATTTCAGCAAGACTTTTTCCCAGTAAATTAATCAGCAAGTAGGAAGATAAAAAATATCCGCCGTGAAGTTGCTGACATTGAACCAACGCTTTGCTCTCGCGTGTTCGCAAATTTAAGAGTCCAATTGCAAGAGTGTCTTGAGAGAAATGGACGGTATTTAGACGATATTATTTATAAGACGTAAAATCCGCATCGTTAAACTTCATTTTATATAAATAAAATATGAGAATTACATTGCATTGTTTTTTTTTTATTTAACTTGAAAATTTTCCGCTGCGCCTGATACACCGATATACCTGGTGTTCATGGAAGAAAAAATTTAACCTCAAGAACCCATGAGAAGCATCTAAAAATTTCATTAAGCTTCTAGTTTCATCCATACTTAATACTTCTTCCGCACCTGTACACCCGCCTGATAAGCTTATGTCAGCCACCTTAAAAACATTTCCCTATTAACTCAATTTCTCTGATTTATGAATAAATGTACATGTGTGTACAGAAATAGCTTCAATTAATATATCACTATTTCATAAATAAATTGGAATAATTAATAATGTACATAATCAAATCATCTTCTTAGTTTTTAATAATTAATTAATTCTCTTTTTTCTGTCTGCAGTAGTTTTCTACATAATCCAGGATGCTGAAAACCTTTAATACCCTCTATTTGGGATAATCCTAAGTCGTTTAAAGTGCACCTGATTACACATGCACTTTGAATGCACATTGTCATAGGTTTATTTTTATAACATAAAGTTCTCTCTAATTACCCGTCGCGCACTCTCATAGAAAGAAGCCCCGTTAGATTTAGACAGATCCGCTCCGAGCACCGTTGAACTCGATACGTTCCTCCGTCTGCTCTCCAAGTAATATTTCATTATTCAGACGTAGAACCTTTATTACTGACCCTTATCTTTGTATATTGTGTTAACATCTGTGTACTGTGGTTCGCGGAATACATTATTTCCTATACTGTCCGGCCGCGTGAATCTCTCCAACGGTCCAAGCGCAAGCCATTTTGTATCGCGACCACGCGTTCTTTAATCACTCATCGGCAATCATCCAACCGAACATCATCGGATTGTACTCTCCGCTATATCCATTTGGGTCCATTTGGGAACAAAAATATGGATGTGTTAAATGTGACGGACATGTTGTGTGCACTATTTGTTTAGTAAATTTAACAGCTCGAACTTACAATACATTATTCATCCAAACTTAGCAAAATGGCGTCGGCAGAAAAATTTTTTTTTATTAAAATGTGTATTACAAAATGCAAAAACCAAAGAGGGTCTAATTTAAAAATTTGTTAGTTAGGAACGCCTGGCTACAGTCGGAAGTTTTGTTGCTTCATTGAGAATAGTGAAATATGGCAAACCGTCTACTGATGGAGGATACTTGAAAGATTTATTTTTAAAATGTTTTAAAATGATTTAAAGATTTTGACAATAAAACTCAAATATTGAATAAATGCAACTATCTGCCAGAACAGTGCAACGTCGCATCGAAGTTATGTCTAAAGATGTTGACGAGCAAATGCAGAATGATTTATTATCAGCTGGTTATATGTGGATCATCACAAGCTTAAAAAATATATTCGATCATATATTTTTGATGTGTCTCAAATTGTCGCGAGAGACTCAAGCGTTTAGCTTAATTCGAAAATAATAAGAATACAGGTAAACGTCGTTTTACGCCGGGGTTCCGTTCCGAGAGACACCGGCGTAAAAAAAATCGGCGTAAAATGAACACAAATATAATGAACGATATAAGGTTAGGTTCCGTGTCAAAATTCTAAGAACAATCAGACATGTTTATTTAATAAATACAGTTTAAATTCGTTTACAAAATAAATAATAATCTCGTGATATAAAATAATGAATTTTTTTAAATAAATACTAAATCACCAGTTCGTCGGTACTAAATTAAATTCTCACACTTTTTTGAAAAAAGCATCCAATTTCATTTGCTTCGATTGTTGCTTCCTTTCTTGCAGAATCATAGCATAAGGTCGAACGGCAGCTGGGACGCTTCTTTTAACATTTGCGCTTCGATTGAGATCCCCATCTATCTCACAGAGCTCATCTGTTAACCTTTCTATAGAAGAAAGGAAACGAGTTAGATCGGCCGTTTTTAAGGTTATCCCATCATTTTCTTTCTCATCCTCCTCTTCTTCTGTACAACGTGTAAAAGTGTGTCTGCTATTAGAATTGCGGCGCCTACTGTCGTCTGGTGTCGGGCAAATCGGGGAATCCCACGCCGGCACCAACCGGCGTAATTGTGAATCGGCGTAAATCGAACCGGCGCAAAACGACGTTTACCTGTATTATACAACGTGTATACCATTTTTTTCAAAAAAAGTATTAATTATATTTCTCCATTCTATTCCCGAGCACGCCTCATGTAAAAAGTAACATATTTCGATATCTTTTTGATACTTATTTTTTAAAATTACTTATTCATCAACCCTTAACACCTACTTTAAGAACTTTAACGTTTAACAATGTTTATATCGGCTTAATACTACAAGTATTTTTGAAAGTACCGAATTCTGATACGATAAGATCTCTTCAAATTTAATCATCATTTTATTTAAAGCTCATTAAATAATATTTTTAATTTAAACATTTTTGGTAAATGTTTAAATTAAATATACAAATACAGCAATAATTATTCTAGGCCAGTGATGGCGAACCTTTTAGACTCGGCGTGTCAAAATTTCAGAAAATCTGACTTAA
This sequence comes from Eubasilissa splendida, assembly GCA_031772225.1. NCBI lineage: Eukaryota > Metazoa > Arthropoda > Insecta > Trichoptera > Phryganeidae > Eubasilissa > Eubasilissa splendida. The sequence continues at coordinate 3,449,058 of CM062858.1, forward strand.
CTTTGCTGACGTATCACCCTCCCCCCATTTCATTTGATGTCACTTAATTAATTGCTCATTTCAATTATTTGTTTTTTCACATACATATGTAATATGTGCGTAGTAATAAATTCGAACGTTGTTGTCGGGTAGACGTCCGGTGGCGGGACACGTGTTCTTTGATAACTCTGATATTAGTGAACGCTGGCGTGTCGTTTAAAACACTGTGGCTTAGACATGCGTGTCATAGGTCGTCTTTTTCTTTAAAGTCTGCAAACAAATTAGCACTACGTTCTAAAAACGCTTGTTTTACAAACTCTCCTTCTGAAAGAGATCTCTCGTGGCGAGCAATACAACGGGCAACTTGAAAACAAGCAGCTGTAATGTTATTTTTTAGAATCAAAAAAGTTTTTAAAACACTGGTTTGTGAATCATTCTCTTTTTTCTTTTGTAAAAAAATGTGTTCTTCTTTCTTCATCTGTTAAAAAGCCGAGATTAGAATGCAACATTTCAAAATGTCTTTTTACATTGTATGTACGTGAATTACACACACTCAGTTTTATTAATTTCAATCACACCATATTTATCAAACCATTCTGTTCGATATGATCTGGAACTAGTATCGTTTGTTATTATTTTTTAAATCGCCGACAGGGCCACAACTAAAAGTATTTATATTTAGAATACATTAATTTGAGAAGAAATTTCTTATTAACGTACTTTTGATATACATACATATGTAGATGAGAAACTTTAATAATAAAAAAATAAAATGTTGAATTATTAAACACTTCTAGACGCGTATGGCAAGGCTACCATTTAGTTCTGCACTGGTACATCTCCCCGTTCTACGATGCAATGAATATGTATGCTCGTCTAGTTTATGACTAACTGTTTCTTTTTTTAAACTTTTACCCACTTATCAAATGAAATTTTTTACCCAGTCTCTGAAAAGGTTGCGGACCACTGGTGTAATGTATCATGATGTAGCGATTGAAATCTCTCTCTGAAATCGTAGATTTGAACACATCTCTTATTTTGTATTAATACCTGTGAGATCTGTAATAAACTGTATTGTTGTACATTAAGTTCTTAACCCTTCCCAAACCATGCAGTAACACAGGTCTACCGTTCTGATTAAATCTGTAATATTTTGGTAAATATACGCAACATACACTTCATATTTGAGCTAATTTGAAAGAAAATATTTACACTTAGAAATGACTAGTGAAAAATAAATTATGTAAGGCGAATCCTACAAAAATAATTATTTTTAATTCATTCCATTGTAAAATTAATACGTTGACAAAAATACCATTTGTGGCAAGACAGAATGACATAACACCTTAATTTCAGAGTGAAAATCAATAACAAACATACGAATATAATTAATTGTCACTAATTAAATGAAGATAGATAAAAAGGAAGGTTGTATTATACAATGCAACCTCCTACTATACAGAACTTGACGAATGCTTCGAATTATAATAATACATATTTTTTAAATATTTAATGCTCATTATTTAAAGTAAATTTATGGCATTAACCATTTTTCACATTTTAAAGACTAATAGAAGTCTAATTTCTTACGGTATCACGAGTTGACAGCATGGTTGCGTGCGAGAATTTTATATCACGGTATGGTAAAGGTTAACTACCTGAATTAGAATAATAATAATTTATTTGATTCATAGTGCAGTGTGTTATATAATAATCGGATAAAAATTGTAGCAGAGTGAGACATATATTTGGGTGCCCCGCCTGCTACACTAGTAGCACACTGTATTATAGCAGACAGTGATTTTCCGGTATAGTTGTAAATAAAGTGCAATGTTCAATGTACAAAAATATATATATAAAGAGTTAAACAAGACGTGATTAGATTAAGTAAATAAATTGTAAAACTTAAAGTAAATTCATTGTTCAATATATAAGATATAATATATATGTAAAGAGTAAAGCAAGATGTAATTAGATAACATAATTACAACGTAAAACTTAAAGTAAATGTAATGTTCAATGTATAAAAAAGTATTTATATATGTATAAAGAGTAGAACAAGATACAATTAGATAGTATATAAAAAAAAAGATTTTAAAAAAGTAAAACAAGATGCAATTAGATAATTCAATATACTATTGTAGCAGTTTTATTCTCACGTTTGGACCTTTAAAAGTACTTGGGCGTAATTTCTCCCCATTTCGTGGAGCCAGAACTGCACTTTTCGTGAAAAATATGCAAGACAATGGTTGTCATTTTTCACGTTTGCATTTAGACTGTTGTATATTTTTGGTGCTAGAAACAAATGGAATATTTGTGCAAAAGTTTTGTTTAATTTTGGCACAAGATAGTGACACCTTTGTTTGCAGTCAAAATAGTCGGGTATTTATCCTTTGTATATCATTTTCAACTCACGAACGTCCCAATCCTGCAACAGATCTTCTTAATTCTTAAATATCTTCAGCCACATTATGGGTCAAAGTGAAAGTACCACGCGTGATGGCTGGCATCTGGCTGGAGAAACTCTGGAGTCAGCCGCGAGAGCGACCCAGAACTGAGACTTGGGAGACGTATATTACGGGCCGAATCTCAACTGATTGGAGCCACTAGACGCCACTGCGCCACTTTCTGACGTTATGCAGACTGTTTGGGACATATATTGACCTTGAGTCAGTTGATGCAGTTTATAATATTATAATGTGTTGGAACCTTTGACGAAATAGTGATTAAAATACACAGTCCACATCTTTGGAGATGTCAGCATAATCCGAATTGTGGTGAGTGCCAAATTCCATCCTTATCTGAATTCTTCCGGTATCTATGCTTATACGCAACACAGACAAAATAATATAGTTTTTAGCTTTTTTGGTAGCTTTCCATAGTTTGATAGTTTTTTGACGTATTCATCATGTGTCTCAGTATATCTTCGTTGGTAATATGTTCAACCTGGGGGATTTTTACGTCGAAACATCCACATCTCGAATGACTCCAATCTTTTTATGGTGGTATATTTTAACATCCATGGTGATTAAGGACATCTTATATCTCGCAGCAGAGTTTCATTTTCTCAAAAGTGCTTCTTGCCATCTAGATCCCTCATTAATTCTTAATTTCAATGTCTAGGTCCCACTCCTCCCTTATCCAGCAGCCGAGGTACTTAATCTTTTACACCCTTTTGATATAAGTGCTATCGATTGAAAAATGAACATTTTCAACCTCTTGTCTACCGATTACTGTAAAACGTGGTTTAAGAATGTTCACCTTGAGGCTTTACTTTCAAATCTTTATTAGTGCGAAATGAAGATCTGCAATACTGTCAGCTTGCAATTATATAACATCGGCATAACCGAGGTTATTGATTCATTATCTATTGCCTTCTTTTCTTTTATATCGGTGACATATAATAATAATAATAATAATGCATTTATTCCAACGTAATAGAGTTATTTTATTTAGAATACATTTAAGTAACAAAATAATATTTATGTTATGAAAAGAAAAGTAAAAAAATATATAAATTAGTAAAAAAAAGTTCATATATATATATATAAATATAAATACTACATTTCAGTCACAACTATCTCTAGCTATTCTGTACTCGTTGCCATTTCTGGTCAGGGAACCAGCTTTCCATGACAGCGCCGCCTGCACTGGAGAGTTGGTGCTGAGCTCCAGCCGCAGTTTTACGCCCGCAACTCGATGTCTCAGAAGCAGGAACGAATCCATGTATACGGCCTTCGGCAAACATTGTAGATGCGCTACAATAACGCGCCAATCCAAACAGTATTCTGTATGAGTTGTTGTATTGAATTCGGAGACGGTTTTACGTCGCAAGACTCCTCCTAAACAGGATCTTCTTCACCTCCTTACTGCATCGGTAGATACTCCGTGACAGCATATTTGCACGAAAACACAACTGTCTCCTCTGCCGTTCTATGTCATCGTCGTTTTGTCCATCTTCGTTGAATACATAGCCAAGGTATTTGACCTTATTTTGAATGCTCAATTTTGTCCCGTCACGAGGCTTTTTCCACATTTGGACGCCATTATGACCGATTTGCTGGCATTTTATAAAATATTATACTCACTGGCATATGTTAAAGTTTTCTTATCCCTTTTACCATCGTCATAACCACATTTGGTTCACATTTATCCCGCCCATGTGGCAGCCAATTTTACCATCGGATATTCGTCCATGTACACGTTGATGAGGATTGGCGACACGCACCCACCCTGCACGACGGTCTCAGACACATGAGACTTGGCAATACCTAGAACTTGGTGTTCCACTTTTTTACTAAGTTACTCACGTTACTGAAATATACGTATATGAGAGATTTGATTATATCAATCAATTTATTGCGTAATCGGTTAATGCCCGTACCCCAGATTGAAAGAGATCCGGGTTCGAATCCCGGTAGCAACAATATAAAATTGATTTTATATGTATACCTTTCAAGATACACTGAAAGACCTTTTGAAATGAGTACATTCAAGAATACCAAAACATGCTTTGAAACTCTGAGATCTGTGAATTGTCCGGTATGAACCTGCGAAAGATACTAACAACTCTTTTCGTTTTTTGGCGCGACACAAAAAAGGATTTGACAAATGTAGCAGTTCTAATAGAAGATGAGTTGATGGTTGAAAGTTTCAAACCTCAACATTGACAGAAAATAAGTTTCCTTTCAAAATATCACCTCCTTTTAAAAACAATTTATTCTTTCATCCAAAAAGTTTCATCCACTTTAGAATCTGAACTTTGAATAGATAATGTCTCTTCACTAACGCGTCTGTAACTTGTTAACTTTGTTTTCTTCAAATATGAAGAAAACAAACAATTTGTGAAATTTTCTGGTAAAATTTTACGGGTAAATTCTGACACAGCACATATCTCATCTATGTATGTCTATACTTAACATTGGCGCGCGGACTTGGACCAGGATCCCTGATGTATCTTGATATATTAAAATATGAATTAAATATATATTAATTAAAAATATATACATATAAAATCAATTTTATCGAAAAATATTGTTGTTACGCCACCGGGATTCGAACCTGGATCTCTTTCCTAACCGGGGAACAGCTACAGCGACAAATTTTCGAACCTATATGTTACCTTTTTGATATTAATACATTTAATCGTTCCATTATTTGAAAGAGCCATCTACCTTATTTTTTACGGAATCTCAAATACCTTTGAGTAACCTGATAGCAGACGCCAGAATTATCAATTCATTTTTATTAAATTTTGGACACATTGATACAACTTTATTATATATCTTCCTATTTCCTGAATAATTACAACTTCACAATAAGAATGTGTTCTCCGTATTAATGAGTAAATTTACCTATGCCATCTAACGGTGTCATAAACAACATTTTTTATTAAATAAAATAAAATACTATATTAATTATTTTATTACACCAGCCTTCATAAATGTATTGTTTGTTAATTGAATAAATTTAATATTCATTTCAGTCAGTTTTTTTCTCCCTTAAATTATTGGGTCTTTCATCTTACATCACAAAACTTATGGGCTAATTTATTCACCTATGTTTTTTGTTCGTTTTGGTGTATTTTTCCCTTTTTATTTAAGCGCCAATATATTATCCTTTATTTACGAGTCGTATCGAGAGTCACATTTACGAGATGTATCATGTTAAAATAAAACACTGGATGTGAATTTATTTGCTCTGTAATAGTAATTTGATATTTTTTCAATTCACAAAGACTTTACGTAAAATGTACACATAAACACTATTTCTCGACGGAAAAGCGCACCACTGTGTGGCGTGAATTGGACAAAATATTATTTAAAGAAATTCTATTGTCTATTGTTGTGTCACATAACACGGCATATTCTGTCCACCGTGTTATAAGATGGTTACTCGTACCTGAATATTAGAAAAGTTCTCATTTAAAGTAATTAGCATTTAAAAGACTGACAATTTTCACGTACATTTATGTAAAGGGTGTCCAGCGGAAAATTTTCAAGTTTAATATTAAATAAAAGTACGCAAAATACACGACATTCCATGGAGCTTGAAGACTCCACTCTAGGTTCTGTCTCTTTGACAGACATGTCCGATCCATTGCCACATGATAATGTAGGTTTTTTGGACAGCATCTGTTACCTTGGTACCGAGTACTCTATCTCTCAGAGATATTCCACCTTTCCATTGTTCTTCGAGCAGCTTTGTGTATGACGTTCATCTGGCTGAGGGTCCACCTGGCTGTATGTTCTGGGAGCACGCACTGGTTATAGACTTTGGCTTTTAGAAGTAATAGTGTTTTGGCTTTGATGATATGTTCTAGCTTCTTCAAATGGGCCCAACCTAGCTGGATACGTCTCATTTTGTTACCCTTTTTATTAGTTTTTTATTACTTTGGAGTTAGTATCATGGTATCCATCATGGATGCCAGCTTCTGCTGAGATAAAAAATGGTATCCTACCTTCAATGTCATATCTGGTACTCGTAAGTATGTCGCTGAGTCTCTACTGGTTATTGCGTGATGGGATGACAGTAAAGACAGAAAGAGTTTAGACAAATCGCGATGGTTGGTTGGACGCTACTGTTATAATTCCCGCGGTGGAAACGGAGTTTTTCCAAATTACACGATTGAGGAGAGAACTGGTGGGGGAACGTGTCACGACAAAAGATCCGTCCGACAAAAGATCACAAAAGAGGCATGCCGCATTAGACCCAACGACACAAATAAAATGTTTTTTTTAAGAAAGAGCTTTCAAGAAATTGATGTATTGAGAGGTGACTGAAATATGCATATAACTTTTCGCAAATTATTAAAAAATAAGTAAGCGAATAAAACAAATCAGATGCAAAATACAAAGTCTACAGTGAGAAAGTGGAATTCTTTAAATTTAAAGCGAACATATACAATGCTAAAATATAATAAAACTTTATACTTTATGCGTTATACTTACGTTTATACTTTTATATGTTGTGTCGTTGGATCTAATGTCGCATTGATCATTTGTCGGACGGATCTATTGTCGTTGGGCCAAAAGTCCGCGGATCTTTTGTCGTAGAACCGGTGGGAAGACGCTGGTTGCGTTCAGCGCGCTAACTTTATTTATTTACTCATCAGTCAAAATTGCAAGACAGGCACAGTATAATAAAAATTGGAATGATTTATGTGTACATTAAGTGTTTTCAACTTTAATACTCTCTGCCTTTGTTCTGTCTTAATGTCTACTTTTCACAAGAACGTGACACGCGCTAGGAAACTTTGACGAGGGAATTTGAAAGTATTAAATGGAAAAAAATAAAGGAAGGAATACAAATGTCACACGGCTTAACCTTTCGTATATTATATTTTACCTTTAACCTTAGCACAGTGCCGGGAAATAAATATTGTCACATCATCTAGAAAAAATGAAATTGCTAGAGCAGGGTTGAAAAAAAAACTGAAAAAAAATCCATTAAACTGCGTTCTGTTTTCTGCGTCTCAAATGTTTCGATAATGGTATACTTAATGTAAAAAATTGCTATCGAGAGAGAAAATTGAGTAAGCACGTTTAGTACTCTCACAGATGAATGTGTGTGTGTTATGTGTATAGTTCAGCGGGAAAGAAGTAATGAATTAAATTTTATTAAATTTATTTTTGACAATTTTATATTTTTTTTTAGACTACTTTTATATGCACTAGGAAGGAAGGAACATTTACGGATACTGAATAAAATATGTAGTCACCATGGTAACGCGAGTGTGACGTATTTGTTTGCATCAAATATTTTTCGGTGATTACACATTATCACGATCTAGGGGACTCCAAAGGTCTCGATGGATAAACCAAATTATCCGAGCAGTGGGTGTTACGTGGCAACAGTCGTCTGCGCGTCATAGAGATCGATAATGTATGACGTCAGTGATGATGGAGTCGATGAAATATTTTTTTGAAAAATTTAGCGACAAACTCACAATTATTGTAAAATATTAAATATTATTATTTATTTTAAATTTCAATTGAATGTATATTGGCACTGTTAATATCAGATGTCTCATAGAGACAAAACTTGTTCATGGACATATTCAAATATTGCTAATATATAATAATAATATACCGGTAAAAATAAGAAAATATATAAAAAATTAAAAAATATTCATTTTTGAGGCGTATTCTAGTATAATAAAAGGAGTGGGAGGCCATCGGTGTCGGACGAAGTCGTGGCGAAGATTGAGCGCATTCTCCTCGAAGATCGGAGAGTAACGCTTCGGGAGCTTGCTGTCCAGGTTCCTGAGGTTTGTGAAAAAACCATCGACAACATTTTGACCGATAAACTTGGTTATCGCAAGGTGTGCGCGCGGTGGGTCCCACACATGCTTTCAGAAACCCACAAAGACAATCGTGTCAAGTGTGCCGAGGGGTTTCTTCGAGAATGCGCCGAGAATACCGAAGAATTCTTGGACTCCATTATTACGGGAGATGAAACGTGGTGTCACTACGTCACTCCAGAAACAAAAGAACAGTCCAAACAATGGCGCCATCCTGAATCGCCTAGGCCGAAAAAGTTTAAGCAGACGCTTTCCGCAGGGAAAGTGATGGCTACGGTGTTTTGGGACCGAAAAGGCGTCTTGCTGACCGAGTTTATGCCTAAAGGGACCACCATCAATTCGGACAGGTACTGCGAGACATTTGTTAAAAAATATATTTTAAAGATAAATAATATTGCTTTAAAACAATTTTAAAAAAATCAAATTTTTCATAGTGAAGACATATATGCTGTTTAAAAAAAAAAATGAATTATCAAATTTGGTCTATAGATGGCGATGGTATAGTGGTACTTGAAGCGAGTCCATATAGTAGCATATATACAAATTTCAAAAATTTGATGAATGTGGAGACTGAGAGGTGAGAATTGGTAGAAGCCAGCCGAAGACAGGTCGTAAGCCCTGCAATTATCCCATACTTCCATATATATTTTCCATTAAATATAATAAAAATTTGTCGCTATGAGATATCTGATATTTGTTGAATGCATATCTTTTAGATGTTATATCGCCTTGAATCGCAAGCGTTGAAATGTGCCGCGAGCTGTAAAATGGAGGTATTCGCTTCTGACACGTAAAATCCTTCAAGCAATCGTCGTGCACACCAACGCGTGTAGAAATGCAAAAGCAATCAACTATGTATTTCGAACAGTTTAAAGTGTAATCCGTAGATATCCAGGGTTTGAAATGTACCGGAGCTAACCGGAACGCCGTTTTGGTTCGTTGGATTCTCGCAAATAAAGCTCCGGCTCGTGGTATACTTACAAATTCAATTACAGATCCTTTTGTTATTACATTTTGGTCCAAGGCGCCCCCGTGTCCGTGGATGAGATTATTATGAGATTGTCGACTTGAAATATTATCTGAAAGATATACAATAGTTTCGGTATTATTAGTATTCATAGAAACGTGAATTTTATGACCCTTCACTACACTTAAGGGCGCGCTTTCAAAAATAATTAATATTTTCGCATTTTTTACGAAAATGTGGATTTTTATTATTCATTTATATCAGAAGTTATACACTAGAATTTTTTTATTTTTAAAACTATTACTTAGATAGGACCTTTACATTAATGTAAAATTAGTAAACTGAATGTTATTTGCCATAATTAAGAAATTAATTACAAGAGATATTTTCAACGTGCCACAAAATTATCTTAATATACAAAACTCTTGCATATACGAAATATATTTTCTCATAATCTTGAAGCCAAGATTACAAAGATAAATATGCATTGAACCAAATTAGAAACAAGTTAAAAATTAATATAGTTACAAACAATTAAATTTGCAGGACATATTACCAATGTTCGACGTTTTTAAAACACCGTGTTATTTTTAATAATATATTATATATACTTTCATTGTTTGAGGCTTCAGCTACTATTCAAAATCAAGTTTCATATCAAAAACATAATAATTTCTTACTATCCTATTAATGTGTGTTTTTTTTTGGGTTTTTTAATTTCAAATCGCCAAATTGATATCTACGTGTAATTATAATTGTTTTTATTGTATGTGACTAATCAATGTCTCAATATGGTTTCAACTTTTGTTCACTGCTGTAGATAGGGTTTGCTGTGGTTGAATTTGCTGTAGTTGAATTTGCTGTTGTTGAATTTGCTGTTATTGAATTTGCTGTGGTTGAATTTGCTGTGGTTGAATTTGCTGTTGTTGAATTTGCTGCGGTTGTCATCGAAAAGACAAGAGTGTGAACCGACATAATTTTAGTTGCTTGCTTGATATCAATCTTTCAATATTCTCTATATGCGTCTACGAATTTCCTGCCCACTGTCACCAGTGTTCGTGATCAACGTGCCCAAATAAATTTGCTCTTGAACTACTTCATTTCTTGCTTTTTTTAGACGCGATAGGACAATCTTGACACACTTTGGTGTTGTATCTTCTCAGCCTATTTCTGGAACTATCTCGCATCAGTTGTACTTATATGCTGCCTAAAAGCTGCCACTAGAGAAGTGCCTGTTGCCTTTTCCACTCGGTCGGTTCCACGGGTGGGAGATCTTCCTCTTCGTCCTTGATGTTAAATTCCTGCAGAAAAGGAGACATTCGTGTCTCGCCGTCCATGGCGTGCGCAACATGTGTCTCCAGCACCACATCTCAAAGGCATCAATCTGTCTCTTCTCTCCATTGATTTTACGGTCCACAATTCTACATTGTATAAAAATGTAGAATGCATCAGAGACTGTATATGTATCGTCGTCTTAGAAATACCGCGGTTTCTCCATGTTTTATCACGTTTGGTCATAAAACTCTTCGCCATACATATCCGTTGTTTATGGACTCGAGATGATTGTAATCTTTGACCATTTAAAGTGTCTGGAAGGGCATCTGTTCGTGGAAGCTGGTAAGATAGTATTTCTGTAATCCTTGTAAGCCTTGTGGTCCATTAGGTGTATCCATCACTCGCAGGTTAATCATTTGACGTAAGCTTTGACCTGAACGAATGGTTCCAATTGTCTCTAAGCGCATCCACGCAGGTCACTCGACGCGTCATGTTCACCTTGTACTGGGTGAAGCGTGACTTGGAATTAATAATGTATTACTCAATGACCGTCACTGGGCCGGCGGGCTATGCTAATTTTCGAGGCCTTCCTCGACGCAGTGTCGCCATCTGGCAGCCGAAGCTGGCGGCTGAATTTATGGGGTAATTTCAGCCTCAAGATACAGAAGGAATTTTCACTTTCCCAGAGAGTCCACCCCCCTGGATGACGTCAGTTAAGACCGGAAATAATTGAAAATTTGCCGCTTTCGGCCGGTGTTTGAAATTTGAATTTTGGCTTCCTTATTATTTTTTAAATAGCGTGCTTAGTGGACCGCGTCCATGGAATGAGACACGACAAGTTTCAGAGATTTAGATGATATAAATCTCATTATCGTGTTCAAATCATAACAGAAATAACCGCCTGAGATTGATAAGAATGCAATTGCAAATTAATAATAATAATAATACATTTATTAGATTCACTTTTTTATAAATAATAAATAATGTCTAACGGTCTGACGTATTACTCTTCCAAATTAATATTTGTTAAGTATATATTTTCAATATGAATTAAATATATCAATTAGAAAGATATACATATAAAATCAATTTTATCGAAAAATATTGTCGTTGCGCCATCGGGATTCGAACCTGGATCTCTTTCCTAACCGGGGAAGGTGCATTATCCAACTATGCTACAGCGACAATATTTTTAGCGACAATTTTCGAACCCATATGTTACCTTTTGGATATTAATACATTTAATCGTTCCATTATTTGAAAGAGCTTTAATTTTACAGAATCTCAAATACCTTTGAGTAAACTGATAGACGCCAGAATTTTTAATATCAGACAAATGTACTACTGAGAGTATGCATATAAAATTTGGCAAAGTAAATACAACATATCAGTAAGAAAGTAAGACATATATTTGGGTACCCAGCCTGGTACACTAGTAATTCACTGTATTATAGCAGACAGTGTTCCTCCGGTATAGTAGTAAGTAAAGTGCAATGATCAATGTATAATATATATAATATATATATATAAACAGTTAAACAAGATGTCATTAGATTAGATACATACTTAACGTAAATGCATTGTATAAGATATAATATATATATAAAGAGTAAAGCAAGATGCAATTTAATAACATGTAATACAACGTAAAACGTAAAACCCCAAGTAAGTCCAATGTTCAGTGAATAAAAAAAATAATATATATATATACACAAAGAGTAGAACAAGATACAATTAGACAGCATATAAAAAGATATACAAAGAGTAAAACAAGATGCAAACAGATGCAATTAGGTAATTCAATAAACTATTGTAGCAGCTTTATTCTCAGTGACGTCATCAATTGATACGTGCGCAAAAACGTCACACCATAGATACTAATAATATGCAACCAAAAGGCGTTTATTCTGTTTTAAATGCTGTTCAATTTCACCCAATTGCGAACGGAACATCAACGATATACGGACTGACATTTCTACTGATGTTTGAAGTACAGCAAGAGTGAAGTAGTGATACTCAAATTTCTGAGACTGATGAATCGCGAATGTTGTCTCCAAAGAGGATGCATAATTCCCATTTCTGAGATTGTTTTAAGACGAAAATATTATGGAGCAGGAGACATCAAGAGAGTACTATATCTGACAAAGATGAAAATATTTAAAAACGGAAATCGCTTCTTCAATATTTGCAAAATTACTTTGTGGCCTCATTTTATATTAATAATTATACAAAATATTTTGTTTAAACCACTACAAATTAATTTGCAGACTGCAGAAATTTTCACATATAATTAAGTAGCATTTGAGATACCTAAATAACAATAACTATTCAGAATTTTCCAATCACCTTTTGGAAAAAAAAACATTCCTTTGATATTAAGAAGGGTTTAGAAATTATACATACAGATACTAGGGGTTTACAATTAGACAAATTAGAATTTTTAGAAATAAAAAAATAAATAATAGCAAGCTTAATATTATAAATAACTAAATCCTCTTTACAAATAGTCACCTTTTAAATTTGTTTTCATATTAGTTCCTACTTATTCACCATTTTATATATATTTTTTTTATCTATGCTTGTATTTTTTAATTTCAGTATACATTATTTCCTGAAAATGATACCATGGCTATCGAAACATGTAGAATAATTAATAAATAGGAATATTAAAAGGGAATGACTAATCAAATTCTGAAATGACCAGGGTTGTAAGATGAATGAAGTATAATGCCATCTCATTGTATGTGTTTACGCACCATTTGTTCCTTCGATAGGCATCCTTGAGTATTCTTGTTGGTATGAATCATTTATGTAGTGTGAATGTTGAATTGACCTGTGTGCACTTCCAGGCCTCAATAATCAACTCACCAAAGTGATGACTCCGCACAATTTACCAAAAGTACAATACATTGTAGCGAACGGAGGAGAGCTGATGCAATTACCGAGAGAAGGAAAAAGATAAAAGAAAAGAAAAGTAAGAAAATTAATTTACATATTCAAAATTTTACGCAGCTTCATGAATATTACTTTATTAAATATGGTACACTATTCACTTTGTCAGAGTCTAATCAGTTACGCAATATGTGCATGGGGCGGTGCAGCTCTTACTTCAATGGATTCTCTAATTAAGGCTCAGAAATGGGTCATCAGAGTAATAAACAAGAGGCCATTTAGATATAACTCTGAAGAACTCTTTAAATCCTTTCAAGTTTTGGATATAAGACAACTGTTTACCAGAGCAATCTTAAAACTATTTTTTAAGAAAAAAATAACTTTACTTCCCCGATCCGATCCAAAAGAAACCAGGAGCAAAGCCTTAGGATACTACTCAGTGCCAAAATTTAATACAAAATTCGCTCAACGTACTTTCTTATTTTGTGCTCCGAGAATATTTAATAAATTGCCACTAGATATTAAAGGGTCTAAAGTGATTAATGACTTCAAACCAAAAATAACAAAGTGGTTGCTTGACGTGGGTAGAAAGCAAAATGAAACCAATTTGTCATTTGTACTAACCTAACTACCCACACATTCTTATCACCGACTATTGTATATTACTGACAATAATATTTTTATAACTTTTTTTCAATATCTTTTTATAACTTACTTATCTCTTAACATTTACAACTTTTAAAAACTGTACAGGTAATTTCTTTAGAATAGACTACGTCTAGTAAAGCAATTAGCTTTATTTTTCATATGTACTATTTATGCTACAAAAAAAAAATAAGGAAGATCTGTCCCTCTAAACCCTTTTGCCGTTCACGTTCATAACATGTGAAAGAGTGTGTGATTCAAAAATAAGACTCCTCAGCTTTACTCGAACTTACAATCGATAAACGATAGCAGATTTCATCATCATAATTAGGGTCCACCGAAGAAGAAGAAGATCATCCAATGCAAACACATGCAGTGGTATACCACAATTAGTGTATAGCGTAGGTGCTGCAGATATTGCAAATTGCCGCCAACAAAGGAGGTTGTTAACAAAACGAAACGATACCTAATATTGAAACCAACTTTGCTACAAATTAGGGTGTTGGATTGAAAGTTCACAGCGCGCCGAGATTTAGTAAGCGAGTTGAGGGTTGACACAGGAGGTAGTTACAGAGAGCCGGCCAAATTCAAATAAGGAGAACTTTGGCTTGGAGATAGTTGGAAAAGAAATTTAAACCGACCCGTTTTCATGGGATATCCTCGAGAGTTTCCGCCGACTAAGTTATTCATAAATCGCAGTTTTAATCTAGAGTATTATAGTGCCGCATTAAATATTTTCTTTTAGCTTTGTTTAATTTAAAAACTTTAATCGTTCTGTTGTAATAGTTAAATTTAAAAGTATACATTTTTTTATTTTTCTGGTTTGAAATCTGAGGTAATAGTGATGGTTTATTAACACATCAGAAGGTAATTATCAAAATTGGTCAACTCCACACTTTGTTGTTGCTACTGCTGTACTTTTCAAATCCAACCAATTTCATCTCCTTGTATTGTGAAGATGATCGGAAAGACGACGCTGTCATTTTTCGTTTGCAAAAAATTTCTTCATTTTGTAAAAAAATGTATTTGTTCAAATTTAAAAATATAATCGCGCTACGTAGAATTCTTCATCGTTAGTGTATTTTTTTAAAAATCAGCTAGATGACAGTGTGGACTAGCAAAACAATAATATGAATGTAATTTATATCAATTATTCTGCGTTGTGCAATACGTATATATCACTGATTTTAAGATAACGTATTCATTTAAGATTATAAGTTATTTTTTTAACTATCCATGCCGGAAGAAACAGGACATTCGGAAGGAAGTTCCACTCACCACAGTCCCGTTCTTCTGGCACCTCCGAGGTGGACTGTAAATTTAGGTTTTGTAACACTATCTCCGTTCAGGGTCTTGATTCCTTCAGATTGCACAGGATAGACACATGTCTCACTCGTTTGTTATACTGCAAAATTTATTTGTTACCGCTCCGGTTCAGGGTCGCCGATCGACTGACTCGGCGGCAGGTGAGGAAGGGAGGGGAGGTAAAAGGCGCAGTTCATTATCTTCGTTCAAGCATAAATATGGGAGGTAGAAGACTCAGTTCATTATCTTCTTTCAAGCATAAATATATGTCCCAAACATTCATATTATTTAATTTCTTTAAGTTCACAATATTCTACATGTTTATGATTTTAATAACATTCTGACGATAATCATATCAACTTAAGATAAGGCCTTAACTATCTCCTAGTCTCACGCGTGTTAGTGCATGTCTCAGTGTATACGGTATTTATGTCGTTGACTATTTTAGTTGTCGTGAGACTATTTTAATAGCTAAGTACCTACGCAACAAGAATATTAAATAGACCGATCGAATATCTAGCCGCTCGCACTGCACGCGGCGCGTACACATATCCGTTTCCCTTTGACTCCCTTCTCTCGGCAGATTCGCCCCGGGTTCCCTTACAGCAACAGCAAACTCCATCTCCTCTGCTATTAATATTTCCAAGCTCAGTTCTGTGACCATTGTTCGGACGTAAAACCCCTAACATTACTGCTGTATTAATATATTGTAATAACATCTGTGTACCGTGGTTCCTGGATTACTTTAATATCGTACTGTACATGCGGTGGTCGCTCCAACGGCCCAATCTCCGCCACAGATCTTCATCTGGTCATGCACTCCGCTATTTCTACATCATACCATCTCATGGAGATAGTCATTCACGATATTCTACCGGCCACGTGTCCGGCGACGCTCGTTTTATTCACCATAAACTCCGTCTGCACTTCTGTTGTAAGGTTCCTTCCATCATCTCCGCCTAGCCTGATCTACGAGCATGCCCCCGCCTCTAAATCATCAGTATAGTGTTTATCAGCGTTTTTTAACCTTTACCATACCATACGCAGCCATGCTGTCAACTCGTGTTACCGTAAAGAGTTCTGTTAGCCTTTGAAATGTAAAAAATGCTTAATGCCGCAATGTATAGTTTACACTTGAGAACCTTTGCTATCGATTTCTTAAAAACAAATCATAAATTTGTTGCATTATCGTAGTGTCAAGTCGTAAATGATAATGTCGCTAAAAAGTGCCGCGTATGAAAGATGTCATGCGTATTTATGAACGCGATCAGTGGGTTATAAAAACTCTAGATCAATAAGATATCTGATATTTATTTAATAACAGTGCCTTTACAGGTAAAAATCCAGTAATTGTGTGATGTTGGACACATTCAAATATTGCATTGCCGAAAATGATCATGAATCTCAAGTATAAGAATATAAAACAAACTTAGCTAAATAATCCGGCTCGAAGGACCAGAAACAGTGGGATAAGATCCCGTGGACTGTATCTAGAATAATTTTAAGTTGTTGACGCAACCCAAAATGGAAGTCTGAAGGAACATAAGGGCAGATGGATCTGGCCTACCTCGCTTTGAAGTCCCGCGTTGGGCGTCGTCTGCACCTCCGGTTGACGAGCACGTATATTATGCCGAACCGACATATCAATCACTGCACTTCCGAAATTTGGAATTCATTTCATCTGCGCGGTCCAAGCGTTACCGCACGGCGTGAGTGTAGGGCGGCAGAAGGAAGCACAAGTGCTTAATGCTTCGCGATCGAAGCACAATCGGAGAGCGATCCCGGCGGCGAAATGCAAGTAATCGGCTAGAGCGGGACAGGTATAGAGATTATTGGATGGACGAAAGAGGACAGGGAATGAGTATTCGACTTGTGCCAACATGTATTGACATCATTCCCTAGTTTTAATCTGATCAATTTCCCAACATTTTTTATATTTTGTTAATTTTCACATTTGTATTATTATAGATGTATGTATATATATATTTTTTATTAGTTGCAAACAAATTCTTACATCTAGTGGATCTTGATCTTGTATTATATATTATACAGCCACCCCCATAATTCAAGCGCTTTCTTATTTGGGGGTGCATAACTCTACTGTTGTTTTTTTATAATGTCGAATGCATAAAAAAAGAATAAAGAAAAGTTATACAATGTAAAAATAATATTTTTAAAATCTGCATTTTATTAGAATAT
The DNA here is from genome assembly GCA_031772225.1 of Eubasilissa splendida. Taxonomy (NCBI): domain Eukaryota; kingdom Metazoa; phylum Arthropoda; class Insecta; order Trichoptera; family Phryganeidae; genus Eubasilissa; species Eubasilissa splendida. Next base: position 3,466,622 of record CM062858.1, read on the forward strand.
AATGTTTAAGGTTTAACCCAATTTTTGTTATATTTTGTATTGAATGATCAGACCAATAAACATATAAATGAAATTTGAAAAAACTATCCTCTGATATAAATGTACAACAAAAAATAAAAAAATATTGAAAAAAAATGAATCAGTATTGGAAGTAGATCTTTTTCTTCGGCGATAAATGACATGTTGACGGTTAACATGAAAATATACAGATGACAGGTGGTATCAAAAGAATCAATTTCATATCTTGAGATCGTTATGCAGATTTCATTTCTAGTGAAAGACTCAAGTCTGGGGAGGAAATGGAAAAATGCTTGGAAAACGTCTATTTTTCAAGGAATGGGACATCAATTGTGATGTTGTAAATGCGGAATTGTACCATTTTTAACTACCCGGTGGCGACTGGTCAGTTATGGCAATGTTGCCAAGAATGGGTGTACTGTGTGTTGTGTATTAGGCTCGGATGGAGAGATTAGAAGGTTTAAGGGTTGACTCTTAAATCATATTTGGACTGCATATATGTAACAGGCGGATTGGTATTATAGATTGAAATTAATTGAACTTATTACGAAGGTTGAGATTTAAATATATATCGAAAATTGAAGGTGTCTCGGAAGCTGCTGCTGCGAAGCGAAGAGAGTGGCTCGGCTTACCCCGGGGCGCTGGCTGGCGCTTATATGCCGTTGCTTATGGATGGCATTGCATTCAGCTGCGTTCTTCTGGGTATGGGTATATGCGATCTGTTAACTGATGCAAGCGAGGATATGCTTAAAGTGAACAAAAAATGAAAGTAGATTAAAAACAAAGGAAATGTGATCGCTCTAGAAAATCTATGTAAAATGGGGCGAAGATAGAACAAATTTGGATCAAATCTGCCTGTTGCATAGAATGAAGAGTGAGTAGAGATTGGAAAAGGAAATATATGAGGCGACTATTGATGACGTCCGCGGAAGACCAGGCACAATCAGAAAAAAACAGATATTAGTAAACATGGAAAATTAATAGTCGGTAAGGTACGTCACTGTATCTGTTCTGGCAGAAAAGATAAATAGAATTAAAATGAGTACTTACGGTTTACACTGAATTTATTTACGTTGAATCACAACAGGTAGTTGAACTGTTAGAGTTTCCACGGTGGACACGGAGTTCGTATCGAATGCGATCGAAGCGGAAACTGAAGAGAACTTTCTTCATCCACTTGGATGGCGCAGTTGGCGGACGTTAGGTGCCGATGGTCCATGCAACTAGTGTAGCTATGGTGCGCATTGCTTGCCAATCTATGGCGGTAGTCTACGGTCAGAAGTGACTTTGCTAGGCATCACTTTTAGGTCTTTGAAAGATCTGGTTCTGAGAATGAGGCAAGAGAGGTGGGATACGGCAACGCAGGGAAGATGGACTTATTCCTTTAACATCGCCGTCAAGTTGAAAGGCATGACGAAACCTCCAGACCCGAATCATTTTGAATGACAGTTGATTACGGAGCGTGGATAGTTCCGGAGTCAACTGTTTGTGTTTAGACTTGTGGATGCCCCGCGGTGTACATGTGGAAGAGTGGAACAGACGCCAGACCATATTTTGTGGACTTGTGAGATACTTGGAGATGTACCTGAACGTATGATTGGTGGTTTGACTGGGCTTAGACACCGCCCGCCCAGGAATGCAGACCTAATTAGTAATTGGACTACTTCTCACTCTCCATACCTCGTGTTTTGCAACTCCGTTAGTCTGTCCGTGTAAGTGTGACTCAATCCATTTTGTGTCTCGTCCACTGTCCCTCTTTTGGGAGTGTTTTTTGATGAATGGATCCCTGAGTGTCTGCCTTGAACTACTGCACCTTAATTTTCCATCTGTAGGTAAAACTATGTTTTATGGATTTATGTTATATAATTTTTTATGAATAAATACAGCACTCAAGGGAAGCTGGAGGGTCTAAATTTAAAATCTTAATTGCTAATAACCACTTTGAATTTCTTCTCCTTTTTCGTCTTGCTTATACTTAAATATGTAATTGAATTAAAGTCGCGTATTTTGACCAGGAAGCCCTGGTTTCTAAACCGGTCCCGGGAAAGAATGGGTTCCTTCCCACCAGCTGTTCTTAAAAAATATAAAATAGTCTTCGGCGGTCCCTCTTTACGAGGACGACGTCTGCCATGGTTTGCCGTTGTGCACGAGGTCTACACGTGGGATTGTTTAAGGTGTATGTGACATTGCTCAGAGCTTTGTACAGACTACAGTACGTTAGGCATCCAGAAGCGACTCTACCGCAGTACCAGATAATGTATAATTTAATGAAGCCAATTACACATATAGTCAATTGTATTCTGACACCTGTTACTTATTGCCTTCGTCGCAGTAGTATGCGCGGAGAGAAAAGCGTGGCGTATATCTCCGCTAGCCCGTAAATTAGTTAGATACTTTGTGTAACAAGAATAGATCGAGCATTCAAATGGAAACATTTAAAAGCTGTGCATTATAAATGTACATCCCTCAAATATTTGACCCCGCTGTACGGCCAAAGAACATTATTCTCAGAACCTTTCACCAAAGTACATTAAGGTACGACGTAATACAATTATTCTAGTTTTAGAGTAGAATTCTGATTTCCTCTGGTGCCTACTTCGTAGCGTTCAGAGAGCGAGCGGTCTGGTGTTGCCATTACTTTTAATGGACACGCCGGCCCTCGCCTTCAAAGCGCATTTTACGAAAGTCCTTTTCGAAAAGCGTCCAACAGTTTTGTAACCAGGCTGTGTAATTTTAATTATCCTTCAGACGGTAATAAAGGTAGCTGTAATGGTTTTTGAAATTCGACGAACTACACGTGGGGGAACAATTCTATTGAAATACACAAATAACATGAAATTTTATATGCTGATACGGTATATTTTTCATTACTTTAAAAACACTTATCTTGCCTTTTAATATTATTTATGTTATAACATAAAAATGATACAGAGATGGCAAATTTACCCAAATTTGTTCCCAAATTAACACATTAAATACATTACTTCAATTGTTATTACATTTTATTGCGACACTTAATATTGGAATACCTTTTCATGTCAGTATTGACATGTATTGCCCTCAATCAGATGAAACTCGGCTCCACAAGAGCCTGTCCTGGGTCGCCATCACAGCTGACTCCAGTCCAGGATCTCTCCGGCTAGATCCACCGCTGTGGCACTCTTCCAGGTACTCTTCGGTCTAAAGTTGTGCTCAGGATTGTTCACTGCTAGATGATTATTTTGTTATAAAATAAAAATGTGATTTTATTTAAAATCTTTAAATTTAGCCAGGTCATTTTTGAAAACTGAACAACCGGTTTGGGGTCTCGAGTCTCCTTACCGGCAAGTTAGTCGATTTATGAAAGAAAATAAAGGCAGATGGATCTGGTCTACCTTGCTCAAAAGTACCGGGTTGGGCATTGTCTTCACCTCCGGTTGACTAGCACGTTTGTTGTGCAGAACCGAGAGATCACTGCACTCCGGCACTGTTTAGAATACTTTCTCTTCGCGGTCCCAGCGTTACGCACGGCGTCGTTTTTTAAACATAGATCTTGAAAGTCCGATGTCGGAGCGCAAACTGTCCTCTCGTCGGCGAGGTTAGGAGTAAGGTTTAGATATTGGATGAACAAAAGGACAAGGAGTAGGTACTCGACTTACGTCAACAATAAGCGTTTAGCTTAGTTTGAAATGATGAAAAATTTTAAGAATTTCCTCACTTTATACATATACCTAAAACGGTGCGCCACGTATAAATGTTCACCACGCCAACGGCTAAATGAGGTAAATCTTAAAAATAACACCTGGATTATTTGTTATTTAGCTCCACCGCGCAGGTTTCATGCGCAGTCAACGTGGACTAGTTCTACAATATTTTTATCCCATTCACTCGGGCTGAGTACCATTTGGGTTAAGTAAACAACAAGTGAAAAACACAAATATTGTAAATATGTCTATAAAAAGAATCACTGTATATTTGTAACATTGGTTCTCTTCATTATCTACCTAAAAATCTGAGTTATCATTCATTGTCTTCGTATATCATGAATCTTCTAATAATCTAGACGTATCTATCTCTCTACTACATTTATAATCATTAATTTCTACAATATCATATGAAGATTGACAAAACTAGCACCTGAAAAATGGAAAAGAAATACACTCTTTGTTCCGTATGCATTTCTATTTTAAACAAATATCAGATATCTCATAGAAACAAAGCTTATTTTTATTATATTTAATTGAAAATATATAGAAGTATGGGATAATTAAAGGGCTTACGACCTGTCTTCGGCTGGCTTAAGTGATCACTATATATAAATATAATGTTCACCAATTCTTACCCCTCAATCTCCACATGTATAAAATTTTTGAAAGTTGTATATATGTTAATATGTGGACTCGTTTCGAGTACCACCATCTATGGAAAAAATTTGATAATTCATATTTACCCTTTTTTAAACAGCCATTAAATATAATAACAAATAGCTTTGTCTCTATGAGATATCTGATATTTATTTAATAACAGTGCCTTTATAGGTAAAAATCGTAATAATTGTATGTTCTTTGATATATTCAAATATCGCTAACATTTATATTTTATTTAAAAAATGATTATGTTCGAAAAATCATTTTTAAGATTTTCTCCCCCTAAGCTTTGCAATAAATTAGAGGCTGTGTTGCGCCCTGCTTTACTCAAAATATTAACAAGGGTTAATTTAACAGAAGTTGAAAAATTCCTAAAGGTCCGGGCATAGTTGTACTCGGCAAAATTCTCCCTCGCTAAATTTGACTTTAATCATCCATTTCTCGCGGAAAATCTCCCGAGACACATTGCTTCCTTCTACTCCCTTATCTTATCACGCTTCAAATATCTCACGCGCGTCCCTCCCCCGAGTCTCCGGTACGTCTAGCGAGCGTTTCGTAAATAATTTACACGTCTTTATCCATCCATATGTTGATGTTGCTCGGATAGCGTACACCGCGTCGGGTTTATCGCGTTATTTTCAATATTTCTTATACAAAGGTGTTGTGTTAAAAAATACACGTTCATATATAAACTCGTTTGAATATCAACACTGTTTCAATCACAACACCGCGATGTTTCACGTGTGATGCTGAGAATTTCAATTTTTTTTTTGCGTTTTGTCTGAGGACATGTGCTTTGAATAATCAAAATATTTGCTGTATTTTTCTGCCCGTTTATGTGTCGAGTCTAGCCAATATTCTCTTCAGAGACGCGTAGGGGGGGTTCAAAAAGTTTCTAGTATATTCAAATACAATTAAGTCACCAGGATTAAGCGGCTGTCCAATTGTAGAGAAGAGTAGGTTGTCGGCGTAGTGATTGAGATGCTGGCCTGGTGATCTAGTGGTCGGGGGTTTGCGCCTCGTTTCAGAACACCAGCATGTAAGTTTCTTCAAATATATATACATTATGTAATAATACATTTTTGAACAAAATTACAATTTGTAATAAAATAATGTAGATTGCGACGAAAAAACAATGAAAAATTTAAAAACACAGTGTTAAGTAGGTAAATATAATTTAATTTTACAGAAATGCATCAAGTATACTGACGTTTTTCATTATTTTTTTATATTGGTAGGTACCGTGTGGGTACTGAATTCACAAATAGGTTATTTATTAACTCTATTTACCCTCATTTCAATACGGTTTTTGCAAGTCAATACTTAACAAAACCACCTCGACACAGGATCTCCCTAGTGAAGGGGCATTATTTTTAATAACTCTAAAAAAGTATTATAAAATAAAATACCAAAACGTCACATCACCGGCATCAGCTCCGATGGCGAACCCCGCAATGATATCCGAATCGTCGGCAAGAGAGGTCGCAGACGCGGTAGAATGTCAGTAAATAGTGGTAGGGTAATTTTTAATCAAATTAACTTATATATTTGCTCCATATCGGGCATGTTTCCTTTAAAATCAAATTAATATCCATCAACACTATACTTTCCCATCCCTCAATGTTCCGTCTAACTGTATATGTATTCTGTCTCTCTCTCTCTTTCACATATAATTTTATATTCTGTCTCCCTTGATGTTTTATCATTCTGTCTCTCTCTTTCACATGCAATTTTATATTTTATCTCCCTCTTTATGTGTATATATATATATAAGTCCACTATTTTTGTATTTATTGTTAGTTTCAAACACGCCCTGACGAAGCTTGACCTAAGCGAAACCGGTTAGCGTGTAATAAAATTGGTGGTTTCAAACAAAGTGATTGTGTTTTATTTAATCTAATATGTCAAACCACAATGTGATTGCTACATTAAATGACTTTTTTTTTCAATTCCTTAACCATTTTTTTCCCATGTTTATTTCTTCGAATATGACAGGTTTTGTGTCCTGGGAACAGTTCTAGAATTATAGTTACATTTTATCCCATTCCGTTGCGAAAACCTTCACCGTAATAAAACGTGCCTGATGGGTATTCAATTTGTTTTTTTTGTGCTTAGCGGCCCCGGCTCCAGGCACCCGTTGATGAGAGGCAGTGACCTCTCTCTCGCAAGTGTCGTCCGTCTCACTCCCCCCGTTTTATGGAAATTATTTACCTACTTTCTATTTATTCATGAGTATATTTGTATTTCTATAATTTTATTCGCTGACAATTAAACGCGCTTATTGGTCAAGGTCTAGTGATCACGTGACAGTGGGTTCGAACCACATCCTGTGACACGTGGACTGTATCTTTAAATTACTGTTTAGTTGACGCAACCCGAATCGGAGCAAGAAAGGAATAATGTCAGATGGATCTGGCCTAACCTTGATCTCAGTCCAGGGTTGGACGGTAATTTACACCTCCATTTTTGCAGTGAACGTGCGGGACTTGCATTTTTGCGGTAAAGAACGGAGATATTACCGCACTTCGGGATGCTGTAGAAAACAGCTTTTTCGCTGACTGGATTTTACGCACGGCGACACTTTCGATCCACAAAAAGAGCCCGCTGACATGTCCACGTCGAAATGCAATCTGCCTCATCTGGGCCGAAATCCCTATTATGGTTTATTGGAACGGCGGAATGCACACGGAATATTACACTTGCGTCCAATAATAACACAAGCGCTTAGCTTGGTTTTTAAAGTATTGATATGTTATGTATTATGTGTATGTACCTAAGTCTTTGTCGGGTCAGAAAGAACCACTTTTCTTACCGCCAACTTCTCATCTACAGTTCCAGGAATCGCCATTTTTTACTTTTGTAAACTTTGTGACTAAACTCAGTGCAAAAAGTAAGTTACAACTCAATATTTTGAGGCATCCACTGCTTTCACGTCTCATCATTCAAAACATAACCTGCAAAACCCTTTTAATTTGTCACATTCACACAAACATCATTTTATAATTCATAACCTCTCTCACACAATACATACTTCCTATCAAATTATACACTTTTCAGATGCTCTAAAAAAACACATTCTATGTTAAAGATATATATATATATATGTCAGAACTAGTCAAATAGTTTCACACCGCTTGGTACAAATGTGTTTAGGACGAAGAGATCGATCAAACTTGGGCCAGACCGATATTGGGGCCAAAGGCGTTCATTCTTCACACGGCTCATTCTTCAAATATACAATGAACAGAAAAAGTCACCATATGAGGTTTACCGGATATTTGTATTAACAAATATCCGGTTAAAGAGAGAGATAAAGAATTATTTCGCACGATCGCAGCAACTATATTATATTATTTAAACCTTTGATGACCAAATGGGGTGCATTTAAGACACCCTATAAATTTTCTCATTATGAACTATATTATTGTCGGAGTAATGTTCCCCATGCGTAGAGATGCATATGTAGATCCTATCATATCCAGAAGTTGTCTACATTTGCAATACTTGAATATTGTGACGTGAAAAATCACACCCCTGTGGATGATGCGTTAGAAAATTAAAATGCGTACGGTGGCCGTGTGGATTTGACATTACAAAATTTCAGCGTTAATGGGACGCGAGCGAGCGAGCGGTCCCCTGGTGGCGAGTGGGAGAAGCTTGACGCTATCGGCCACTTTTCAGCTGCACGAGACTGAAGAGTCCTCGGTCTTGGCCGGCAAAATGAAGACGTTGGAAAGGAAAAACTAGCGGATGGAAGCCGGAAGGATGGCTAGAACAACATACCGGATGAGTGTCGGAGGGGGATCGTCCGAAGGAACTATGATCCGACATTGAGGAAGCATCCGGGGATGCTGTGTAGGAGACACCACAATTTTTATAGCTAGGCCCGTGACACCGGGTCCGATGTTTTAGTCATGGTGAACGAAAATGTTTTAAATATGGTTTGTGAGAATTGATCGGCTTTGCATTATGACAGAATATCCGGCGCCGCAACAAAACTGAACTGGCCGGTGGCAATGCGTTCTGGCGTTTGAGCCGCCAGAACAAGAAGCAATGTTCAATGAGAAGCAGAGTACAATGTCCTAGATATGAGGCAAATCTCTATGTTGAGACTCGTTCAATTTTTCCATGCTAACAACAACTCACCCCAAGCGATAAATCATGGACACAACGCAAGACAAACAACGAACATCTACACGGCAGTTCCGAGAGGAACAACGACATTTTATCAAAGATTCTACATGTTCTTAGCTCCGAAACTATACAACACACTCAGTACCAACTGGAAATCGTTCAATTTCAATAAGATTACACAAATATGGACCCAATATATGATCCAATCAGGTAGAGATGAATCAGAAGCGTGGCTATCCAACATTCTAACATAATTGATACAATACCTACACTAATAATTCACTAGTCCTACAACACTCCCACTACATGCTTTTTATTTTTTTATACATATTTTTTTCTTTCTCTTTTTATTCCTATCGATGATTTAAATAACACCACAACAGCACGAAAAAAAAACTGGCTACTTTAACACAGATTTCAGTCTAGTAAAGTAGCCAGGACAACGCTGTATATATCAGAGGTGAAGTCTACTCCATCCCACACAATAAACTATGAGTATTATTATGTCTTATGTTTATTATGTTATAATATATTCATCTCTGTTAGAACAAAAATATATTTGTCATCTAATAAATTAATATATGAAACAATATATTTTTAGTCTAGATTTCATAATACATACTTTATTACATTATTAAAAAAATTAATTTTGTTTTATCTGAATTTAATCTAAGATCTTTTGTTTAGTGGAAAGAAAATTATGTATACATGTTACTCACTTTTCTAAAGCATTTTTGTGACCTCCAAAACCTCCAAAAACATACTAAAACAAATGAAATAAGATTTTCAAATCTAATTGGAGTCGATTGGATGGATCCCATCAACATTTAATATTTCATTATTAAGGAGAACACATTCTTATTGTGAAGTTGTAATTATTCGAACTTACAGATATTTTAAATACTAATTAAATATCTTTATTAGAAAGATATACGTATAAAATCAATTTAATCGTAAAATATTGTTGTTACGCTACCGGGATTCGAACCTGGATCTCTTTCCAAACCGGAACACAATACATCTATCCATGGAACGATAGATGTATTCATTTGAAAAAGTGTAACATATATGTCAAAAGTACTGTCACTGTAGCGTAGTTGGATAATGTACCTTCCCCTGTTTTTGAAAGAGATCCAGGTTCATATCTCGGTAGCGCAACAACAATATTTTTCGATAAAATTGATTTTATATGTATATATATTCATAATTAATACATTTAATATTTCTTTCACTGCACTATATCTCGAGAGTGTGCCACAGATGAGATTTCTCTCGAGTCTGCTTGAAGAACGGTGCAGAATTCAGTCCGGAATGATTTGTGAATCATTAGTACGTACCTTTAGCGACTCACACCCATCAAAGTCTCATTATTTTGGATTTCACAAGTTGAACCTTCGTGAATTTGCATATATGCATTCCAGTCACGCCACACGTTTCCAAGACCCTCCACTTCAAATCCGGAATTGTAAATTGGGTCTAATTAGCACCCCCGACGGTTGTCTGGTGAACTTATCGCCGGTGGTCAGGCGAGGGTTAGGAGAGTGTAATGTGCCCTGCGTGTAAATATTGGAACAAGTCAGCGGAGATACTTTTGTAGGAAAATAGAAAGTGGCGTGGGCTTCCTGCGAAGATGGAGGCTTTGTTTGTCAGAAAAGTGATGAAATATTCCCGGAATTCTGCCTTCAAAACATTTCTGTCTATCGCTTCAAAGATCACTTGAAATTGTATGAAAAATTTCGTTTCAAAAAAATGAGGTCGACCTTACGATATGAACTTAAGGAATCTTAATAATAAATAAGCACACTGCATGTAAGAATATTATATAATTTTTACAACGAAATAAAATGTACAACCCTTAATTGAAACGTTATAGATTTATCTCTTTTTTTTAATACAAATTAAATGTATTAATTAGTAATATATGCATATAAAATTAATCAAAAGTTGCTACCAGGATTCGAACCTGGATCTCTTCCAATCCGGGGAACGTGCATTAACCGATTATGTTAAACCAACACATTTTAAAAATAAATACATATATCATTCCATTATTTGAAAGCCATTTTATTATTTTATATCTTTCTAATTAATACATTTAATTTGTATTAAAAAAATAATTATTACAACTTCACAATTCAAGGATGTGTTCTCCTTAATTAATAATACTTTTACTGTTGCATAAATGCATCATAAACTATCGAATTGATGTTTCTATCAAGAATGTGTGTAGAATGCTCCGCGTCCCGCAACAAATGTTCTAAACCCCTCTCCTATATGTACACTTTATTTCATGTCTATTCATTTACTGGTCTGTGTGCGGAAGTATGTTTTCAACATACTCGTAAAATTTGTCACGATAACTGCGTTATAAATAGCGCGTTTGAACATTTCGTAACATTTTACATGATTTTAAACTTATTATTGTATACTGACCATCAATTATACTGTGGTCAATCGCCTCCACAATCATTATCACCACTGACGCCCCCTGAACGCACCGTGCAGATACCTGGGTGTAAAACTAGGCTCCCGAGATGTGGCAGTAACATGCACTGGCAGCCATCCTGGAAGCCGGCTCCCGAGTGTCCGGCTCCCGAGTTGTGGGATCAGTGGTAACTTTTTACATTAGTAAAAATGTTAATAAAGTAAACATTTTTGCGATAAAGGGTTGTTTGATCGTTGGTAAAAAAAATATTTACTTCTCGAAAGTACATCCCGTAGTAAACTCATTTTACTCTGCGATATCCGATAGTAAAAACGATAGTTAAATACGGCGGACTTTTCACAGCTGTTTCAAAAGTCATCCGACACTGTTACGTACATGACTTCTTAGTACATCTTTAGTGTACGTAATGTGAAGGTTCAATAAATAGACTTTGTAACAATTAATCTTTTATTACAATAAGCTACAATTTAGTACAAGATACAGGTCAAATTATTAAGGCGATGAACCGCAGATAAAAGAGACGCGCGCACTCCTGCGCGCCGTCTTTATAGCCGCGCATACCCGCACCGGCGGTGCGGAACACATACACACGTACACACACCATTCCAAGGACATCACAGATACATTGATACTGTGAAAGTTGCAGTATACGACAGTTAGTCATTCAATATCCCCGCTATAATAGTAAATTTGACGTTCGAACAATCCGCAAACGATTTTAACTACGGCCAGCAGTTAATAAAGGATTTAGATTTAACGTAAGCTTTATTTGTTTTACGATGAGATTTTTAGGCTAATCTAACAATTTTTATACTCTCATTGATCTGGCTTGTTCATATGAATATTCATCTCTCTGTGCTGAGATATTTTTATACCAAGAAGAACTAAATGTAAACAAAGCGTTTAATTAATCTAATTTGATTGGCTAAGTATCAAGAATGTGGCTGTCGTGTAATAGACGCGCTGTGTTGTAGACTTTAGTCTTTAGAGATTATGATGTATTGGCTTTGAGGATGTGCTGTAGCTTTCTAAATGCTGCGCAGTCCAGCTGGATATATCTTTTAATTAACCTAGTTGTATTTATTCCAATGAAATGTATCAATTTCTTTTCGTTGATATTGAGATTTCATATTTAAGATGATTGACGAAGATCAATGCTATTATATGTACGCTGGTAGGGCCTGAGTTGACCATATTACTAATGAAGGTGTATTAAGATGCATAAATAAGTCAAAAGAACTAATAACTATTTAGGAAAACTGTACACATTAACCATAATGAAAAATATGATATTTTACAACATATAAATCAACATGATGATAAAAATGGCGTGCGCGCGCACACCCGCACTCCTTAAGGATAACATTGATGACAAGATGCATGAAAGTGAATGTACGCAAAAACAAAAGAGTGTTGTTGTCATAGACAATTTGTATAGACTATTTGCGTATCCCTGGGTAGAAAGGGTGCCATGGTAAGTTATTTGAACACGTTTTTTTGTAGTCGTGGAAGGTTTCTTCAGCGGATTTGAAGCTCATAACTTAATACTGTATTCTCAATTTCGCTCAGCTGATGTTTTAGCCATTTCAAATTAAATTCGAACTGTAAATCCGGATCTATAGGATCAAAATGAGTTGCGCAAACTCCGGGTCGCGCGTCCCGCGGAATTGAATACTATCATTTCGATCGTAAATCGTAATCACCGTAAGGTAGGGGAGGGAAGTAGAGAAACGTGGTGCAGGATGAGGTCGGTGAGGGGATAAGAGTTCTAGTCGAAGGACCAGTGATCTTGGGAACCGGGTTTCGGAAGAACCGCTTGTACATGACATCTCCGTAATCCCCGCAGTCACCGTCAAGATCACCAAGGTCACCCACGGTACACAAACAACAAATAATACATGATCAAAACACAATATCATAAAATACAGTGCTGGTGCACTGGAGCTGAAAGGTCCACACCGCGAATGCTATCGCGATGTCGAGATCGAACAAATATCTGTCAAGTAGACGTCTGCTGGCTTCAAGGTCATATTTCACACTGACAAGACGAGCATGAGAAAATGTATGGATGTGAATTTGGATGCGGAAGTGTGTCAATAACAACGGTTGCGACTGACAGTTTTGGGCCCACTTCTTTTTATAATTTGTGTCAATGACATTTTAAAACTAAAATCAAAAAAAACCGGAAAAATTATATCATACGCCGACGACACTGCTATCATTGTTGACGGACAAGACTGGAACACTACAAACGAACATGCGAATAACGTCATGAACACACTCAAATCCCGGTTCGATAGTAATTTACTTTCTTTAAACTCTGAAAAAACCTATTATATTCCCTTTTCAATAAAAAGTCTTAAAACACCGCCCCATATAAAAATTACTATTCATAACGACAACTGTAACAAAATGACCTGTCGCGACTCTTGTACAAATTTAAGCCCAAAAAAGAAATCAAATATCTCGGTGTAATTATTGATCAAAATTTAAAATGGCACAGTCACATTAACGAATTAGTGAAAAGAATAAGAAAATGTATTTATATATTCATAAGATTAAGGAACATTCTAAGTATAAATAATTTTAAAAAGGTATATTGTGCTATTGTTCACTCACTGATTCGAAAAGACGCGCCAAAAGTGTGTTCAATGAATTCGGAACACAAATATTATACTGTATTGTTTTTTTATGATTTGAAATTATTTTAGATACTACCTATTTAACTATGTCATATTTGAAGAAAAATACGCACCCTTGTTATGGCCGCCCTGGGCGATCGCGTCTTTGGTTGCCCGCCGGTCCTGTGCCAGAACCAACAAACACGACGGCACACCCTCCCCGTGGTATTACAATTTGAAATCGGCCACAAAGGAAACTGAATAAAAACCTACGATCGGATCAAACTATTTGTTCCTTTGCAAACTGAATTCGTAAATAAAGAAGTGCGTCACATCCTGCGGACGACGTATTGACCCACGCCAAGGGTGGATACCTGATGTGAACTTGCTTATTCCTTCGAGAGTCGCAATGGCCGAAATCGATTTAACCCTTCCCAAACCATGCAGTAACACAGGTTTACCATCATAATTAAACCTGTAATATTTCGGTAAATACATGCAACATAAAATTCATATTTTAGACAATATCGAAGAAAATATTAGCGCTTACAAATGATTTGTGAAAAACCAATTATGAAAAGGGAATCATACAAAAATAATTATTTTTTCCATTCAATCCGTCGTAAAATTAATACGTTGGTGAAAATACAATTTGTGATATGAAAGACAGAGATCACACACTATTTTCACAGTGAAAAAAACAACAAACATACTAATATGATTGTTTCTTTCTCACTAATTAAATGAAGAGAGATAAGAAGGAAGGACACATTGTATACGACGTAATAAATGCTCTAAATTATGTTATTAATAATTTTTTCAAAATTGAATGCTCAAAATTTAGAGTAAATTCGTACCATTAAAGCCATTTAACCTAATAAAAACATTTTTTCTAACAGTTATTTATGGTAACACGAGTTGACAGCATGGCTGTGTTCGATAATTTTATATCATGGTATGGTAAAGGTTAACATAACAGACAATTCGTGTTACGGTTATGTCTCCGGGGGAAGCTTCATGTTATATACAATATCATAGTTACACGTTACATTTGCATATATTTACCATCTTGGCGTATTCCCACAGGTTATGGTGCCGTGTATTACCTAACTTAACCTAACCTGACATGTCGTAGATATTTTTAAACTTTGTTTCATAATAAGATTTTTTGGCTGACATCAAGACACAGTCTTATGTTAATAATTGTGGTCAAAATGTGCTGATGTGTGTGGGTTCCGATTTTCAAATACAGTAGTGAATAATGCTTGTCAAAGATTTTATTATATGTACATTATAAACATTATTATAAATATACAAAAAAGGCGAACAAACTTCATAATGTAAGAGGTGTTCACTGTCTTCTTAACTAGACCGAAGTCTGTACTAAAGGAGACAGGTTCATCCGTTGTCTATCGTAGAAATATGAAAACCATTATTAATATTCTTTTTTTTTTTTATATAAACCAAAAATATTAAGAATGAAGAAAGCAGGGTTATAAAGAATTCTAATAGTATAATAAATAAGTAAAATTCTCTCGCTATCCCATGATTGAAACACTATGCAAAACAGAAAAATGAATATAAAGAAATGATGTTCTGTTCGTGTGATCATTTCCATGAATCTTTGCTCAGCTTCCTTTCTGCCAACGCCCAATAACCAGCTCCTGAGATGGTGTTTGAGTTTGTTTATCGAGAATTGTTTCATGCTGCTAGGCAAAATGTTATAGGCTTTGTGGGCCAGAAACATATGGAAGGATTGACCAAAGTCTGTTTTCATTCAAAGATCGCTTCACGACGAACTCGATTCAACCTGGCACTAGAAAGAACACGACCCACCTGAGGTGATCCTTCACTGAGGTGGCCACAGGTCATCCGGCTTCAGAATCACGTTCTCCGTTGATCCGCACGAAGCACACTTCGTTGATAGCGCGAAGTGGAAACTACACAAGCACACTAGCAAGATTAAATTAATTAATTCACAAAGTTTGACGTTCTCGATATCAGGGCGTCAACATCACAGTTCAATCGTTCCCACATGGCAGAAAGACAACTTGTCAACTTAACAGTATAATGCACTCCAATAGCTAATGTTCACTGAACTAGTCAAAAACCATAGAAAATACTCAGAAACAGGTCGTGCTCTGGGTATAAGGAGGGGAAACATGAGTCACGTTCACGTTCTTGTTATAAAGATTCAACAAAATGAGTAATTAAATATAATGAATAATTAAAATTTGGCAAGGGACCAAAGTTTTTAAATAATTTTAATATTACATTTTATAAAATAAAAACAGCAAACGTGTATTTTAATTTTAATTTATATTTTTATTAGTTTGATGTTACATTTAGGTCACGTGAATTACCTGCTTCGCGGGGGCAGGCTCGACCAATTCAGAATAACTAGTGTTTCATATAACGACGTCATTTTGGATTGTCAGGGTTACATTTTTATTTTACATTTATAGCTGCTTTATAATTCACAGAATTGCTCCATATATTCATTTGAAATTAAACTAGGTCAGTGTGTATATATATTATAAATATTAATTAAATATATTAATTATAAAGATATACATTTAAAATATCACAGACCTATGTTCTGAATAATTACAACTTCACAATAAGAATGTGTTCTCCTAAATAAAAAATATATATATTACATTGCGCTAACAATGCCAGTGGTATAATTTGGAAAGGCTGAAATTTTTGGAAGGCCTAAAGGCGTCAACATAACGGTATAGAACTCACATATGTCAGCGGTAATTTTTTAAGGTGTACCGAGGTTTGTTTACAACGTCCCTTTTTTGAACAAATGTATAATTTTAAATATAAATTAAATATATTAATTAGAAAGATATACATATAAAATCAATTTTATCGAAAAATATTGTTGTTGCGCCACCGGGATTCGAACCTGGATCTCTTTCCTAACCGAGGAAGGTGCATTATCCAACTATGCTACAGCGACAATATTAATAATAAATAAATAATAAAAGACACAGACCTATTGTTCTGAATAATTACAACTTCACAATAAGAATGTGTTCTCCTAAATAATAAAGTTGTATCAATGTGTCCAAAAATTTAATAAAAATGAATTGATAATTCTGGCGTCTGCTATCAGTTTACTCAAAGGTATTTGAGATTCTGTAAAAATAAGGTAGATGGCTCTGTCAAATAATGAAACGATTAAATGTATTAATATCAAAAAGGTAACATATAGGTTCGAAAATAGTCGCTAAAAATATTGTCGCTGTAGCATAGTTGGATAATGCACCTTCCCCGGTTAGGAAAGAGATCCAGGTTCGAATCCTGGTGGCGCAACAACAAAATTTTTCGATAAAATTGCTTTTATATGTATATCTTTCTAATTAATATATTTAATTCATATTTAAAATATCACAGACAACTTCACAATAAGAATGTGTTCTCCTAAAAAATGTATAATTTCAACAATTTAATAACATGCTCGAGAGAAACACTGGACATGGCCGATTATCAGAAACTTAATTACTGAAAGTACTTGATTTCAGTGTTTCCGTTGCGTTGAATTTGCATGAAATTTCATTTCTGTGTCTGTTCTACTACGTAGAGTTTTGAAAGGCTTCGGAGCAAGCTTACAGAAATCCGAGAACGCGATAATTCCGGCAGTTCCTTAGTCATAGAGTTACACAGAAAATATCGTATATAACATACCGTACTAACCCTCTGCGTGTTTCGTGTAATTACACGTGAATATTATATTTGTGCCGGCTTTTTTCAGCCATATAAATAATAATTTTGTCGAAATATAATTGCAGTTTTTGTTTTCTGAATCTAACCTTAATTTAATCAATAAAAGTGTCATTTTCGGTCTGTATTTTCGTAACATTGACTTCAGTTTTATTATTAGTTTTGATTCAAATTGGGCTGACGAATTGAAGTATAAACAAAACGAATTAAAGTATTCGGAGAACACATTCTTATTGTGATGTTGTAATTGTTCAGAACAGACGGTGTGTGATATTTTAAATATGAATTAAATATATTAATTAGAAAAATATACAATCTCTTTCCAAACCGGGGAAGGTGCATTATCCAACTAACAGCGACGATATTTTTAGCGATAAATTTTCAAACCTATATGTTACCTTTTTGATATTAATACATTTAATCGTTCCATTATTTGAAAGAGCCATCTACCTTATTTTTACGAGATAAAGATATAAGAGATCCAGGTTCGAATCCCGGTGGCGCAACGACAATATTTTTCGATAAAATTGATTTTATATGTACATCTTTTTAATTAATATATTTAATTCATATTTAGAATAAAAGTTTATTTTATGGGTTCTAAATGGGTTGTTAAGATGCTTTTGTATTGAGTACTGTGGGTATAATTTATGATGGTAAACCATTATGTGACGATGATTGGTTACTGAGATTTAACTAAGATTTGACGATTGGAGGTCATTGCTCGAAGACTTATAAATGATGAGACCATTGTGGGTCCAAAAATTTCATGCCGAGGACGAAATCCTTGTAGATGAAGAAAATCGTGAATATCCTTCAGTTGATAATGACCAACTGAAGATATAAAAGAGTTTAAAAAGAAACTAAATGAACACTTCAAAAACACATAATTGGACAATAAACAATATTATAGAATACTTCAGAAGCACACAAATGCGCAATGAATAGAATATGTAAGGTATTATATACAATTATTGTAGTGTAACTCCCTCTCCAAGCACAAGAGCTGGTCTCTTTTTTGGAGAGGTAAGCGAAAGAAAAACCATGTATGTATGTAATCATATATATAAAACTTGAATTTATTTTAAATTAAATAAATAAATAACTGATGGCGTTAGTTGAATCAGAATCGCTTAATCACTCAATAGTTCTGGACGATTTAAAATTATGCGATATGCTGTCACAGCGATTCTTTAAATCCTTCTTCACCAGCATGTATACCTGCGAGCTCTGGTCGAAATACAAGCGAGTGACGTATAACCGTCTCCGAATTCAGTACAACAACTCATACAGAATACTGTTCGGATTGGCGCGTTATTGCAGCGCATCTACAATGTTTACCGAAGGCCGTATACATGGATTCGTTCCGCTTCTGAGACATCGAGTTGCGGGCGTAAAGCTGCGGCTGGAGCTCAGAACCAACTCTCTGGTGCAAGCGGCGCTCTCATGGAAAGCTGGTTCCCTGACCAGAGAATGGCAACGCCTACAGAATAGCTACATATACAATAATGGCCGTGACTGAAGTAGTTATATATGTAATATTTATATTTTGTGTGTATATATGTGTGAAGTTTTTACTTTTTTATTTATTTTTTAATATTTTCCTTGGTTTTCTTTTTCATAGCATTATATTTATTTCATAACCTTAATGTATAACATAAT
Organism: Eubasilissa splendida; assembly: GCA_031772225.1. Taxonomy (NCBI): domain Eukaryota; kingdom Metazoa; phylum Arthropoda; class Insecta; order Trichoptera; family Phryganeidae; genus Eubasilissa; species Eubasilissa splendida. The sequence continues at coordinate 3,485,581 of CM062858.1, forward strand.
ATATTTTATCTCTATGGGGAATCGGGTAAAAAAATAACCTGATCACGCTGGAATAAACACATTATTATTATTATTATTATTAAAACAAATAGGAAAATAAAAAAACTTGGGTGCCGCATGAACTGAACGAAAATCAAAAAGTCGCAATTATTTCCATTCCATTCTAATAAATACTAAAGAAATACGCCTCTAGTATGATTCAGCTTAGAGCCCTCCTACGCAAAGCGATCAACGCCACTTAGGAACTAATTTATAAGAGAAATTTCCAATACCAGTAAGAATTGTTATTGACCGCTATGTCTTTTTATTAGTTTTAATACATTATGGCCTATTTCTGTTAAATTCGGTACAGTACTTCTGAACACTGTGAGATACTGTGGCACTACAGGGAGTACACAAAATAATTTTTCATTGAAAGATAAAAAAACGCGTAGCATATCTCAGACGTGTGTCATACCACCTCTGCACAGTAATTAAAATAAAAAAACTCAATCGTCAATTTGGCACCACATTTTTTTAGGGGAGCAGCTTTTTGGCAGTGCGTGGAATTTATCCATGTACCGGTAAAATATTTTTTGTTACAAATTTACTGGATCATTTTTAATATTCTATTTGTCTTCATGTGCCAGTTCTAGAAAGAGGGAACATTTACATAACTCTATGATTATGATGCAATTGAAAATAAGATTATAATAAATGCCTTTTGTGAAAATTTATGGATACATATGGAATCTTCTACACAAGTAGTAGCAGAGTAGCAGAAGGTAGAAAATGAAATAGGTACTACGGATGAGTGCTACGCCGAGAGTAATAATGGCTCACTTCTAAAAATACAAATCAAAATTATGTTTGAAAATTAAAATATTAATCTTGATTAATATAGATAAATTAAGGAATAAGATGGAAGACATTGTCACCAGAGAAGTGCCTGTTGCCTTTTTTACTTGGTCGGTCCAACGAGTGGGGGATCTTTATCTTCTTCTTCGTTTTTCGATGTGGCCCACTGTAATAAGCTTCTGTTTTGAAGGGTTCATCTCAGGCTGCAGGTTGACAGTCTGTCCTTGATGTTCAGCTCCTGCAGAATGGAGACATTCGTTCGTCTCGACGTCCATGGTACGCGCAACACGATTCTCCACCTCTGCTTTCTCTCTTTTCGCATCTAAAACACCTCTAGTAGGTGTTCTAGTAAATTCCTTCGACAACTTGATTTAATTACCGGTGAAAATCAATGCAGGTAGAAAAATCACCACTAACCTAGAATTACGGATGCTGTTTTTCCGCTCGTCGTGGGTTGTGTTGTTCTTCTTTTGAGTTCCGATCTTGTGTCTGGATGAATTATAATTAGCCGATCTTTATCCGACGAAGTATCGACTGCAATTATTCACCGTTCTAGACCGTGATTTGAAAGCGGCAACTTGCACACTGCATAAACAATCACACCGCAACACAAAACCCAGGGGTACCAGTCGAAGGAATAAGAACGCGCGTAAACAGTAGGTTTAACGTTAAAATTTTTTTATATAATTTAAAAATCGTGCGCCTTCATGAACCGTCTGTGGTATGTTTCTTATTCCGTCTCCTTTATTAGGGTTCAGGCCGAATCGTTATGGCGGCATAAAGTCAACCAGGAGTACAGGTTATGGCCAGGGCAAACGACTACATGACGTCATTAACAATGATTCCAGTGCCATAAGACGGCGTTTTAATTGAAGGCTACGACGATATCTGTACGGGTCCAGCCAAAATTAGTACATCTTGAAATTCGTAGCTACAATACAACCTAGCATTCATTCTATTATAGAAATAAATAAAATCATTTTGACAAGAATTAAAAAATGTATTTTTTTAATTTTCCTGCAATTAATTTTGAATGAATTTTTTTCATCATTATTTAAACATTTGGAAGATTTGTGGAGGGTCTGAAGGGTCAAATGTATGAATAATAATTCTCCTCCCTATTCGGCTTATCTTTTGTGTTCGTTTTATGTGGTATTCACCTTAGTCTACTGTGTTTGAAAAGTTATTAGAGAAAAATCGAATGATTACAATTAGCTGTGTTATGTACTGTTCATTGCGAAGGAAGGAATGAAATCAATTTTACTATATTTATTTTAGATTATTTTAAATTTTAATTTCTTAGATGCCAGCTGTTTAGCATTTACGCGTATTATTTTTTAATTCAAATATTAAGATAGGCACTGAATTCACAAAGTAGTAATTTACCTGCCCTACCGGGACGTGAAAGACATATTTTATTTTTCCAACTTGTGAATTGTTAACGTTTATGGGTACTTAATAAAATATGTAGTCACCATCATATTTGTTGTATATTATATCTGAGATTACTCTAGTATGAAATTTTACGACGTATAACACTTATATCCAAGTATTGGGAGAATGTCTGAAACCGATTATATTTCTATAATCGGTCTAGTTTTTAAATTGATTTAGTTATTAATAAAAAAATAACTTTATGTGCTTACATTCTTTATTATGGGTCTAAGTAATCTAAATTAAATCCCACCTTCTTTACATGTATAATATTTAATCATATAGGAATTAGAACTATAAATCCGGATCGATAAACGAATTGCGCTAACTCCGGGTCGCGCGCCCGCGGAATGGAATACGACAATTCCGGTCGTAAATCGAAATCACCGCAAGGTATGGTACGGAAGTCCGGAAACCTTAATACAGGATGAGGTCAGTGAGATCCCAATAGAATACGGCGATATCACAAGTTCACCCACGGTACACAAAACAGTGCCTGATCAAAACACAATATGACTAAAATACAATGCTGGTGCACTGGAGCTGAAATGTCCACACCGCGAATACTATCGCGATGTCGAGATTGAACAAATATCGGTCAAGTTGTCGTCTGCTGACATGCGGAATTGTGTCAATAACAACGGTCGCGGTTGAATCAAAAGACGCGCCAAAAGTGTGTTTTACGAATTCGGAATAATGAAAATCAATATTATTTTAATTTTGAATTATATGGGAAATTTCAAACACATTTTTTTAATATCCACGCTTTGATCCTATTACTTCTGAGCCACACGCTATGCAAGCAAACTTTCCGCTATAATATCAAATGAAGCCTTAATTTAAGATCGAAATTACGCCTACGAGATAAATTAAGCAATCGCTTTACATCCATGCTATGAGCATTGTTTGATTTGTTTTCAAGGCGTAAACGTTAATTTGTACGACGATTTAGTTGATTCTCTAATTTAGATTTGTAGATATTATATATACAGTTTGTGTCGCAAATTCTCAAATAATACATCCCCAAAGCGTGCAGTAGAGAGACAGTTCTGTAGGGTTAATCACTGACTCGACAATCTCCATTTTGTGTTTAAAATATTATGCTAATGTAACTTTTGAATTGCATATATGAACGTGAAATGTTAAAACAGATACAAAAATCAGGTCGTTGTAAAATGGTGTAAAAAAATTATGCAATTGAAAAAGAAAGAATTTCATTTGATTTTTATGTTTTTAATTTAAAATTTAATTTTTTCAATATTTTCAAAATTACTTTGTGGCTTAATTTAATGAGAAAAACATTTTGTTTAAAACCACTATATATTGTTACATCAACATGGTATATTTTTCAGGAATCAATGTACCTATACTAAAATTAAAAAAAGTGGTGGGATACTAATTAATAACTGTAAGGGACAGCGGTTCAAATTCACACACGGCATCGACACCAGCGAGATCTACATTTGATACCTAGCTGGCGGCAAAGTGCTGCCGACATAGTCTGGCCCGATAGCTCACCGACGACACATATTCCGTTCCGCTGCCTCGTCACGGCGCTTGAGGCCGGCAGGGCCGACTCGCTCCTCAAACGCTCCGCTATTTTCCGCATTCTTCCTTCTACATCTGCTATCTCTACCAATAAACGACTTCACTCGCACGTTTCCATTCCATTCTCAAAACCAACCCCCGCAAAATTACTCTGAAAACAAATTTAAAAGGTGACTATTTGCAAAAAAGATTTGGTTATTTATATTTAATTTGTAATTAACACTTTTCCGTATTTCTAAAATTTCAAAATGATCTAATTGTAAATATATGTAAGTATATCTTGTGAGGTATCGAACTGGGGAGTCCTATCCTCCACTGTTTAGCCAGAGAAAAACATGAACATTCTACACCTTAGAAGCGCATACCAACCTCAATCAGCCACATTCTGCCATTGGAGCAGCAAATGTAAGATGTTTTCAGTATAAAAATAAATCTATTACAAATTAAACAGGTCATCATTTTAGTACAAATTAATAGTTATTCAATCTAACTCATTAAAAATCAATAAACTAAATAAATAGATTCCTAGTAATGAAATAGAATAGAACAGAGGACATCCAATAAAAAGTATTCAAAACTCTGTGGGGAGAACGTGAATTTGCAGAGCTTCAGTGTGGGTTGGTGACAAGAAGAATCAAATTTGCTTAAAATATGGTGTAATCTTGAAATCCGTGACAGGAGTAATTATCCATTCTAGTCCGTCCGATATGCCATCGTATCCCATGGATCACATAACTATTGAGGCCTACTTCATCCCTACGGACCAGATGTCGCCGTCACACAAATCAGGTTTCTCCACTCATCCCATAAGAAGTGTCCCAATGACGCCTTCGTCACGTAATTATATTCCCATGGTAAATATCTAATTTTATTTATTCTGTTCATGTTCTTAATATACGTATATATTATACATTATAAACATTCTTTAAATATACAAAAAAGGCGAACAAGCTTCATAATGTAACAGATGTTCAGTCTCCTGAACTAGATCGCAATCTGTATTAAAGGAGACAGGTTCATCCGTTGTCTATCATACAAATATGAAAACCATTATTAATATGAATATATTTTCTTTAACCTAATCTAAAAATATTAAGAATGAAGTAAACGGGGTTTTAAAAGAATTAAAAAATAAATAAAATACTCTCGCTATTCCATAATTGAAACACTATGCAAAACAGAATAATGAATGTAAAGAAATGATGTTCTGTTCATGTGATCATTTCCATGAATCTTTGCTCAGTTTCCTTTTTGCCAACATCCAACAACCAGCTCCTGGGATGGTGTTTGAGTTTGTCCATCGAGAATTGTTTCATACTGCTCGGCAAAATGTTATAGGCTTTGGGGGCCAGAAACATATGGAAGGATTGACCAAAGCTTGTTTTCATTTTAGGCTTCACGGTGAGCCTATTCTTTTTTGCTCTCGTAGCATAATTATGAGATGGATACTCTTGAAGCTCTTTATTGGAACGAAAGTAAAGGATCAGTCTTTTTACATACAGTTGTCAAGAAACCTATATGGTTTTCTATAGATGATTCTGAGAATGGATTTTTATGTAATTACTAATTGATTAAGGGCAGTTTTCACAACTCCACCCCAACCTAAGATTGCGTAGCTAAGAAGAAATTGGCAGAGAGCAATGTATATTGTTCTCAGCGTACGTTTTTCTAGAAATCTGTAGAAGAATGTCAGCTTTCTTAATTTAACGCAAAGTTTATTGATATGCTCAGACCAGTTTAAGAGTTGGTCAATACAAATACCAAGATATTTAATACTTTTTACTCTCTTTAGCTCCTTAAATTTGCATGCTATGTATGATGAGTGTGATAAAGGTAGAGAAGTGTCGTTAATTTATTTGAGACGCGTTTCGCCTTGTAAGGGCATTATCAATCAAACAATTTGTATTTATAACTATAATGGGGGGCGGCTATACAATTTATTTACATGAGATGAAAAGGAACAACGTTATTCATTGTAATTTCCATACATTTTGAATGCTTCTAATTATTTCAATTAACCATTTAGTTTCAACACCAATGGTATTATAATGTTGGTGGAAATATGAGGAAGAAAGGAAGGCACTTACTTTTCGTCTGCCAGATGCTGGTTCATTTATTGATTCCTCTCCGCCACAAATACAAACGTCGCGGAGTGCACACTAACACTGGCGAAAAGGATTATTATATATAAGCCGGATTAAAGTAAGATTAATTAACTAGTATTAGCAGAGTGAAGCGACGGTAGTTATCCGTACAAAAGTTCCAGGTACATTGAACTTGCTGCAGTTGGAAGACTTTTAATCACTCCGATATCTTATTTCTTCCATGTGGTTAACAATAGGTGAAGAGAGAAAGGGAAGGATATATCCAAAAAACTTAATAGAATTTAATTAATTTTAAACGGCGCTAACACATGTCAGAAAAGGACAGATATATAATTTTATAATCTAAAACGACAGTGCGGAAAGAGAGACATTTTTGGTGTATGGACATCCTCAGAATTATATAGCTGTCCCCTATTATAGTTATAAATCCAAATTATCGAGTTAAAATTGTTAGATTGATAATGCCCTTGCAAGGCGAAACGCGTCTCAAATAAATTTAAAAAGTAGAATAAAAAAAAAACAAGTGTTTTATTTTCACATATGTGAGCTGTGCAACACTAAAGATTCTAAGAAATAAATACATATTAAATTATCCTTATCTTGTAAACAGACACTATACAATTCTAGCCGTATTAGATTCACGTGACCTACAGATGAAGTATTTAACTCTGACAGTCCTCCCGCGTGTGACGTCATACCGATGCTGCAAAACAATTTGCATCTATTTTATTTGTTCAGTCCGCATGACAATCTAATTGAACTAAATATTTCCCTGTTGAAGATGTGCTCTGGTTGGAGAATAGACTTTGTCAATTTGCTGTAGTTTTCAAGCTATTTTTTCGAAAGGGATCTCGACTAAATATTACGTGCAATGCCACCTTTTACTAATTCTACATACTAAACGTCTTTCGTATATTTCAGCGTTATTTCGTAGTTCGTACAGTGTTCAGCAAGTTTTTCATTTTTGGGTCGATTATTACTAATAATTTATTTTAATTTTTATTTTAATTTATTTTTGTTATATGAGTTTCGGTTATGGTAATTTGTAATGTTAATAATTTAAATAACTGTCTTAAATAAAACATTTTAAAAATCGTAGATATACTTTTCAGTGCGGAGCAATAAAATAATTTACTTTTTTCGAAGTAATGAATTCACAATTACTTTCTAAAATTAAAATAGAATTGTTCTGAAAATTAGAATAATTTTTTTCGCATTTTTAAAATATTAATTTACGTATACCTAATTAGCATCGTCAATAATAGCATAAATGCAGTTTATATCTTTTGCACGCCACCGAAAAATAAACTTAACCATAGGCCTGAGATGTATCCTGCAATATTTTAGTCAGTTTGAAAGAACATAATATAGTTTGGAGAAGTATGTTGGACCCACCCTTTCCCGGAATCGTTGTAAAAGTTTCTACTTATTTTATCGGTTCCACTCACAGTACTACAGAAATGCGAAATGTACAATTAATAAACACAAAAGAAAGAAGATAAAAAAACAAAAGCTAATGTAAGAGATTGCGAAAACGAACTGAGATTTTAATTGAAACCTTTCTGCGCCCTTTTAAGTGCTATTTTTATTTATTTTGAAAGACAGGTATATAACCTTACAAACAGACAGATAATCAAGTGTTATGTACGGAAGTAAAGAGACCAGTGGTTAGTGGGTGCAGGACAGCCATTAAAGGGCTAACTATCAAGTACACTCTCCCATGAAGGGACTTGGACGAATTGGTTTTAAGAATTTGACTTATGAAAAGTGAAGTATCCGCGTTCTCGCGTACCCCATCTCGTAGTTCACGTTTTGATGAAGTTCCTATACAGTTTGAGATTCCTTGCATTACTGATCAGGTCCGCCTTTTCAGGCGGCTGACCATTGAATCCAGTTAAGCCTCCAATCATGCGATCACGAGCATCCCTCATTATCCCGCAATGCTCCAAGATGTGTTCCGGAGTTTGATTCACTCGCTCACATACACACCGCGGGGCATCCGCGAGTCTAAAATCAAACAGTTTACTTCGGAATTGGCCGTGCCCCGTAATCATATACCACTCAGATTGATTCAGATCCGGAGATCCCCATACACCTTTTGATTTAAAAGCGACGCGGGGTAGAAAAGAGTGAGTCCATAATTATTACGGAGGAGGATCCCCTATCAGTTATATACAAAGTGATAAAGCAACATGCACTTCTCTGATGACAGCTGGTGACGTGGAGGAGTAGTAAAGAAGCCGAGAGTTCGTGAAGATCACATTCCTTGACCATGAAGGACCATCCAGGGAAAATAAACTCCAGGCCAGAATTACCTTACGATTTGTGAAAAGTTTGATTCTACCCGAAAAAACTGTCGAGTACCGAAAACCTCAAGGCAATGCTTTCAAATATAGGAAAACATTATTGAAAGCAGTAAAATAAACTCTAAAATAAGAAGTCGGAGGTCGAAAGGGTATAAAGAAATTCCCAAATACTTTTCAGTATCGGAGAAATTCCTTCAAGAAAAGCGCTCAAGAATTTACGCAGCTGTTATTAGTTTGCATTCTTGGTTTATAAATGCTATCGAATAATTTTATTTAATAAATTCTTACATTAGAATAGTCGCACTGCACCATACATGAAAATTATATAATAATAATTTATTATTTGATTCACATCGCGACATTGGCATTGGTTGATTTTTATAGCGCCACTTTCGTAAAAAATTTCATAAACTGTTTAGTTCCGTGGTGACCCTGCGCGCGCCCCACATACATGGCCGTGAGACTCACTTGACGACCGACCAATAGGGGCGAAACCCAACCGACCAATCAGCAAAAACCATACATCGCGACGGATACTGTCCTAGGATCTAGCGAACACTTCTCCGCAGACCTTCCTTTCATCGGCATCTCGAGCGAGCCACTCCAGCGTTCAGCCACACACGCGCATTTAACTGTATACCGCCTTTGTGTAATTAGTCCATCGATTGACGTTAATCTTTGTAAGTGATCTTTCATTTCTATAGCTTGCTCTAGACAAAACGTAAATACTTACACACGTATCATATACATTGCGACATACACTGACACGCGCGAGACTAGGAGATAGTTAGGGGCTTCAGTCTTAGATCCGCAAAACTTTCACAGTCAATCATATTTTACAACTACAACCCCTTCAGTTCTATACCATATTTATATTTAAAATACGAAATACAATCATAAATTTTAATAGTATATCGAAATATGGGTTTGATAGTAAATCATCATAAGATTGAGGAAAAAAACTCAGTACTGAGTTTTGAAATTAACGAAAGCATGACAAAAATACTCAGCGTAGATTGATTTGACCAAATATCGAGAACTTACGTTCTTGACGGCTGCGGAGAGTTCAGTAATTGCATCTACCTGGGATCTCTCAGGAGAGTGACACGGTCAGAAGAATACCGTAAGATACCGGTGTGTGAAACCAAACTCCCAGCAGCCGCGAAGCCTTCAGCCAGGTAGCAATACAAATGCGGCCAGCAACTGTACGGAAGCCAGTAGTAGCTTTTATTGTACAGCTTAAGTACTCCGCACATGTAAACTGTGCCTGACAATAAATCAAGTAGTTATTTGTTTTACTAACTTGGTCTGTTCATACACATCACATTCCGCGGCTCAGACACATTGGACACGTGAGTGATGGGTGAATATTGGGGCATTCACCACTCACACATTGGTCGGTGACTTTTTGTAGAAGGGATGCTGTCGGTTTTCCAGAATCCAGAATGTGCAATTATACATACAAAATTCACTATTTTCATTTACAACGTTAGTGAAGTATCCATATTATTTTCTATATTAATTTTTCATAGAAATAATTAATTAAATAGATAATCAAAGTATATTCAATTTTTCAATAATTCGGCTTCAATTATTCAAGCCGAATTGTCAAAAATGCGTCACGCAAACAAATTTCTCAAAATAATCCGCTCATAATATGTATGCTGTTCTGTGCATTATACCCATAAGCATTAAAGTTGTTTTTTGAACGTTGGATGCTGTTAACGAATGCGTTTACAGTATTCGAAGACCTTGACAGGCGGAACAGACTGTTTTCAAACTTTGTGGATACGGAACGAATGATAGAATCCATTGTTACTGGTATCTGTGTGTTTACGCGATTTATAGTTGTATTTCAACTCGCTCCGTGCACGCGCATGTGTGTTATGACAGGACGAATTTATTTGTAGCAGTGCAGTTTTCGGCTAGAAACAAAAAGTCCAAAGCTTTTTGTTTCTAGAACACAAGGGATGCGGAGCATCCAAAGGATGTATGAAGCGACCGCAAGCGATGCACACCCCATATTGGTAACCTTACATTACATTATATTGCATATCTTAATTTTTGGAGTACAAAAAAAAACTTTACTTTTCCATGAATATTTAAAATATCTGATTGACAAGGCCTATTTAAGTAGATATAACGCGTAATTTTAGCTGAATTGAAAAGACTATCCAATCTTAATACCAATCTAAAAATCATTTCACAAAAACAATCTCTTCGGGATTGTGTAAGATATTCATCTTCATGATGTAATAGATTAACGGAATTTCTCTGTTATTGCAGAGAAATTCTTATTGGAAAAATAATACTTTAGCAGATTGTTTGATTGGGATGGGTTATGTCAAAATATTTCATATAACAGAAAATATTTTTACAACGAAAAAAGTTATCTATTAAAGCCCGTGTTCACGATGATATTTCAATGGTCTCTTAGAGTCGCTAATGGTACGTGTATATTAATTAATAAATAGCAGTTTTTTTGCGGATTAGATTGACGCATACAGTATATTGTGACATTACAAAATTAATGTCACGTTCGTAACTGTCCCGTTATTATTTTTAACGTCACGAACAACGCCCTCATGTTGGTGATGCGAGCGGTTTTGAAGGTTATAAAAACGGTCAGAGTCTATGGTTGAAATTAATATTTCGCTCGGAGCTGTCAGAATACGCGGCTTAGCTGCTGCGGCCAGCGAAGCTCTTTATAAAGTACCCAAGATGTAACCGAACTTTGATTATAATTCAATTACTAGTGCACAATTTACTGTAATTTATTTTAACCTATCGCATGGTGAACCTTTTCAGGGAACGAAATTGTTTCCCTTCGGTCTACAAGAATTCTCTTAACATTATTTTTATACCAGTCCTTTTGGGATGCTGAGAAAACTAATTACGACGATGGATCACTAGATGCTCTACTTACGATGGATTTGGAGGTTATACCATATTTTGTAATATTTAGAATCTTGTTGTCACCAGCCTGCCCTGAAGAACTTCGAACTCATACTTAACCCGACGAAATTAGGATTATTTAATTTAAATTGTAATTTGTTCTAATTTAACCTATGATTTTTTGATTAGATTCCATTGTATAACGTAAAACATCTTTTCATTTATCTCTCCCAGGTGTTAATAATAAATTTTCACAGTTTAGGGCGAATGCATAATGCGGTAAATCAAGGTTAGTGTGCGTTTCTGAGTTGAAGAACCCGCCGTTCTTGTGTTCTCTATTGACTAGACGGTGAAGAGGATAGAACGCCGTTCTTTACCCTCACAATATACGTACACTTACAGACTCTCAGATATTGAAAAAGTGGACAAATATAAATATGTAGGTTTAATAATTGATAAAACCGCATATGTTAAATGTATTTTGTATATCAAAGTTATGCATCTCTCGAGCCACACTGTACTTTGCGATGGTCGACTCGGTTATCAGTTATGGAGTGAGTAGCTATGGACTAACTTATAAAATATATACAGATGAAATTAAAGAGTTACAATTAAGATTTTTTTTTGTACAGTATTGATAGTACAGATAACGTAATAATTTATTTTTCTGCATCCTATACCTTCTGTTTACTCCCGCTGCAGTGTGCCAGAATATATAGTCATATCCATGTACATTCGTCAACCACAAACTACAGCCATAATGTACTCACTGTACTTTGCGATGGTCGACTCGGCTACCAGTTATGGAGTGAGTAGCTATATAAAGTGGTATATAAAACATGATAAAATTAAATATTTGCAATTAAGATTTTTTAAAGTGATGAGACCACTAATCTCGAACAATGTGCACGGTGAGAAAACTAAAGAATGTGGTGTGCCAATAATTTTTAATAAAATCAGTAATGAATTATTAAACATTATGGAAACTAAAGAGATATCAGTGAACACACTCAAATATAAAGTTAAGCACACAATTATCTATCACATTTTAGTTTACTTTACTATCTTAATTTTTTATAACTGCTATGCAGTTTAGCAAAAAATAAAAATTGCAATGTAATATGAATAAAATAAAGTTGAATTCGACCAATTACAACGTTATTTCATATTTAAAATTAAGTGTTATTTTATTTTATATATTACGTCAGTCATATCATAGTAAATAGCACCGACGCCTGTGAATATTTTCTAAGCAGTTCTCTTGAATAAATCCAACGTGAAACTACTCATTGAGTTTTTATCGACAAATCGTAATCTTCCCCCATGTCTAATACAAATCGTTATAAATCAGTTAAAATATTCAGAAGACTGAAAAAACCAGCACCTAAGAAAGAATTAAAAACGAAAAAAATACAGTCATTAGTAGTAATAGTAGGCAATGTAATAAAAAGTTGAAACTATCGGGACGTAAATAAAGTTTTCTCCCACCCTCTTGAAATCTGAGCCTTTAAAGACACCTAATCGGCCATTAAAACGTTCATTAGTTCCTGACAAGAGTCCCTAACTTTATATTGAAACGAAGAATGATAAGGACCAACCCTCTTGAGGGTGTTATAACATTTTCCAAAGAATTCTTAACTTTACAGGAACTTCTCAAAGGCAGTTTTTTCGCGCTATCCGTTTGTTAGAAATGATCCGAGAGAAACACAATCGAATAAACTTGAGATGAAAGCAGCTAACCCAATTCATTAAAATTAATAAATATATATATATATTTTTTTAGAACACATTCTTATTGTGAAGTTGTAATTATTCAGAACAGACGGTCTGTGATATATTAATAAAATTTAATAAAAATGAATTGATAATTCTGGCGTCTGCTATCAGTTTACTCAAAGGTTTTTGAAATTCTGTAAAAATAAGGTAGATGACTCATTCAAATGATGGAACGATTAAATGTATTAATATCAAAAAAGGTTCGAAAATTGTCGCTAAAAATATTGTCGCTGTAGCATAGTTAGATAATGCACTTTCCCTGGTTAGAAAAGAGATCCAGGTTCGAATCCCAGTGGCGCAACAACAATATTTTTCGATAAAATTGATTTTATATGTATATCTTTCTAATTAATATATTTAATATGTATTTTTGTCACATTTAATATATTCTCACTTTTCTTTCATATTTTATTTATACCTTTACCGGTACCGGGATCGATCGTAGTACCTCTCGTACACTAAGCGAACGTTCTATCATTTTGCTACTCTAAATTTTAAATATATTTATAATATAATTTCATTTTATTTAAAAAATAGTTAACCCCTGGTGAAATTTGTAGAGAGCTAGTATTAATAAAGTGTTTAAGGATATTATTTTAAAATCACATCTTATTTGTGTTTATTTCTTTCTCTCTGTCGATGTCCTCATGACTTGGACCGTGGTTCACTATTCTGCTTCTACAGTGCGAAATGCTTGCCTCCACTTGAAATTTAAGATGCATCCATTTTTCTGCATATTGTGGAGAGCTTTTCATTGGAGAATGGAGATATTCCAGGTTTTGATTTGGCAGTAGTGATGAATTCAAAATCAAAAACCGTGAGTCAATCACTGATATCTTTGAGTTACATCACCACCAGTGATTGAATATCTAGAAATATTGTGATTCATTTTTTTATTTTATTTATATTTGATATGCGACGCATGTGCATATGAGACGAACATATTCACGAAGGAACGATGTTACAATTCGTGATCAGCCCCATCCAAAATGCCAAATGGCAAAACGTTTTACGCATTTGAACCGAAACGCTGAGAATTTGACCCGAAAAATAAACTCACATTTTTTTAAGGGTTTTCATTCTCTTTGTGATGATATCAAATTAGATATATATATATTAATTATCAATGTTAGATTATGTTCATTACGCCAATAAAGTTTGTATAATAATTTAATACTCTCAAAATTATGTTTTTAAAATTTATTTTGTGTATTATGATATCGTTCGTCGCATGTGCATTGGTAATGAAACTGTGATCACAGTCGCAGCTTTCAATCACTGATATTATCGAATACCAATCACAATCACACCAGTGAGTCAAGAGTAGCATTTTTTCTCATTATGGGATTTTATTTATTTATTTAACTAAATGAATGATAATTTTTTCTCTGATTTTTACTCACACTCTTACTTTACTTTCAACACCTCTAACATGCTAAGTGACCATTCTACGCATTTTTTCTTCCAGTCAGAGCCATCTCCATTGAACATGATTTCCTACCGCAGACAAAATATTTTTTAAGAACATCTCTATTGAGTAAATAGCTAACTCAGCGTGGCTGACCCCCTACCTGACCCGTATGTCACGTGGCACACTCCGTGTCACCTAATCACGTGATCGAGGTACTTCTTTGGATGCTGATCCAGACTATATGCTGGTGTGGGACGCCGTATTATCATTTATTTAAATTTTATTTCATACATAGCGTAACAATTTTTATTTTTTGCCAAACGCATAGTAGCCTTACGGTCTTAAATGTACGTACAATGAAACATAAAAAATGAAGTAATTAAGTAAGATAGTAAAGTAAACTAAAATATTATCAGCAACAAATATATTTTTTAAATTTAATACAATAGAGAAATCAAATAATTAGATAATAATGTGTTTAACTTTATATTTGAGTGTGTTCACTGATGTCTCATTATTTTCCATCATGTTTAATAATTCATTACTGATTTTATTAAAAATTCTTGGCACTACACATTCTCTGGTTCTTTCTCTCATGGTTCGTCTCGAGGATCTGGTAGAATAGCCATGGCGAGGGTCAGTATTCGTATTTACATTGTTTATCATCTCATCTAAAATTATATTATATGTTACTTTTTTGTCAACTGGTAACTGTAAATAATTTGTAATCTTTATACAAACACTTTGTTCCGTTATCTACTATCAGTTTTGAAAGTCTTAATTGCATCTGTTTAATTTTATCAGTATATGTTTTATATGTCAGTCCATAGCTACTCACTCCATAACTGACAACCGAGTCGACCATCGCAAAGTACAGTGTGGCCCGAGAGATGCAGAACTTTGACATACAAAATGCATTTAACATGGATCTCAGTTTTTTACATATATTATCAATTTGCAGTTTTCAGAAAAAATTCTCATCAATTATTAATTGTAAACGTACATATATTGTGAGGGTAAAGAACGGCGTTCTATCTTCTTCACCGGCTAGTCAGTTGAAAACACAAGAACGGCGGGTTATTCATCTCAGAAACGCATACCAACCTTGATTTGCCACATTCTGCCTTCGCCCTAAACTGTGAAAATTTATTATTAACACCTGGGAAAGATAAATGAAAAGATGTTTTACGTTATACGGTGGAATCTAATCAAAAAAACGCAGGTTAAATTAGATCAAAATACAATCCAAATTAAATAATCTGAGCGTGAGTTCGACGTTCTTCAGGGCAGTCTGGCGATAACAAGATTCAAAATGTTACAAAACATGGTACAACCTCCGAATCCATCGTAACTGGTAGCAAAGTGCAGTGCGTACATTATAGCTGTAGTATGTGGTTGAAGAATGTGCAATTTGTGATCATGGATATGTCCATATATTCTGGCACGCTGCAGTGGCAATAAACAGAAGGTATAGTGTTGCGTAAAAGCATAGATGCCGGAAGAAAACACGATATACGGAAGGAGGTTCGCACTCACCACAATCCAGTTCTACAGACACCTCCAAGGTGGACTGTAAATTTATCACTATCTTCGTCTAGAGTCCTTTAGAATACACTGTATAAACGCGACGCCTCAATTGAGTAATATTCTTCAATTTACACATAACCGCACCGCTTCAAGGTCGCCGTTTGACTGGTGCGGCGGCGTGTCGCGCGAGGAGAAGGAGAGGAGGGAGAAGGCGCAGTACATTATTTTCGTTCAAGAATAAGTAATTAATTAACAAACAAATATATGTCCGAAACATATAGAATGTCGAACAATAAATTATTACGTTATCTGTCCTATCAATACTGTAATTCTTCTTAACTGTCCTAGTTACAGAGATGTCATGTCTCCAGTGGCGTGCAGTATGCTTAAACTTGGTTATGCTGTTACCGAAGACGTTTACGTAACTATACGGAAACCGAAAGCGGTACCATCGTAAGTTTGTGCTATTAATTTCCTAGTACAAATATAATCTTTTAATTTATTTAAAACGATTTAAATTAAACACAATTGCTCCGAGGCGCTGATGTCTGGCGTTTCGTCTATTATTACAGCAACAAAATCGGCTTTATCTATTTCTAATCTAATTTTTCTCAAAATCGAATCATATTAGAGAATCCATTAATTAGTGACACTCTGCAAATGATTTTATAACACCGCATATCGCAGATTCATCAGATTCATTATGTCTTCGAAAGGGTTATTCCTGAATTGCAAGAAAATAAGCTATATCAATTAAACCTTGAAAAAAGTTTTTAGTTAGTTAAATGTAAGTTTTAGTGAAAGTATTTCACTAACTAAAAACTAATTCATAAAAAACAGAAACAGATTGAATTTATACTATTAATTAAAATATATGTCTGTACGTACAAGTCAAATTATCAAAATATCAATTTGAATATGTAGTATCTATCTCACACTCCACAGATGATTGAAAATAAAATATATATTTTTATTTATTATCTTTGTTTTATTAACCACTTAATTGAGTTTAAATACATCTACCGGTTTCGAAAAATAGCATTTTCTTCTTCAGGATGTCATAACTAACTAAAACATATATTATTGTTTCTTTAACAGAATCTATTTTTAGTACCTAAATCAAATCATTACTTAATACAAATTTACTCGAATAATTTTTAGAAAAAAATTAGATTAAATTAAAAATGATTTCTAAATTTTAGAAAAAAAAAAAAATTCTAAATTTTCTAAAATTTAGAAATTATTTTAATAATTATTCGAGTAAATTTGTATTAAGTAATGATTTGAGTTAGGTACTAAAGATAGATTCTGTTAAAGAAACAATAATATATGTTTTAGTTAGTTATGACATCCTGAAGAAGAAAATGCTATTTTTCGAAACCGGTAGATGTATTTAAACTCAATTAAGTGGTTAATAAAACAAAGATAATAAATAAAAATATGAATTTTAACCACAAAGTTAATATTGCTAATTTTAAAAGTATATTAAATAAAATACACTGCGGAAAAGAGTTTTGTCAGCGAAGCAAATATGTAACACGCGGAGTTTTCTGTATGCGTTAATCCCTTTCGAATTATGCAAAAATTGTTTGAATAAAATGTGAATTTTGGCAGCCTTAAAGACGCCCAATAGGTTGAGTAAGAAAATATATATTTTAGTACGTTTCTCATAGGAATTAAACAAACAAGTTAGACGCGTGCGTTCTAGCAAAATGCGGAGACGCATGGCAATGAAGTTGAACACGAACGAGCCGCAATTTTTCATACCGTTTACGGCTAGACAAAAATATAGCCATGAGTTTCGCTAATCCGGGTAATAACGGCTAGAATTTTATAGGATCTTTTCATAAGATAAAAAATATGTTTTATTGTCCAGAATCTTTAGTAATGCACAGCTTTTTTGTTTGTATGCAGTGCACGCTCCTCTGATTGTCTCCAAATGTCAGTATATTGGCCGTAGATCGGTGAATTAGAATTTGACTTCTGAATAAATAGTTGTAGGTATCTACGGTTCTAGGTGACTTTTTTTCGTACGTGTTGAATCTCGCTATCAAATTGGATGCTTTGTTTACGGTTCAGTTTACGTACAGTTCAGTACCAATTTCAAGCGGTGATCTCCTAGTTTACCTCCAGATCAAAAACTCAACTCGTATACACTATAATGAGATTTATCTCAACTAAATCTTTGAGACTTGAGAAGGATTTTTGTGTCATATATCGTAGTATCCTTTAAATATTTTCAGTAAAAACAGCACTGAAAAATTCCTTTAAAGATTTTTTGGTTTCCACTTGCACCATAAATATTAATTCATTGATATAATTAAATGGTCCTCATTTTGATTAATAAAGTAGTTGTATATAATAAAGTGTACTTGTCTGTTTATGAAATCTATTCTATCCTTATAAAATTTTGCGTAGTTACTCTTTAGAACCTTGCGCAAAACATAGGTCTCTTCTCCTTGGTCTCCCCATCCCTATCTTCGATATAAATTAGTATAAAATTAAATGCTACTCAAATTGTGTCAAAAAAAATCACCCCTCTCCACTCACCCTCCTCATGACTGAACCATTATCGCTTACAATCTGTAGGAGTCGAGGTAATCCAAACTATGATTGACTCAAGATTGTTTCAGAAGGTTGAGATGCTGTGAGACAGAAGCTTCTAACTTCTCCTTGTCTCACGCGTGTTGGTTGTATGTCACAGTGTTGTGACACTAGAGCAGGGTATATAAATGAAAGAGCACTTACAAGGTTTCGTTTATTGAGGTGATGAAATAATACAATTTTGGAGTTGCTGTTGAGTAATAGTGTTAGGACGGTCTGCGGAGAAGTGAAATTCATTGCTTGAGCAGTACCCGTCTCTGGTGCTAATGATTTATTGTGTCTGTTTATTGATCGCTCTGGTTCAGACCCTCATGGTTGATAGGTGAGTGCTTACACGGTCATGTCTACTGGTGCGAGTAGCGTCACCACAAGTCTAATCAAAACAAGATCATCCCGTTTCTTCCTACCCCTCCCCGTAAATATCCCTATTTTAAATTATAACTAAATTTGAATTCCAGGTAACGCCGTTGTATCTATTATATTTATAATTAACTACTAAGTCTCTACCTTAGTAATCTAATAGTCTAATAAAATAGTTATGAATAAGTCTTGGATGTATATAATGGTTACCTGGAATTAATTAAAATAACCTTCACCAACCGAATATGCAAACTACAGGGTGAATATTATGTTAGAGGTCGATTTTGTTTTTCCGCCATTTTGGTTTGGCCATTTGTCAGTTCGCATTTAGTCTAGTCGTAGAGAGAAGTTGATTGCAATTTATTATGGAGCACATAACGCCTCAATAAGTCATTAAAACTTTTAATCTAAATAATTCTGCAACCATTTATGGTGATCGCTATCATCACACGTTATAAAATTTCTTGGTAGCCAAATTGGGTCGAATGGGCCTGCGATACATGCGGTTTCAACAGGACGGTGCCACCTCACACACAGCCCGAGCTACGATTGAAATTTTGCGAGAAATTTTTCGCAGCTGGATAATGTCAAAAAGTGGCTGTGTTAAAATATCGATTTTACGGTCCCCTACTATTTTCTGTGAGGCACTTGAAAGGAAGTCTTCGCCAATAATCTAACAATTATAAAGTAACAGGCCAATATTCGAAATGAAATTGCTGAAATAACACGCGAAGTGTACGAGAATTTTATGAAAAATATGGTTAAAGGAGCACGCATTTGTGTCGCTACCAGAGGCGGCCACTTGGCTGATGTAATATTTCATAAATAATTGATGAATAAAAACCAAATTAAAAAATTGCGTTTTATTTCCTTGTTATTCAAAAACATCAGCCTGGAATATCATTTTCACCCTGTAATTAATTCACTTTAGTAATTTGTAAAATTTAACAAAAAACTGTGCTAAGAAATGATGGCCGACTTCAAATTGGTTTTAAATAATAAATTACAGTGGGTTAAAGCAACCTTTGATTTGTGAGTTCTGCTTCTTTTCTGAGTCGGATCGAGATTGGGCCCCTAGGCTCTTGCCTATATTAGGGGTGTCAAAAAAACCCATTGATTCATGATTCAATAGCCGTGCATGGCGTCGAAACATGAACCCTGAGAAGGAAATGAAGGAGCATGCTCGACGCATTTTAAATGTGGTGTTGGAGTTGCACGCAGAAATATAATTATTTCATACCCTGGGCAAGTTTCTAGAAGGGATGGTGTCACGGGGAACGAACAAGGGGGAGGGGGAGAGATTGATACACGTCACATTAAACAAAGCATAAGATCGCGAAGAGTAGAGTCTAGCAATGCTCACTGTAGAAGCAGAATAAAGGAACACTGTATTAAATCATGAGTATATCGATCGAGAGAAGAGTAGATTTTAAGATTTATATATTTTTTGTCATTCAATTTAACCAGTCAATAATGACGGGAAATGAATGTCTCCGTTTCTTCGTATAGCAATAAAAGTATAATAAATACGACATCATCCTTATAAAATGGAAACATTGCTAAAATAGGTTTAGCGATATTATAGAAGATATGTTCCGTACAGAAAACAAGAATGTAGACAAGAGTGGTTCGCCGATCTCAGCTTTTCTCAACCAGCGATGATAATGAGATCTAAAGAAATGAAACACAAAATATGTTCAATATCGCTGCACTACGGCGACATGACACAATCGAGAATGGCTTCCCGCCTACAGAATACCCTGTTTTTATTCAGATACATAACAATACATATAGTCATATTTGCAAGTATCTACTCAGTAACAGGTCGCCGCTGTGAGACGTTTTACTAAGAATAATCTAACCCGGCACCACGCCGATGATTACACCGTTAAATTACTGACACGTGTCCGTATCGTATCAATTGTATGACGCCTGTGCTGCGACCTCGCAATTATGTGCGACACAAGAGATGTTTAAATTTTAAATAAAATAAAATACAAGAGGAAGTACTAGAAATATAATATGACACGATAGAAGGAATAATTTAAACAGGATGACGGAGAATAAAGACAAGTATGACCTTCTGCCAAGGATTATCAGATGCGACAAATGGGAATTCAATTATGTATATTAATTGAGATAATAATAGAAATGTAACTCGTAGAAGCTTCCACAGCGGTAGGGAGGTTACATCTTGAATTCAGTAGTGAACCGCGTAACTTTGATAGCTCTGAACGATGAATTGAAAAAAACTAAAACACAAGTTTTTTCCATTCGGTTACGTTGGATGCTCACGGTTACATTTTGAATTCATTTGAATCATTTGACAGCTCTGAACGATAAATTTAAAAAAAAACACATAGATGGTGACCGTTTGTGTAACATTCAAAACAGACCGCGTTGCCAACTTGAGGGCATTATTCATGATTACGAGGTACTTGACATTAAAACAAGTGATGAGTCAATTTCATATATATATATATTCATACTAATGGAAACATTTAATGGAAAATTGTCAACCGATCAAGACTACGGGTACACAATGAAGTCCCGGTACCGACATTGCTGTATGGAAGTAAACGATGTAATGAAAATAAATAATGTATAGGCAAATTGGGAATGAAAATAATCTTAATGCAGTGAAAATGGCATCGCTCAGACATATAAAGAGTAAAGAATGAACAAATTGGGTGTGAATGTAAAGTTGATCTGGATTTCAAAAAGGGTCACTTCAGTGTTTTGGTCACGTGGAACAAATGAATGAGGAAAGGATGGTTAGACCAATATATTATAAACTAAATGCAGTGAAAATGCGGTCGCTCAGGATTGTATATTCGGTAATTCTAGGTACGATATACTAAATAACCGATTTATGAGCAAAAATTTCCATATCGGTCCTTCATATTCATCGCCAGATTGGCAAAGATCACTCACTGTCTGTTGTGACATTACAAACTGACGTCATGATGGACGAAATTGCTTCGTCACTTGTTTTAATATCAGGTACCTTGTAATCACGAATAATGTCCTCAGGTTGGTAACGCGGTCTGTTTTGAATGTTATACAAACGGTCACCATTTATAGTTTTTTTCAATTCATCGTTCAGAGTTGTTAAATGATCCAAATGAATTCAAGATGTAACCGTGAGCATCTAACGTAACCGAAGGGAAAAAACTTTTATTATTTAATCAGTAGTTAGTTTAGTTTCACTACTTCGATTTTAGTGTCATTACTACCACGGGCTACAGTACATCTTATTTTATACAATTCTATATACAAATCCTATTGCGTCGACATAGATGCTGAGAACCAAATAAGAATATGGGTTGTGGAGATGGGATGCTACGATGGACGAGCATAGACTAGAGTTATGCCATCTGTTGTAACATCTTGTTATCACCAGCCTGCAGGAAGGGCGTGGAAGTCGCGCCCAATCCGACAAAATTAGTATTTGTTTATGTGAATTGTATTTTGATTCTAACTTTATTTATGTTCTTTATTGTATGATTTGATTCCATTATGTAACGTATAACATCTTGTTAGGTTATTTTTTCTTTCTGCCTCGGATTCATGTTCAGGGGGGAGGCATCTAGCCTAACTGGTTCTTTTTTAAATGTTAACAAGTCAAATGGTTATGAAATGAAAGAATTTTTTTCTTATAAGGAAGTGTATTTATCTATATTTTATGATACTTGCATGTGTTAAAAGTGGAAAATGAGTATTTTACTTTAATACTTATTGATAAGGCTATTCAAAAATAATTACAATTAAATTAACATTAAATATTTGTGTTCATCATGCCAGCATAAAGTTCTCTATCAAATTGTCTATGTTGAAGCTTGTCTGATGTAGATTATTCAGGTCCCTTACGTAAGGGATTACCTCTTAGGATGGTCCTGAATTCTGGACGTGAAGTGTGGTCAGCTTCTTGTGGTGCCAGCGTAAGGTGACGGAGTTCAGGCTTGTATTTGATTAACCACAAGACGTTGCCCAATTATATAGGCAAACCGGGACTCTGGTCGCGATGTTCTTATGCTATAGCGACAGTTTATTCTCACTACACCAAATTATATTGATCAACTTTTTATATACTTTCACATCAACGATTAAACGCAGAGTACATCACAGTCTAAGCTTAAACTCGAGGCGCACAGTTTAAATTTTCCCCGGAATCACAATCTGTAAAGCGCTTGCTTGATATTTCAAAGACGACATTGATTCTATTTTATAATGGAAAATAAAATCCCGTCTTTGTGGAGCGAGTTCTCCCGGCCGAGAATTTGGGAAGACTGCCGCATAAAGTGATGCATCCCTTATGGTGCATTTGCCGACGTGACTATGGTCACGTATGCCGCATTCCTTATTGCTGTACCCACGCTGTGTCGGTACACCTGCGTCTAACAATACCGAGTTTTATTAACCTCCGTCCATTATTTCGACTTAGTGCCCTTTGTATCCTTAAACAAAATATTATCTTGGGTAATTTCGCATTCTAACAATCTTTTCATTTATCTCTCCCATGTATTATTAATAAATTTTCCCAGTTTAGGGATGAAGGCAAAATGTGATCAATTAAAAGGGGTATGCGTTTCTGAGGTGAAGAACCCGTGGAACTCGTGTTCACCACTGACTATCCGGTGAGAAGGACGAACGTCATCCTGCACCCTGACAAATGGCGGTTCCTAAATCATTCACATACACACCTTAAAGGGAACAAGAAGTCAATATACACAAACAACAAAAAAACGGTTTCTTCCGGCAAAGGGAAGTCAGGACCGATAGATATTAATACAATTTTTTTTTGAGCAATAAAGGGAAGAGCAGATGGCCCTCACCCTCTTTATAAACACCTGACCGTCTCAAAATCTCCCAGCGAGACACACACACACTCACAAACGCCCGAAAAAGTCTGAAATTCTTTTTGATCCTCATCGGGTCATCGTTCCGAGCCGTAAATAATAACTCATAATTTCACTGTGGCGAGTAGACAGCGACACCTGTGGGCCGAGCGTCGAACTCGCGTTAGCCGCGACATGAAGACCGTTTGCTTGAGTGTGCCGCCGACAAATGCAGTATTTTACCATCGTGGTTCAGTTCAGGTTCAACGAGCAGCTACCCTCTACTTGTGAACTATTTTATTATACAAGGAATTTTAACCAATTATAAATTTGGTATTGTGACACGTTCGACGAAGAGCCGAGGTACGTTCAATTCAATTCATCCGTAAATATAAAGAATATGGCTTTCAAATAATCGAACGACAGATGTATCAATTTGAATGTGTAATGTAGCATAATCAGTTAATGAATTTCTCCGGATAGGAAGAGATCCAGATTCGAATCTCGGTAAAACAAAAATATTTTTTCGATAAATTGATTTTACATGTGTATCTTTCTAATTAATACATTGAATTTGTATTAAAATAACGTGGATCAAACACTCGATACAGCGCTTCCATATTCCTCTATCAATGATCAGTTACGGACCCATTTGTCTTCATTGCTGCCTGGTCTGGGGCGTTTGGGCGACCTGTCGGTGACCTCTGGACCTCTGGAGTTACCGAAGAAAATACATGTTGATTGTCGTTTCTCTGGCATTCACGAGATGTCTCCAGGTCACCTTAATTGTGATTATTCTATAATGTAGAATTGGGGGTTTCATGTCGATGGTGTCGCTTATCTCTGTACATCTCATTCGGTCTAATAAATATACTCCTCTAAAGTAACTAATTTCGGCAGTCTGGATTCCCTCTTCGTAAGGTTTCACATTTTATGACTCTATATCAAAGTGGACCTATACATGGCTTTGAAAATAGTCAGTTTGTTCTTGATATTTGCCAGTAACGATAATATTTAATCGAGTTCCGGCATCTAGGCGAGTGCCTAAAGTACTTAAACCATAATCCGGACCTGCTTTCGGTAGCCGATTCTATATTTGTTCTGAACATTACTTGTAATTATTGATATCTACGATTCTGTTACAAAAAATATATTGTATGAATTTTTAAAAATAATTATTATACGCTTCTTCAAAGCACTGAATGCGGTATTTTATTTAACTGTTCAAATAATTACTCAAATTAAAATAATATTAAGATAACTAACGACCCGTTGATCAGCGTTGTTCAGGACTCTCGGTGGTGGTTAGGGGGCAGCGGAAAGGGGGGGAGGGGGTATTATTTTACGCAAGTTCTAAAGAATAACAGATGGGGGGTGTTGCCGTAATTACCTTCGATAGCTAGTCCCGGATTTATTCTTTCAACCTATGTAAATGAACCCTTTGCGAAACTGTGCCGTTACTCGCCGATTCTTCTATGATCGCTCTCCCTGCTGTATTGAATCTTTTGAAAACTTGGCTGGCCAACCTCCGAAGTTGTATCACAACCGATTATACGAAAAATACAATACAAAATGTTTTTATATATATCACCGCTGTAAAATATATGACCGACTCCGAAAACGTCACTGGACAGAAGCAGTTTTGCTTTTATTTCTGTTTTAAATTTACGTAAATGGAATGTACATATTCAAACTATAATACCAGGCCTACCCATCGAAATATAAAAACGCGTAAACAGAGGGGTGATTGAGTGGTGGGAGATTGAAATTGAGCAACATTTGTTTTGGTGGAGAGGGTGTGGGTTTGCCAGGATGAGAAGGGGGAGGAATTCATGTTTTATGCAGGGTCCTAAAGAGTATCTACGCAAAATTTGATACAGGTTGATCAAAAGTATATAGTATTTTATATTAACTAATTGCTCAACTCGATCATATTCCGTCTCGAGTTCTAGTCGTTCATACGATCACCGCTTCATTTCTACTAATTCGATTTTCTTACAGAAGAGTGTACACTCTTCTTTACATTTCTGTTTTGCGCAAAAAAGCAACCAAAACTTTGTTTAGATCGATTAAAGGATGTAGAATTGGAGGGTGTAGTAGCTCCGCTGATCGTTTCACAGTGACCCATCAATCTCCAAAAGGCGTCAACATTCACACAACATAAAGTGACCAATACCAATCAACAAGAAATCCCCGTGGTGCCAGTCGAAGAAACAAAAGGTGCGAAGAAACGAAATATGGGGAAGGATATATCATACTTACTTTTTATCTCACTAGGTTCGCATGGTCGTAATATCCAATCGTAACTAATCAAATCAGTCTACATTTTGCTACATTTTTATTTCTATTATCGTTTGTGACCGTAGCTTGCGCGCTCCGTATAAAAATGAAAAGAAAGATGGTCGCTTGAAAGCTTTTAGAGGGCTCCGCCGCTGCAGCACTGTTCCGCGAAGATAATAATAATTTTGGTTTCCATGGTGGATAGTATTTTATTTTCTATGGTAACGACGTACGCGTGAATTGAACGAAGTGATGAAGTATAAGTGTTGCTCTGCATTAATTTAAAGTGAGACAGTACGAGTTAAAATTGAGAGTGTATAATTTCAGAAAAACAAAATGTAATCCTAATAGCATAAGAAATTGTGTGACAATTTCTATTCGACAGATATTTGTATATAGAAAGTTTTGACAGATTAATTGTGAAAATGTTAATTTTTTAGTGCGGATTTCAAAAGATTTATATTCACCGATCACTTTGGTATCACTTACGCAATCAAATAGCTCCGCGAGTTTTTTTAAATATATGACTCGATTGGAAAGAAAATTTAAACGCCGACAATGTAATATGCATAGTGTAAAAAATACGTATTGTTTACACACAGGTACAAATGTGTCATTATCTATCGGATTTATGTTTCCACAAATAATGTTTGTAGAATGCTCCTCGTCCTGCAACTAATGTTCCGAACCCCTCTCCTATATGTACACTTTATTTCATGTCTGTGATTAAATCAGTTTTTTTTTTTAAATTATGAAATTAACTTAAATAAATTATCTATTTGATAAGCTAAAAATGGCGCCTTAACCCTTTCACCTAATTTAGTACACAAATAAACCACGGCTGCGCTGTTTTCCGTTTTTCAAACTGTCTATTTCAATATACTCGTGTATATTATTTCTCTTATCTATGTTTACGAATGATTTATTCTATTATCACAATAAAGATCCTTTGTCAATGTTGCTCCATAAAAAAAATCGCTGTTATTTCAAACGATCACGCAATCTGAAGAATTTATGTATTTGTTATCTCGGTTAATAAATAGTTTCATAAATATTCAATAGAGCGGTATTTTAATCAAAATTAACTACGTAACAAATAATATTAGAAATATAATCGCGATTATTTAATCTAGCAGCGATTTATGTCCATTGTGACCTTTCAGCGCTGTGATATGTGATATTTGTTATCCACCTGACGTGATATTTGTTATCCAAAAATTTTAGTTGTTACCACATTGTCACGTGATTCAAATTCAATGTAAATCAATACGAAGAAAATGGTTCAGTAGTGGGACTCTCGTATATTCATATGACTTGCTACAGTCCAGTCAGCCTTCAAAATGTTACACACAATACCTACTCTTAATGCTCGCATTAGAACCTTTCTTTGGAGAGAACCTTCGATAATATCTTTGAGTGATTTGTGAAACATGTCCATGATAATATTTAATTTTTCTATCTACGTCTGTGACTTTTTGTGTCATTATGGCTGTTTAGTGCTTGCTTAAATGGCCAGGTCTGTAAAAAATAGCGTGTTTTTAATAACTCTAGGTTATGATTACTTAAATGATTTCTTTTTTATGTCTTCAATAATAGTATGTAAATATGTATTCAATTTGAAACGAAGTGTGCATTGTAAATCAAAACATTGCGAAATTGTACGTATTTTGAGCTGTCATCTGTCGTATCATAGAAGCCGTGAATGAAATCGTACGAATTTTGAGCTGTCATCTGTCGTATCATAGAAGCCGTGAATGAAATCGTACGAATTTTGAGCTGTCATCTGTCGTATCATAGAAGCCGTGAATGAAATCGTACGAATTTTGAGCTGTCATCTGTCGTATCATAGAAGCCGTGAATGAAATCGTACGAACTTTGAGCTGTCATCTGTCGTATCATATAAGCCGTGTATGAAATCATACGAACTTTGAGCTGTCATCTGTCGTATCATATAAGCCGTGTATGAAATCGTACGAATTTTGAGATTTTTGAACATGATCGCGCTGTCAAATGCGACGCGAGATGTTAAATGTTTTCTCTTTTATTATGCATTACATTACAGTCAAAAATTAAAACTGCCGTGAACAATGGTAGATTGTGATAATATATTTTTTGGTTACAATTACGACCTAATATTGGTAAAAGACTGCGCGGGAATAATTATTCATAACTAAAAAATAATGTGTTCTAAATGCACATTATACTGATTAAATAGCATTTTGGTGTTTATTACTGTCTATCCGCGATTCTTATATCTAGATATCATTTTAATTCGTTTTGATAGTTAACTTACAAGTGGAATAATTTTAATTACATCGAGATTTTATTAACGTGTTGCTATCTGCTGGTTATTTATAAAATTTGGTTATTTCATTTCTTACTGTGGTCAATTTTAGAAATTATTTACGCATGGTAAAGAAAGGTATTCATAGTCGCATACGATACCAAAAGTAATGTAGTGCGAAAATCTATTGGGCCATCGGATCCAACGAGGGTCCAGTTATGCCCCTGACACAAACGTCACCTAGAACTATAGATGCATAATTGGCTTAAATTATAAAAACTTAATCTGTAATATTTCAAAATGTTCGTGATTAGCTTTGTGGTACTCTATTGTAATAAACTTTTGACAATTGTATTTTTTTTACTTTTTGTAAAAATTAATTAATTATTAAAATAAAACACAACGTTGTTTACTTCGCTAACTAACTAACTAACTTACCATCACGCCGTTTCCCCGAAGAGGTAAGCAGAGATGATAGAACGCCACACTCCTCTGTGCTGACACACAATTCTCTCTTCATACATCTTCTTATACAAGCTCGTCGATTGTTGAGGCTTCTAATAGAACCATCATCCATTATCTGGATTACCTGGTCGTGCCAAGTCTTCCGCGGACGTCCTCTACTTCTGGTATCATCAACACTTGCGTTATATATCTTTCTTTTCATTCTCTCCTTATTCATCCGTTCCATATGACAAAACCACCTAAGTGATTTCTTAATTTTACTCATTATACTAACATCAGCTTTACATTGTGCACCGCTAGTCTTGCTTCGGTTGAGAAATTCCCGTTAAATATAATTCCATTCAAAGCGGCGTTCATTCTCAACCTTTCCGTTTCTATCAAACATACTTCCAAATACACAAACTCACTTACCATTTACTTTTTTACTTACTTCACACTACACTTTAATTAAAACGTTTTCGACGCTTAATGCGTCATCTTCAGTAATAAACTAAATCATAAAACTTGAAGATAGACTATCGACTACATGTGGAAAAGTTAAAGTGGTTGTGGGCGGGGCTAATATGGACAGGAGAGGAGATGCAATAGGGGGTGCTTGTATGTTAAGTACATTTTTATTGTTAATATTAATATTAATATTTTCTAGAGTGTCTAATTTTGTCCCCTTTCTACATATACGTAGTGCTTCCACGTTCTCGTGGGCGAAACGATGACCCTCTGATCTTGCATGGTCTGCCATCTCTGAATTTATGCTGAAGTTCTTTATCCCCCTTAAGGTGTTCTTTTATTCGTGTGTGTATTCTCCTTCCAATTTGTCCAATATAAGATGATTGACAGTTCATACAATTTATCTTGTATATTCCACTATTATCCAAATAAATAAGATTTGCTCCAATCTCAGGTCATTGTTAGGAAGATTCTACAAAATTCATTTCGTAATATCAAAGCCGGTTTTACGAATAATTTATTTATTTTTTGGTCGTGTCATTATTAACACATGGGATCCGATCATGGAGTCACTTCTGTAACTCAAATATAAAATAAATACAAAAATTTCAAAATTGTAAGCCCGGAAGCGTTTAAATTGAGGCATAATCTAAAATTATTATATTCTTCTGTAAACGTTATTTCTGTGCAAGGGCTGTTATTGGTCCTTTTAATAAAATACAATTATAACAATGATGCTCTAAATAGGGTGGCTTCATACGGAGGAAATACAAGAGATGTGGCAAATCTGAATCACAATAAAAAATAAACTACCTGGGACATTACAAAAGAGCACGCTTTCTCCCAATTTAGAAAAAAATGTCTTATCGATAATAACCTGTCTTACCTGTAAGAATGATATAAATTGTTTGAACGCTGTCTGATTAATTGTATGTAAATGTTGTGACATTTCAAATGAACGCGCGAAGACCGAGGGCGCCATCTACCGATGCGAGTAGGCGCGGCCGGTGGGGAGAGTAGTGGGGGACTTCAGTGCGAGCGCGCGGCGGAGGTGGAGCGCCGGGCGGCGTCTCGCCAGGCAGAATGGCGAAAATAAATCGAAAATATAAGATTGAACGAGGCGTGGTGGATCCAAGCGGGTCGAAGCCTCGATCTACCCGCGCGTGAGAACAATCTCTTTGCTGGGACTGGCGGGGAGGCTGCATGTAAGCGATGGTGGACGGATGGGTTCGACGGACTCCACAGTGACAAGATGGTATCGGAGTAGCGGGGGAGGAAGAGATCACTGCTGGTGCGGGGCGTGGCGCCTGTACCCCGTGACTTCACTGGGTAGAAATCGAGGCGTGCTAAATCGGTGACATTGTGTGTCCTCACTAGGGGGAGAGTTTAAAATGAAGAAAGAAGATGCCAAAGACAGTTATCGCGTTTAGAATGTCGGGTTGTTATGTTTTATGTGATTAAATTGTTCTTAGTGTATCAAAGTGTTTTGCATTATTCAGACCAGCCACATCCATCTGAGACAGGCATTCCGACAACAGTGTCTATTAACCCACAGACTGAGTCTAGCTGGTGGCGTGGTGTGCTGGCATTCCATCCACGACGTAACAATGTACTTGCAGACAAACGTCCATCAAGACTGTTTGTGGATCAAGTGTATATTAAAAAAATAAATAAATTAGAATGCATTATTTTAGGTTGGGAATAAAAAACTTTTGATCATTTGAATCACATGTTTGATTAGTCCATCGGTGGAGACACTCGCTTAGTAAAAAGTTGGCGGCTGTTTGAGCCTCGTGAGTCAGATCAATTTTTAATGTGTGATCTTAGCTCAAACAATTTTTGTACACACGATGGACTACGAGAGTCGTAATAAAGAGCATAATCCCTGTCGCGAGTTGAAATTCAGCAGATAATATTTATATATTATCTGCTGAATTGTGACGTGATTGTGACGTCGTCAAGCAGGAAACGCCCCCCGACAGAGACCAACTACATTAGCATACATTACGATCAACGGAGCAGTTGCGCTGGGGTCGGTGTTGCGTGGGATCCCATCTCGCCGCCAATAGGGGTGGTATTACGTAATCAATACTTCGAGAGCATCTAGAAATATCTATTGTATAAAGCGGGTTGTTGATTTTGAACAGAAAATGGTCGATAAGATAACTCACGATTATGGCGCCGGTGGCGACGGAAACACGTCCATTGCATGAAAAATTTATTTATTTATTTAGACTTTATTAACATACATATTTTTGTTGTAACAGTGGTGAATATATTATAATATTATAAACATGTTTTTCTAATTAGAAAAAATATTAAAATAAATAAAATAAAAATCTTCGGGTGTCGTGTTAGGCAGGGATACTAACCACTGTATCGTTTTATTACTGAAAATCGTATTAGATTTAAATTTGTATTTTCATGACCAAAAATCATCATTAATTAATTGTTTTAACATTAATTAGTTCTCGAATTATATCACATATTATTAAGGAGAACGCATTCTTATTGTGAAGTTGTAATTATTCAAAACGTACGTCTGTGATATTTAAAAAAATACTAATTAAATTAAATTGATCAAAAATGTATATCTTTCAAATTAATACATTTAATTAGTATTAAGAAAAAAGATATTATATTCATTTTTGTAAAATGAATAGTATTAATTTAAATAAAATAATAGAAAAAAGTCCTTAGCTAAGTGGCAACATAGGGTACCTCAATTTTTTGCGACTTTGAGGTACCTTCATAGATAAGAGAGAAAGCGGTATTTAACAGTTTGCCAGTAAAACTGAACATTAAAGAAGGAAGTATTATTAGTCATACAGGAATCAGTTTTATTCCTCTCCTCTCTTATCTATGTTCCTCTCCTAAAAAGTGATATCCGGTGTTGCCACTTAGGTAACGAAGTGTTATTACTAAGAATCCATTAAGAAGCGCTAATAATAAAATAACAGAGCATCGTTTTCCTGTTATTTTATTACTTCATTCATCGTCCATTATTTATTTTCTACAAGACGGTTGCTGAAATATATTCTTTTTTTTTCAGATTTTGGAAGGAGACGTTCATATCTAGCGGCAACTCACCAAACTGAACTCAACTCGACACGGCTCAAAAATTTAACCTTTTAACCGTTCAAAATCCGTCCCAGCTCGCCGAATTTACAATGTACAAAAGAAACACCTTTTCGGGCTGTTTTCACAGAGCTATTAAACTACTGAAGATTTATAAAACTTATCTGAAATCGCAGGCCAACAAGAGAAACAAGGAAAAGTACAACCGTCTGAAAGATTTGTGAATAACAAAAATTTATGTAATTAAATGTAAAATCAATTACGAAATAGAACGATAGAACTTTTAAATAAAATTTTTAATAGTTTCATTAAGAATGCTCTATTTCAATTAATATTATAAATTTATCGCCAGTCTATTCAACAAATTGATGAACAACAAAGTGAAAAATAATAATTAAGCGATCAAATGGTTTTGCCAGTAGAAAATTAAAAAAAAAAAAAGCAAGTCTGAAGTAAATATTTTTCTTCACGAACTGTAACGTTAATTTACATATATTTTTATCATTAAAAATGGAGACCATGTTACAAAGCACTAAAATGTCACATGTAACATCCTTCTCGAAAATGGAGAACGGAGGGTTGCCGACGTAGGGGACGCGATGGATGAGCAGAGCGCTAAGAAACCGGTCGGCGCCGCACTCACCATTGACAGGGCGGCGTTTCTCTTGCTGAGGGTGAAGAAGGCGTTCAAGAAGAAGAAACAGCAGAGGAAAGAAAAGAAGTAAGTGAAACGAATGAATTCATAAATATTTAGCATTGTTATAATATTTAAATTTCAATACAAATTTAACAAAACAATTCCATTAGATACTTTTCAAAATGCATATCAAAATAATTTATTTATATATGTTTGATTTTTAATACATTTATTGTGGAGATTGTTTAGGCGCGGCTGAAGTATTTTTGAAATAAAGGTGAAAATAAAACAGAGTTAGAATATTACGAAATTTTTTAACGCTCCATTTCTAATACGTGACAAATTTTACCGAAGGAGGCTCTAAAAATAAAATTAAAACGCTTTAAAAATCTCAGACACATGTATCATATACCCCTGCATAGTATATGTTTAATAGGTATAAAAAATATGTTTACGAATACAGTTAAATAAATAAAATTAAAATATTTACTACTGCACTACTGAGAAGAAGAATAGCAGTTTACAAATATCTTAAGCTCTTTACTGACACTAGTTTGTGACGAATACCACTAGGAGTTACCATTATTAAAAAAAAAAGTAAATTTAATTATTTTAAATTTTTAACTTTGTTTTATTAACCACATAATGAATTAAAAATACATCTACCGATTTTGAAAAATATCATTTTCTTCTTCGGGATGTCATTAACTAATCAAAAACATATGTTATTGTTATTTTTCAGAATTTTCTAATCATTTGTTAGAAAATGGTCATGGTTTTGAAAAAAAATTGAGATTGTCGATTTTGCATGTAAACGGTGTCGGTCACAAATTAAATAATTTGAAATCGTTGAATATAAATAAAAAAAAAATTTAAATGTGTAAATTATTGTAAATGTGCGTGTATAATTAATAAAAAAAAATATAAACAACCAACTAAATTTAATCACAAGTCAAATTTTTTCCAAAAAATTATTCTATTAATTTTGTACCATCAAGTAACAATTTAATTTAAGTATTATTTTTTAAATAATTATTGTTTTTTAAAAATAACGTGACCCGAATCTCGTTCACACTCACCGGCTAGATCAGTGGAGAAACATACAATGTGAGTACATAACTCAGAACCCACCTTGTTGACGACTTTTCTCTTCATTTCTGATAACTTGTGTAATTCGGATGGATGTGAATCTAATCTACATTATTGAAAAGAGTTACAATTAACGACATTAGTTTATTTTAAAAGAAGCAGAACGATCATTACAGGTACAATCTAGTGTAATCCTAAAAAAATATTCTGCGCAGAATGTCCAAAGTTAAAGATAGGGAAACACCATCACTCCTTGTTGCCGGGTACTGGTTTGTAAAGAATCGGCTTATAGGCCTGGGTCACCGCTACTCTTATAGGCACATCGTGGCCATCGATCGGACACTCATCCGCATCCCATTTGCGACATCGTCCAATATTTTTTATAGAGTTTTTCATCCCGCGTCTAAGAGGGAAATAAACCATTTCCGCAGAAGAGATAAATACAATGAAAATTTGGATTTATTACAAGATTAATAGAAAATTGATGCACTAGTAATAGTGACCATTTTTCTTATCCAGAGTCACATTATGGATTTATAAATTTACGAGTTTAAATTAACTCGTTCGACGGCCGGTAGCGCGTTTCCGAACCGGTCCCCGACCGCAGACTAAAGCTAAACGCTTGTGCTATGAAAATAGGACTAACATGATGGCCTTCTGGAACGAGACACGAACCCTCGATCACCAGATCATTAGGCGAGTGTCGTAACCACTTCACCAAGAGCACGTCTAAAAAAATACAAGATAGTTATCATCGTAAGTTAGTACGAGGTTAATTAATAGATCGCGGGCACTGCGAGCTAATTTAGAAACGCTTCTGATGTAGGCATCGGCCAAAAAGGAAATGATGGGCCGCTGTCGTGGTAGGCTGCACGCCTGTCTCCCACTACTTGACGTGACAAGCTCAGCATATATTATACTTGTTAAATAAGTTAATTGGTTTAATCGCCTTACAAGCCAGAAGCTGGCGGCGGTGGCTCTTCTACAGGGTGCCCAAAAAAAGTGAGAACATCTCGTAACAAACACAAGTTATTTCAAAACATAATATAATTAAATACTAATTTAATGTATTAATTATAAATATATACATATAAAATCAATTTTGTCGAAAAATATTGTTTTTGCGATACCGGGATTTGAACCTGGATCTCTATTTTCAATCCAAAAATAATGGAACAACAGATGTATTAATTTGAAAGTTAAGTTAATTATTAAGTTCGAAAATTTGTCATGAAAAATACTGGCGTTATAACACAATTCGTAGTGTACTTCCCCGGATAGGAACCTAACTACATTTTTAAATTTCATTAATTCATTTAATAATAAAATACAATTTACTTTAGAAATGGAAAATAATTCGACCCTAATTTTTTTGGACCTAACATTGATTAAAAATAATAATAAAATTGAATTCAAAATTATTAGAAAACCAACTTTTACAGATACTATCATACACAATGAATCTAATCATCCATTATCACACAAACATTCAGGGTTCCACTCCATGATACATCGTTTAGTCAATATTCCTATGTCAACATCCAATTTCAATATTGAATTGAATACAATTAAAAAAATTGCAGTTAATAACGGGTATAATACAGGTTTGATAGACACTATTTTAAAAAATAAATTAAAAGAATATAATAATCAATTTTTATATAAATCACAGATAAAACATAATGATAATAATGATTATTGGCGTAGGATTTTATACATAAATAACTTTTCGAATCAAATATCTAAACACCTACCACGAAACATTAGACCGGCATTTTATACAAATAATAGTATAGGAAATTTACTCATAAATTCTAAAGACAAAGATGATAAATTTAACAATTCTGGTGTCTATAAACTTAGTTGCAAGGATTGTGCTGCATTTTATATTGGTAAAACGGATAGAAATTTTAATATAAGAGTAAGGGAGCATTTGAGATGTTTGAACAATAGTGGGTTTTCAGAATTTTCTAATCATTTGATAGAAAATGGTCATGATTTTGATAAAAAATTGGGATTGTCAATTTTGCATATAAACGGTGTTGGTCACAAATTAAATAATTTGGAATCGTTGGAGATAAATAAAGCGTGTAAAACTAATCAAAAAATTATAAACAACCAATTAAATTTAACTACGAGTCCCATTCTAAAATTTTTTCCTAAAAATTATTCGAGTAAATTTGTATTAAGTAATGATTTGAGTTAGGTACTAAAAAAAAATTTAAAAAAATAGATTCTGTCAAAGAAACAATATATGTTTTAGTTAGTTATGACATCTTGAAGAAGAAAATGGTATTTTTCGAAACCGGTAGATGTATTTAAACTCATTTTAGTGGTTAATAAAACAAAGATAAAAAATAAAAATATGAATCTTAACCACAAAGATAACATTGCTGATTTTAAAAGTATAATTGTGATGTAATTATATCACATTTTACGAAATTTTCTCACTATTTTAGGGCCACATTGTATATTAATCACGTTCGACTGTTTTAGAGTATAATCGTCTATAGTATAGACTAGCTAATTTTATGTATACCTACTTGTATAGTCAAATGATTTGAAACATTTTAGAATTCAATCTTATTTCTGAATTATTGTTGCTATAGAACTTTGATGGCTTCGCCCGCTAAAATGTTATTCTGAAGTAATTAAATGTTTTAATTGATTCAATTTTCTTTTCAATTTCTCTGTACACATTTTCTCCGAATCTGGTGAATAAGTATTTGATTGGCATTTGTACATGGAAATCTCTTCGCTTTTAAGTCTGAAGCTACCTGAAACAAAGAAACAAAAAACGAAGCACTTGAAACAATTCACAACCAACGTGAAAATTTTATTGGTAAAATAATTGAAGGGTTTAACTAATCTTATATTTTAAAAAGTGCTTTATTTAACATAGCCTATACGTTTACTTTACTTAGTAGTACGTTTGTTGAAGAGATTGTAGAGGTCTATCGTCTCTACAGCTATCATTAGCACCTGAACGCACCTCACATTTACCGGTGCGTAAAACCAGATCTACCACCGGCTATTGAGCGTCACCTTTCAGATACCATCTACAGGAATCGCGCTTCCGTGTAGCCATTTCATTGTTCGGATATTGTATATCTCTAAACTGTAACTTAACAATAAACAAATATGTCAACCGTAAGTAGAGTTTCCGATTCTCAATCTACACTGGCCACACACACACTGTGAATGAATGTTCAAATGAACATGCGAGCGAATGGGTGGTTATTGTATGAACCCACCATAATGTATGTAGCGCCTGATTCCAAAACTCCCTAAAACGACTTTATGTATTTTTGAGTTATGTATGAAAACGTATATTTTGAAAGCAAATGTACAATTTTTTTTTTGTAATATTTTTTTTTTATTGTATATATCGTTCTGACAGTCATACTGGGTTTTAGATCACGTGATCATCAATAAGCATGGCTGATTTAATTTTAGGGGGAATATCAACTTATACTGTTTGATTTGAGGTATTTTGGAACTAACCCTGACTAGAAGTATGCAATATCAATGGATATAAGTGGCTTTTGCGAGAAACAATATGTTCTGCATATACCTGACAAAACTGCATATTTAACTCCAATTATCCCAAATCCATTTTAAAGGATGGTAAGGTGACTAATATTCGGGGCGTGCAGTGCGTACAAGCAAAAAAGCTGTGCATTACTAAAAATTCTGGGAAACAAATATAAATGAAATAATTGGATTAACATAAACGAAAACATTATTTTACAATTAGTGCCATCTGTGTACCAGCAGAGACTTTAATTGCTTAGTTCTAAAAACTACCACCACAACTCACCGCTGTACCCATGGCGCTCTTTTGTATTCACCGCATCGAGCTATTCACATTACTCTGTTGTGTCTTTAAGCTAGTGAATTACTCAAGTCATATAAATGGCTATTTACTAAATTGAAAATTCCTTTTCGTTGAACCGTTTTGTATTGAGTCGTTATCTATGCTGTTTTTTAACTGAATAACATTAGAAAGGGTTACAACTGTGTGCAAGTCATTGAAGTGTCTGCTTCCTCTGTTGAATGAATGAAGAGGGAATGATAAGAAAGATATATGACGCAAGTGTTGATGGCACCAGAAGTTGAGGACGTCCGCGGAAGACTTGGCATGACCACGTAAACCAGATACTGGAGGATGGTCCTGTTAGAAACCTCAATAATCGTCGAGGTTATATGAGAAGACGTATGAATATGAATGAGGTGAGAATTGTGTGTCGGGACAGAAGAGTGTGGCGCTTTAT
The DNA here is from genome assembly GCA_031772225.1 of Eubasilissa splendida. Taxonomy (NCBI): domain Eukaryota; kingdom Metazoa; phylum Arthropoda; class Insecta; order Trichoptera; family Phryganeidae; genus Eubasilissa; species Eubasilissa splendida. The sequence continues at coordinate 3,523,776 of CM062858.1, forward strand.
CCACTCTGCTCTGAATGGTAAGTAGGTAAGTAACTCACTTCAAAGAAACTCAAAACACAATACATACACGCAGAAACAAAGATTATCTTCAAGTCCCCAACAGCGCGAACCACCCTAAACTGCACAATAGAATATTAGAAAGGGTATCAAGATTTTGGTATCCAAAGTATCTAAAAAGTTGGGTTAAGTGGTGGGTCGAACTGTTATTGGAACACTCACCCAAACATAGTGTTAACTCGAATGCCGTTTGTCAGGTAATATATTATATTAAGGTATTTAATAATGAGTATATAAATATTAAGGTAACAAACCTAATTAAATGAAAAAAAATGTAATAACATTGAAATAAATAAATCTACTTGGAATCATTGCGGGTTACGTTGGCCAAATATCGGTGTAAGCCGTCTTAATTTTTTATAATTGATTATATTATCGGATACCTCATGAGACAACTAAATTCGTCCCCATCACAAAACCCGAGATCTTCCTGCTGATTTGGCAGTCCAGATCTGAGAGGTACTCTCGGCAGACCTAGCGGCCCGGACCGGACCGGATCGGGTCAGTACTTAGCAAGTTGTGCCAAATTTGCGTGGAGTGACATTATTGATATGTACAAAAAAGCAAAATGAAATTCCCAATAAAATTGTGAATTAAAGATAACAGATCAATTTTGTTTTTACTATTTAATGAAAATACCGCGAATTAATAATATATTCATAGTTTTATACACAATACACATTCAGGGAGGCCTTCCAGTTTGAATTAGGATATTCTTTATTGGGACACCATTTTTATAGTTACGCCACTGCTAATATGATTGCTAATTAAACAAGTACCTACAAGAAAAAGAAGAATTAGAATTGTACGCGTTTGATATTTTTAGTGATACTTTTTTTTAAAACAAGTTATTTAGTTACAATTGTTCGGTGTCAACAGAGCCATAAAAAATTTATCGGCTATTTGTGTGCCGAACATTGGGCAGGACAAAATTATGAAAGCTTGTTTTATTGTTTCGGCTGTGTTGCGAATTAACCCAGTTTCCTTTCATTAAATAAATTTCCTTTGTCTTGCGGAAATACAAGTCTTTCCTTCGCTTTACTTCTCTGTGATTAATGGGCCCTAATTGTCTTCAGTTGTTGAACGTACGGCATTTGAAAAATTCGCAATTTCTGGTCCGAGGAGCAAATGTAGAAATTCGATAACTTATGTTTTTACAAAACTTATAAAAAAAATAATCTATAAATACACTCGGCATTTTCACGGTTATGCGTATTAACACGCGTTTCTTTCCCGTTGTTTGTAGACGTTTTAGTTCATTATTTTATTCAGGTAACTAGACTGGGAGGAGAAAGATATTTGCATAAATAACATAAATTTGCTTTATATGTGGTGCTGTGCTAACGAATTATATCTCAATGTAGAAAAATGTAAACAAATACGTTTTAATAGAAGTAAAAATCAATTCCTATTTCAATACAGCATTAATATTATTAATCTATGTTAGGTCGCAGTTATGACTAAAAATTGGCATTTATTACAACGATATTTGCAACAAGGCGATGAAATCCTTAGGATTTGTGTTAGGAACAGCCAAAATCTAACTCGCTCCGCTCTCTAACTACTCTATATACATCTATTGTAAGAAGTACGCTGGAATTTAACTCCACTCTATGGTTCACGTATTACAAAAATCGAAAGAGTGCAACATAAATTTCTAAAATTTATCAATTCTAAATTGCATATTTCCGATAGAAAATATAAATTACGATCATTTAATGAGTCTACTTCATTTGAAAAAATTAGCCTGGAGAAGAGATGTGAGCGATATAGTATATCTATATAAAATGATCAATAGCATGCTGGACTGCCCGAGTTTCGTATGAAGTACCAACTCAAACGAGACAACACGAAGTAGGTACACATATAAATAATTATGCCGTTAACTGTTAATATCGCGGATGCATCGGCTTGGTAACAACCTGATCTGAAGAAATATTAATGAAATATGTACTGTTATATTTAAATGAAATAAAAAAATATTTTTATGTAAACGTCCACAAGGGCGTTGGTGGAAAAATTTTTTTTAGTCATTTATAGTCTACAGATGATATTGTCATCTTCTCAAGCGTTTCAGACGACTTTCATACATTTATTCCACGTCGGTTCTTTATGACAGAACTTCACCTCCATTTGAATATCCTTTCTTCGACATGGCGCAGATCTGAGATCTGATCTCGACAAGTTTCTGTTACTTTTTTCACTTGGTCGGTCCAACAAGTGGGAGATATTCCTCTTCCTGTAACGTGGCCCAAAACAATAAGCTTTTCTAAATTATTTTCTCTTCTTGAAACAAATTTAAAGATTCGTTTTAACTAAATGGTTGAGAGTCTACTGTTGTTGTGTAGTTTTTGCAGAATTGAACCATTTATCTCAGTATTCATGGTACAAAATCCATCTTCTTTAAGATATCATCACTAATATATATCGCGGGAGACAATTATGCAACTATACTGAAAGAATAAAATGATATAGCAATATGGCTGAAGAAAAATAAACTAAAACAAAATGTAAACAAAACTAAATTCATGAATATTGGAAATAAAAGAATACCAATCCCACCAACAATTATCATAGATGGTGAAAGTCTGAAAGAAGTGACTGAAATACAATATTTGGGATAAAATGTTATAGATTCAAAATTGAATTAATCGCAAAATACAAGATACGTGACTAAAAAGATTGCTAAGAAAATCTCACTTCTGGGAAGGATCAGAAGATTTATTAGTATTGAGTCTTGTAAAATAGTTTAAACTCTGTTATTATTCCTCATACTGCAGTAGCATTTTGGTTTTGGCTAACGAAGAGGAAATGCAACAATCGTCTGTGTTGAAAAATAAAGCTTTGAGAATAATACTCCAAAAAAATACATATAGATCTGAATGTGATGACCTTTAAGCAGAAGATATATTTTAATATAATGGTATTTATTTATAAAATCCTCAATAAGAAAATATCAGCGGAATTTACACAAAAAATTGATACAAATCAACATGAGCACGAGCATCGTATAAGAGTAGGGGATAGACTGAGACTGCCATTCAGGAAGAAGGCCAAATCTCAGGAATCGATGATGTATAGTGCGATGAAGATTTTTAATGAAATGCCAGAAAACATAAGAAAGTAGGAGAAAATGAATAAATTTAAAATGAAACTAACTAAATATGTATAAGATATGTTTAAGTTAAAGAAAATACTTTAATCTTCTTTATATTAGAGCATATATAGGAGTGCTTATGTATGCACTATGTTAAGAATTAAATAAATAAATTCAGAACTATTAAATGCACCAGAGACTGCAAAAGCCTGATCTTAGTTGTTTCAAATATTCCGTAGTCCTAGCTTATCTTGTCTTCTGGATAGCCTTCTCACCCTTATTTCTGGGGTCGTTTGATTTCTGCTTCACAGCTACTGTCATAAATAATTATATACCCGAGATAATTAACGACTTATATAATTGAAAATTTCAATGTCTGAAAGAATATCTGTTTAGAAAAGCTGGCTATGTTGAATAATACCTTATTGTCTGGTTTTCTTCTTTTACAACAGAGTTTTGCAGCCATTTCATCGTCCAATGTAGTGATTAAAATTGTCATCATCATCAGCTTGTGACTCTCCACTGCTGGATGTTGGTATCATCCAAGGATCTTAAATTGTTTCCATTTGTAGCCCTTCTTATTCATCTGTTGACCGCTATTCTTCTAATGTCGTAGCTTCACCTTTTTCGACTCAGCTCTACACTTTTTCTACCAGTGCTTCTATTTAAAATCTTCTTTCCCCACCATCCATTACCTCTTCGACAAATATGTCCAGCTGAGTTTTGCTAATTGAGCACATACATCTTTTGGGCAACATCTGTTACAAATCGAGTACTCTCTGTGTATTCCGTCTTTCCAATAACCTTAATATACCCGTTTCGCACTGGCTATCTACTAATTAGGGATTTCGGCCGACGTAGGACAGATTGCATTTCGACGCGGACCTGTCAACAGGCTTTTTTTGTGGATCTAAAGTGTCGCCATGCGTAAAAATCCGGACTACGAAAAAGCGGTTTTCTACAGCCCTACGTGTGATATGTCCGTTCTTCACTACAAAAGTGCGAGTGTAATGGAGGTGAAAATTGACGTCCAACCCAAGACTGAGATCAAGGTAGACCAGATCTATTTGCCATTATTCCTTTCTGAATCCAATACAGGTTGCATCAACTGAACATTAATTTTAATCGATACAGTCCACGAGATCTATCCCATCAGCTTCTTTGACCGATTTGTAGTTAGGTACTCGATTTCTCAGAGACATTCCAAGAATAGTTCTTTCCATTGTTTTTTGGCCACTTTTTATTTACGTATGGAGGTTGTGGAGATGGTCAAAGTTGCGGCTCCTTCAATTTTAACTCTACTATCCCAGTTTTCGAATGAACTTGATATGATGTACTCTCCATATATGTTAAAATAGTCTGAAGGCAATACATAAGCTTATCCGTCTCCGTCCGCCGCACAACCTTCTGTACAAGGTCCAAACGGTATTAATAATTATTTCAAGGGTCTCAAGGGCTAAAAAGTAATCAGTAGAATTAAGAAATAATGAAATAGTAAATATTTTTGCACGTGATGTGAAATTTAAATAAATATAAGCCGAGTTGAAAGCCTTTCCCTTCAGGGAAATCAATCCTGTCCAATTTGCAAGATTCGAAAATCCGGAATCAGGTCCAATAATCCGGAACATTTCGGGATTGAAATGTTAAGTTTTATTTTATGTACGACGCTTAAAGCTTAAGGCAGCTCCTCCCCGCTTTCGACTATTTTTGAGGATTCAGAGGTCAAAGAGCGCTAAGTCAACGCGTCAACAGAATCAAAAGTTTAAAGTTCAAGCAATGTTTTCCAGACATGATGTCTGTAATAACAAACAAATTAATCTGTTTGAGAACCGAATAATAATCTCAAATTGGTACACCGATATTGTACGACAATTCTTCTTACAATAACTTTTTTAGCTTTATTGTATCTATATTTGTTATTTCTTTAAATATTATTTTATTTAACCCTTCCCTAGCCATGCAGTAACATAGGTCTACTGAGCCAATTATGTCGTATTTCTATAAATATACACAATGTAAAACTTATATTTTACCTAGTCCTAAAAAAATCATTTGCACTTAGAAATGACTAGTGGAAAACCAATTATGTAAAGCGAATCATAATAAAAATAATCATTTCTTAATTCAATGCTATATAAGATTGATACATTGCATGCTATCTGCGTTAAAAATACCACTTGTACTACGTAAAAAAGATCACACAATAATTTAAATGATGAGAGATAAAGATGAAGATCATGTTAGATGGGTCTTTTGACGAATACGCTACAAGAATAACATTTGAGAATAAAATAAACGTATTTAATTATTATATTTATTACTTCTTATTATATGTATAGTAACTATGACATTAACTATTTTAAAGTTATTTAAGTTTGTAAAAGCATTTTATTCCCATTTAAAGTGTTAAAAAAACTCAAATTTCTTGCAGTGACACGAGTTGACAGCATGGCTGCGTAGGGTATTTTTATCATGGTATGGTAAAGGTTAAACCAAACATTAGAATTATTACTATTTTTCACATCTTGTTCATTATTTAATCTATAATATTATGTACAACTACAAATAGATAGGTACTATATAGTGGTTATCCTAGATATATAACATAATTGGTCACTCCCCCTCCCTATGGTTTGTGGGTATAAAAAGTCTGACCCCGTGGACATTTTGTATTTCTTTGTCGTTACAGAATCCATTACTCATTTCAAGAAAATGAAAGACCAGTCTAATTATTGACAAATTGCTTGTCGCCGTGAATACGAGCTCGGGTGGAATGTGATTAATGGAATTTCCCTTCAAGCTTCCTGAAATTTCCAGGCACCAGGTGTAAATTTTCGAATTAACACCGAAATAAAATGGTAAACCTGAATGACGCCTAATGTTTCAGCTAAGCGATTGCACCCTTTGGACTAGCCTAGCCCTTTTATAAGAAAAGTAATTAATAATGTGTACATTATTTGAGTAGTCCATATCAGAAACTTCTATTGTCAACGTTCTATACTTCAGAGATGTTGGAGAAACATTTATGGTGTCATTCTCTCTCTCTTTCTCTCGATGTGCTCGTGTTATATAGTCTTCGTGGTCTCGGGCCATGTGTAGCGAGACCCCAGTCACGTCTCGGACAGATCTTGAGGCGATCTGGTACTTTCAAATAGGGTGGGGGTCATCGGCCCTTACTCTTTTAGTTCACGAAACTAAAAATACATAAGAAATATTTGAATATGTCCAAGAATACACAATTACTGAATTTTCACCCCCAAAGGCACTGTTATTAAACAAATAATAGATATCTCATAGAGACGAAGCTATTTTATATTAATGGAAAAATATGAAAGTATGGTTAATTACAGGGGTTACGACTTTACACAATGTAACGTTTACCATTTCACCCAATCCATTGAAAGTTGTAAATATGTTAATATATAGAAACACTATGGACTAAATTTGATATTCATTTTACCTGAAACAGAATATATGTCACAATGAGAATCAAATTTTTGTTTATTGAAACTATTTAAAGCAATATTCTTTATCTGTATAATGTTTTTAACACATTATGCCTGAAAAATTAATAATTATCAAATTTTATATAAAATATGAATTAAATATATTAATTACAATGATATACATATAAAATCAATTTTTAAGAAAAATATTGTTGTTGCGCCACCGGGATTCGAACCTGGATCTCTTTCCAAACCGGGGAAGGTGCATTATCCAACTATGCTACAGCGACGATATTTTTAGCGACAAATTTTCGAACCTATATGATACCTTTTTGATATTAATACATTTAATCGTTTCATTATTTGAAATAGCCATCTAAATTATTTTTAAAAAATAGCTTCGCCTCTATGAGATATGTGTTATTTGTTTAAAACCACATAATTTGCCTGTACTGGCGTCCCTTGCCAGAAGTTACTCTATCTTTTTTAACCCTTAATGGGGTGCTTAAAGGATAGAAGGATATACCTTTCGTTGTCTTTCAGTGCCAATCTCTTGTCTGAGACAGGTTCACTGTATCTGTACATAGTTATTTTGTTGTATATGTCTAATTGTGCATGTGTATTGATTTATTATGGTACACCGATAATTATGATTTTGTTTTGTACTCTTTGGATGCTTCTTCATCTAATAATACTTTCTGCACTTCGTGGATAGTGAATGGTTTTTAACCGGTAGACATGCAGTGTTGCATGATGCAATGTTATACTGCAGCATGAGATGGTTGCCAGAGTTGAATGTGGTAAGCGGGGGACTTCCATTTATAGTCTTATCTTATTGCTGATCACCAATTGCTCCATCTCTTCTAGCAACAAGTCCAAAGTTTTTTTTCCTTCATCATCTTCTTCAGCGGTCTCGTGGGATCCGAATGTCAAAATTGTCTTAAATAAAATAACAATCATTTTGTACGAAACCACTAAATTTATTATACATCAACCGGTTTCGCTTATATCAAGTTACATTAGGACGTATTTAAAACTGATCATAAATACAAAAATATTGCACTTATATATACATAAAGAAGGTAATATGTATGTAATATAATATATGTATATGGTTGAATAGAACATCAAGGGAGACAGAATATAAAATTATATGCGAAAGAGAGAGACAGAATACATATACAGATAGACGGAACATTAAGGGAGGGGAAAATACAGTGTTGATGGATATTAAATTGATTTTAAAGGAAAAATACTTAATATGGGGCTAATGGATAAATTAATTTGATTATTAAGAATTGGCCTACCACTATTTATTGCAATGGAAAAAAAGGCATTATATTTTATTTATTATAATATGCCAAACTACAAAGTTATTGTTTTTATATAAAATTGTTAGTTGTAACTATTTATTGATTTTTACCTTTTTACGCCTTTCGCACATAACTTAGAATCTGGGTTGCACTTTTCCTTCCCTTAGAGCTGCGTTGTACCCTCTGTCCGTTAGTAAAAACATAGTTTTGAACCCATGTTCGGGCATTGTCCGATGTGGACGGTCGGATTTGCTGGTGTTAGATCACATCTAACGTATATGGTCACAGCATGCTCGGCGCTTGATTGGACTCCACCTCCAGCTCAATGATTAACTCCGAGATGTTTTGCCAGCTCAAAATCATATAATTCCTTTTGAATTTAAATAAATAAAAACAAAATGTTACGGAAATGCATCTTACGAAGCACAACTAATTTATAATAAAATGGCGTGCAGTAGGCACAACTTAGGCTATGCTATTACCGACGATGCCAACTAAATATACAATAGGTATACTAGCTATCAAAAAAAAAATCTAATTTTGAGATCGATTCCATCAATTTAAATTTAGAATATAATTGTAAATTTATTACTTAAAAAAAGAGAAGTTCATTTAATGTTCGGTACTATACTTTGATTTCTATTTCGTTTAAAATATTTTTTACGATAGCTCCTTCGGACAATGGATTAAAAATGTAAACTCAAAACAGAAATAATTTATTTTCACATTTAATTTAATATTGGCTAAATTAATAATATCCCGACAAATGCAAATTCGTTCGCTTGACGCACTATGAAAACAAAGCGTTTAGTTTGTCAAGTAAAACAAATACGTAGAAATGTCATTCTACGTAGTTTTCAGTAAAGATGAATCCTTCTCAGAGACAACAGAATAAAGCACAAATTCACAGATGTAAAAATGCCAAATATAGCTTCAGTAAGAAAATATTTATTTATAATTAAAAAATTATATGCAAACAACGCGTACTTATTGGAAATTTGTCAACCAGCATGCACATGAAGTTGTTACAAATGATTCGTAATTTTTATAAATAACCCACGGCTAGAAAAAAGTCGTGGATTACGTCATAGACAAGGTTACGCAAATCCGGGTAATAACGGCTAAAAATGTATAGGGTCTTTTCATAATATAAAGATTATTTAGTTTATTTTTATTTTACAGAATTTTTTGCTCGTTTGTAGTGCACGCCTCTGAAAATAAATAACAAATTTAAAAAAAATAGATTGGATTTAGAAAATGTTCGTGTGGATAGAGAAATATATAACACAAAAATATTGTTATTAGTATAGTTATTAGAATGGTATTGTATTTCATGTAATTAATCAAAATTAATTATTGAACTTGACGTGACTTGTTGAACATCGACCATTTTCCGTTTTTATCACGTACAATGTAAATAATACCGCATAAACAGCACGGACGCAAAACAACAAAGCTGAATCTGACATTTGAAAAATGGACGTCTCGTTTAAGATGGACGTCTTGAGTTGTAAAACATCTCGGGTATATCAACAACGGTGTATCTACACAGTTTGTTTACTCATTTACATTATACAGATAGTAAAAATATTATTCTTACTCGTTTTACTCCCGCGGAGGTTGGTGCGAATGAAACTCGCAGTTGGATGTATCGTCAGCGAGCGATCGTCGCTCTCTGTTGCAGCCTGGAGATGGTTGTATCCCAGGAGCTGGCGGTGGATTGAAATTGCCGCAAATAGAATTTTAAAATGAAAATAAAACACGTTAAAAATCATGTCATTAGTGTTTAAATATGATTTTGTGCGTGTGGGCGCAGCGGCTGGCCAAGTCCAATTTTCGACCACATTTTGGAGCAGCTGGGACCGTATATAATAAACTGTCCCACACACCCTAATACGATCAAATAATCTTTTTTACTCAAATTTTGGCAGAACTAATTACTGATTAATTAATAATGCCGTAAATTCTTCTAATAACTAAGACATTTTCAACGATAAATTTCCTCCATTTAAAATTAAACTACGCCAACTTTTCAATAACTATTAACATTATATATATTGCGTCCCATTTCTCTCCCCTCCTTACCCTTTCTACGTTGTATGTTCAGTTTAAAAATACTATTTTATTTATTTATTTTTTTAATGTGTACTATTTTTTAGTTTCTTATGTACTAGTTATTTAATTCCGAAGAAACTTCACTGGTGTTATTTTTATATATTATACTATTATCAGTTATTATTGTTACACTGTTTTTCTTTAAAAATAAAAAATAAATAAATCATGTTGGTTTCCAAGTCGTTTATCGTCGTAGACTAGCGGCTTCACATTTACTCTCAGAAAATAATCCAAAGGTGTTAAATCACGGGATTTTGGAGGCCAATTCACAGGTCCACTACGCAAAATTATGCGCTCTTAACTCTTAAACCTCTACAAAAATCACTCTTTACATTTGTGACGTTTGCTAATGATTCTGTATTTTATTTTGTTTAGTTGAAGACCTTTTGCTTTAGATGCATTAACATTGGAGTTCCTTCAAGAAGCCCGCTAGATCGTCATTTTTATAGACCACGACTGGTCTGTTTAAAGAAGAAGAGACGCTTGTATTTTCTATTATGTGATCTTCTCGTCGAAACCCGAGCAGGTTGTGTCATAAAACTTATAGGTAGGCACAACGCCCCTTAAACAATTATATTACTGGCATTGTCTAGGGGCCGCCAGACGAAAATAAGAGAAAACAAATAGATGGACGCATACCTGGGATCCTTTGTCTACCCGATCAAAATATTGACAATATATGTTTTGACACAAGCACAGATTCAACCCAACTGTTTTTAGATCAGTTTTTGAGCGTTTTTTCACATTTTTATCAATAACTCATTTGAATCTCGTCCGATAACTTTTATTTGTATTTCAAATTATTTGAAAATATTTAGTAAATGATCAGCTGGAAGGAAAACAGCATTAAACGAATATTTGTAGCGTAATTAATATTTTTACAAACACCCGGGTCTAATCTGACCCACCACCGCAGAGTATGTGTTAACAATAACATGAAACCGTCGAAGTATAAAATATTTTAAATTCGACGAAACGTTAATGAATTCTTCTCCTCTAACGATCAAACCTACCCCTTTCCACGCCCGCCCCTATACCGTCTCTGATCGACATCAAATAATATTTAGCATAGTTTTCATTTATACCTGGTTATGATTTATGCACCTAGTATACTGGAAAACTAGTAAATTCTAAAATATAATGTGCGTGTAGTACAAAGTTCAGTTCATTGAAATAGTTGAAATAATCAAATGTCAAATAATGGAATCGTCAAAAGTCTTTCGAGACATTTGTGCATTATCCAACTATGCTACAGCGACAATACTTTTGACGACACATTTTCGAACCCACACTTTTCAAATGAATACATCTATTGTTCCATTATTTGTAACATATGGGATCGAAAATTTGTCGTCGATAGTACTGTCGTTGTAGCATAGTTTGATAATGTATCTTCCCTGGTTTGGAAAGAGATCCAGGTTCGAATCCCGGTAGTGCAACAACAATATGTATATATTTCCAATTAAAACATTTAAATATGAATTAAATATATTAATTATAAAGATATACATATAAAATCAATTTTATCGAAAAATATTGTTGTTGCGCCACCGGGATTCGAACCTGGATCTCTTCCCTAACCGGGGGAGCAACTAAGCTACAGCGACATTATTTTTAGCGACAATTTTTCGACCTCATATGTTACCTTTTTGATATCAATACATTTAATCGTTCCATCATTTGACAGAGCCATCTACCTTATTTTTACAGAATCTCAAATACCTTTGAGTGAATCTGATAATAGACGCTAGAATTATTAATTCATTTTTATTAAATTTTGGACATTTAATTAAATGTCTAAAACATTTAATTAGTATTGAGTATAGTTTATGTATCAAAGTTATTTAGATTAGGTAGATATATAAACTACAAGATATGATTTGGCAATCTCTTTTTGGTGACGAGGTAACGTGACGATGCTGTGAGAGTTTTAAGATCTTCGTGCGATCTTACAAAAAGTAATTAGATTACTTTGGAATACGCCCAGCATCCAGGACAAGACTTTTCCCGGTTATTTGAACCAAAATCTACCAGGAGCACAGAGACTACAGGAAGTTAACCGTAACGCTAAATGAAAGGCCAGATTAACTCAACTCCCTTGCAATTATCGCTGCTATTGTACCAGCTGTGTACTGCGGTTAGTTAGGGTCGTGACTGAACTGTCAAGGTAACCTGATTGGATTTAACCGCAGAGCCTTTGTACTGGCAGAACTATCGTGTACTATGTTTGTATTCGATGTACGTACAATGCACGTTGAGTCAGGCTTAACCCTTCCCTAGCCATGCAGTAACATAGGTCTACCGAGCCAATTAAATTGTATTTCTATAAATATGCACAATGTAAAACTTACACTTTACCCAGTCCTAAAAAATCATTTGCGCTTAAAAATGACTAGTGAAAAATCAATTATGTAAAGCGAATCATAATAAAAATAATATTTTTTTAATTTAATGCTATGTAAAATTGATTCATTGCATGCTATCTGCATTAAAAATACTAGTTGTACCACGTGAAAAAAATCACACATTCTTTTAATGAAGAGAGATAAAGATGGAGATCATGTTAGATGAGTCTTTTGACGAATGCGTTATAAGAATAAAATGAACGTATTAAATTATTATATTTATCATTTCTCATTATATTTATGATAACTATGACATTAACTATTTTAAAGTCATTTAAGCTTGTAAAAGCATTTTTTTTCCCATTTAAAGTGCTTGCATAACTCAAATTTCTTGCAGTGACACGAGTTGACAGCATGGCTGCGTAGGGTATTTTTTTAGCATGGTATGGTAAAGGTTAATGTTGTTATGTGCATGTTTGTTTTGAGGTGTTTCAATAAAACCGTACATTGTTGAATCAAAATATATAATTTCAAATTCATTGTATGTTGTTGTATCAAAATGACGTTAAAAGGTTAGTCAGACACGTTAAGAGCTGACGTCTTTCTCATTTTTATCTTACTGTCGTAATGGCGAATATTATGCTATAGGGTGTGTGTATATGCCAGACACTTTCTTGATACTTAGTTTATCAAATTAGATTAATACGATATAAATTCTTATTGTGTTCGTTTGTTTATATTTAGTCCTTCTTGAGATAAAAAGTCCCAGGATTAGAAATATTTGAATATGTCCAAGAACATACAATTACAGAATTTTCACCTACAAAGGCACTGTTTTTAAACAAGATTTATTTTTATTACATTTAATGGAAAATATATGGGTAATTTACAGGGTTTACGACCTATCCTCGGCTGGCTAAGTGATCACTTTATATAAATATAACGTTCACCAATCTCACCCATCAATTTTTTTAAAGTTGTATATACATATATGTTAATATGTGGATTCACTTCGAGTACCGCTACACAATCACCAACTATGGACTAAATTTGATAATTCATTTCCTGAAACAGCATATATGTCACAATGAGAATCTAATATTTTTTTTTGAAATTATTTAAACCAATACTCTGTATCTGTAAAATGTTTTTGACACATTATATTAGAATATACGCCGAAGATATTAACAAGCCTGGTGGAGAACGCATAAAAATTTACAGGTTAGCAAGAATGTTTGTGTTAAACCTAGACAAAGGATTTAGTGTATACTAATAAAAGGCCCGAAGCAGTGATCATCTACGATCACTGTGTTTTGGATATCGTTTGTAAGAAGTTCTTCTTAACCCTTCCCAAACCATGCAGTAACACAGGTCTACCATCATAATTACACCTGTAATATTTCGGTAAATACATACAACATAAAATTAATATTTTAGATGATCCTAAAGAAAATATTAGCGATTAGGGATGACTAGTGAAAAACCAATTATAAAAAAGGAATCGTACAAAAATAATTATTTTTTCCATTCACTCTGTTGCAAAATTGATACGTTGGTAAATATACCATTTGTGATATGAAAGCATTATTTTCACAGTGAAATGAACAACAAACATATAAATATAATTATCTCCTAATTATATTATTAATCATTTTTTCAAATTTGAATGATCAGTATTTAGAAAAAATTCGTACCGTTAAAGCCATTTAAGCTAATAAAAACATTTTGTTTAACTGTTATTTACGGTAATACGAGTAGACAGCATGGCTGCGTTCGGGTATTTTATATCATGGTATGGTAAAGGTTAAATAAATAAATAAAGTCTTTTGCAAAGTGTTACCGTAATTTCCTTCGATAGCTAGTCCTGGGTATTCTATTGGTATTCTTGAATATATTAATTCAATCTATATAAATGTAAAGTCACCGACCATTACGAAACTGTGCTGCCACCGACAGTCGTTCTCGGCTAGCCAGCCTCCGAAACTTTACACAACCGATAACCGAAAAATAAAAGTAAAATATATTAGACCGACTCCGAAACTGTCTCTGAACAGAAGCAGTTTCGCTTTTGTTTTCTGTTTTTAATCTACACAAATGGAATGCGCACATATTCAAACGTCTAACGTTTAATATTTTGCGCTCTGCCATATCTGTTCGCCATTACGACAGATGTGTTCTAGATGTGCGAAGATGAAGGGAAATGTCGGCTAATATTTCAGATGCATTCAAAAAAATTTTTTCTCGCTCGCCGCATCTCTCGAAGACTACCATCCAGGTACCGCACTGTGTGGTCATTTCCTTTGATGCTTAACAATTGCGATATTAATTCATTTACAATGTGACATACGTGCATTCAGTGTTCAATAAGCGACCAGCCTTTGTAAGTATGCGCTTCTTCGTTCAATGGGCAGTTGAAATTCAGACTTCTGCCTACGCCGCTGCGGAGGCCGATACCTAAGCAAAATATTGAGACAAAAAAATTTCAAACACGGCTAATATAAGACAGTTAATATTTTGGATTCAATTCTGAAATATTTATTCTGTTTATTTATTTCGTTAATTCTGAAAATGTTTTCGTTTCCACATAGAATACAGAAATTATTGCCATTAGGCGAAAGGTCAGGTCGTGCTGCGACAGTGACATAAAATTGAATTTTCTCCGTAATTAAACGATTTCGTTGTAAATTGACAAAGGAGGTAAAGAAAAACTCGGAAAATGAGAAATTAAATTACCGAGGCCCGGCTCCGCGGGAGGAGGGGACGGGGGCCACGGCTCTCGTTACGCAACTCGGCCAGCGCGAGGGTATTATCATCTTTGCAGCATTTTAATTACAAATCCCGCAGATTACAATGATTTACAGCCTACAACTAATTAAAATCCGCGAATTTTAATAATTTATCCCGTAAACATCTTTAATGAGGGTACCCACCTAGACAGATGTATAATTTACCCTTAATTGAGATAAATGTTATTCATCAATCATTTATTATTATGACGTCATAGATTAGATCGATCGATTCCCGTAGCGCGTGTCAATTTTAATTAGGTTGGAAACATATCGACACACGAATATCGAGGAGTGAAAATTAAATTGTTGTATCTTACATTTTTCAAGTTGTAAGAGTAGTTGGATATATTTTATTAAGGACAAAATGTGTATCCATAAATTACTTCGGTAGCTAGGTCAGGTCTTGGTCGGTCAGTGGAAAGCAGTGGAGAAAAATTGTGTTTTTAACCTTTACCATACCATGATATAAAATACCCGAACTGTCAACTCGTGTTACCGTAAATATCAGTTTGAAAAAATGTTTTTATTAGTTTAAATGGCATGAATTTACTCTAAATACTGAGCATTAAATTAAAAAAAAGATTAATACTCGTAACATAATTTAAAGCATTGATTATGTCTTATACAATGTGTCCTTCCTTCTTATCTCTCTTCATTTAATAAGTGAGAAAGAGACAATTATATTTGTATGTTTGTTGTTCTTTTCACTGTGAAAATAGTGTGTGATCTCTGTTTTTCATATCTCAAATAGTATTTTTACCAACGTATTAGTTGGAATGGAAAAAATAATTATTTTTGTACGATTCCCTTTTCATAATGGGTTTTTCTCTAGTTATTCCTAAGCGCTTATATTTTCTTTAAGATAATCTAAAATATGAATTTTATGTTGCATGTATTTACCGAAATATTACAGGTTAAATTATGATGGTAGACCTGTGTTACTGCATGGTTTGGGAAGGGTTAAATAATCTTACTTCATATTCAATTATAAAAAATATCCGAAATTCTGTACAACCCGCTTTTTACACTAATAACAAAGGAAAGAATTATATTTTAAGTAACAAGGTTATGAACAATATTTAAAAAAAAATCTTCTACAAATTAATTTGCAATGATTGCAATTATTTTTATGTAAGTAAAACTTGCAAAAGTTTTGATATTAGATTTAAGGAGTACTTGAGATGCCTAAATAACAACATATTTTCAGAATTTTCCAAGTACCTTTCGGAAACAAACTATTCTTTTGATATTAACAAGGGTTTAGAAATTATACATACAAATACTAAGGGTTTAGTGTTAATAGCAAGCTAAATTAAATAACCAAGTCCTATTTGCAAATAGTCACCTTTTAAATTTGTTTTCATATTAGTTCTTACTTATTCACTACTTTATAGTTTTGTTTTTATCTATGCTTGTATTTTTTTATTTCAGTGTACATTGTTTTCTGAAGAAGATACCATGGGTATCGAAACATGTAGAATAATTAATAAATAGTGGTTTAAACAAAGTATTTTGTCTAATTATAAATGAAAACCAAAAAAGTTCACTTACGAAGTTTGTTCTATATTGTGGGAGCTTATTGGATTATGAAAAATTATCTCATCACCAGACATTTCAAACATTAATTTCTTACTAGGTAAGGTCTTTAACAACCAAACTGCTGTCGTAAGTACGTTTTGAGATATTAACTATTCCAAAATTTATACCATCAGAACTAGTAATCAATTGTAAAATATGTATTTAATGATGAAATTAATTATTAGCTGAGAAAATGTATTTTAATTTGCTGGTCGTAAATCGCAATTATTTTACTATAAACCAAATATTTAATTGTATTCTTGTTTTCAATTTGTCGTCTGATAAAGATCGCAAAACCGCGTCCAAAAAATATGTTTCCTAAATGTGAAAGTGAGACTTAAGCCGATTTCGGATGCTATAGGTCAATGTGTTAAGCACGTTGTTTCTCAGAACGCAACAAACGGAATAAGCTGAAGAAAAGTAGCTTAATTCACGCCAAGACTCAAAGTCACGAAGTAAGCTGAGTCTCGCGGGTCTTGGGCAAATAATTATTCCGAATATTGAAAAAAGTCCATTGTGTAACTAAATTATTTTGTACTACAATATTAACGTCACTGTCTGTTTTTAACCCTTCCCAAACCATGCAGTAACACAGGTCTACCGCTCTAATTAAACCTGTTATATTTCGGTAAATACACGCAACATGCAATTCATATATTAGTTAATTGGAAGGAAAATATTTACGCTTAGAAATGACTAGTGAAAAATTAAGTATGTAAGGCGAATCCTACAAAAATAATTATCTTTCAATTTAATCCGTTGTAAAATTTGTACGTTGACCAAAATACCGTTTGTGGCAAGGCAGAAAGATATCGCACATTAATTTCACAGTGAAAACAATAACAAACATATGAATATAATGGTGTCTCTTTCTTACTAATTAAAGAAAGATAGATACAAAGGAAGGTTGTAATATATAATATAACATCCTATACAGAACTTAATGAATGCTCCGAATTATAATATAATATATATTTTTTAATATTTAATGCTCAATATTTGTAGTAAATTTATGACCTTAACCATTTTTTCAAAAGCATTTTTTCACATACCAAAGGCTAATAGAAGTCTAATTTCTTACGGTAACACGAGTTGACAGCATGGCTGCGTACGAGTATTTTATATCACGGTATGGTAAAGGTTAAACTGATGTTTTTACTTTTTTCTGTAGGACCAATATTAAGAGTGTTACAAAGTTTTTGAACAGTCACCATTTTGAAAAAAGGTGTCGATAGTGATGGGTCACGCTAGTTATCGTCCAAGTATACCATCTCATGTGAATTTCATACAATAAATACACTGATCATACGTCAATAATGTGATTCGTTGTATGTGTGGAAGTTTTTGGTGATGGAATGCAACGCGCGGATGATAGAAAAGGAAGTGTATAAAAGATAGTAGAGCGTGAAGCTATGAAAAGTGTGAAAAACGAGTCGGCGTCGCTTGATTCCAGTCACGACGTGGCGGAGCGGAACTTGCCAGACTGGCACGACTTTTCCGCTCTGAAGCCTGGAACCTGGACTCAGATGTCGCCCGCGTCTTTCGTAGGCTGGAGACGGCGACGATAATATTTTTTAGTCCTCTCGTAACTGTAAGTGTTTCACTCGCGTATTCTTTGGTGAATTATATATTTTTCACCTATGCGGTTTCAGAATGTGAAAACTCACTGAAATATTCATGAAATACGAATTATTAATGGACAATTCTCAGAAAAATCAGAAGGTTTAGTAAATGTCTACGACAAAAGGTAGAAAAATATGTTCAGTTAACCTTTACCAAACCATGATATGAAATACCCGAACGCAGCCATGTTGTCAACTCGTGTTACCGTAAATAACAGTTAGAAAAAATGTTTTAATTAGCTTAAATGGGTTTAATGGCGCGAACTTACTCTAAATATTGAGCATTCAATTTTGAAAAAAATGATTCATAACATAATTTAGAGAATTCATTAAGTTCTATACAATTATATTTGTATGTTTGTTCTACTTTTCACTGTGAAAATAGTGTGTGATCTCTGTTATTCATATCATAAATGGTATTTTTACCAACGTATTAATATGACAACGGATTGAATGGAAAAAATAATTATTTTTGTACGATTCCCTTTTCATAATTGGATTTTCACTAGTCATTCCTAAGCGATAATATTTTCTTTAGAATTATCTAAAATATAAAT
The DNA here is from genome assembly GCA_031772225.1 of Eubasilissa splendida. Lineage (NCBI taxonomy): Eukaryota > Metazoa > Arthropoda > Insecta > Trichoptera > Phryganeidae > Eubasilissa > Eubasilissa splendida. The sequence goes on from CM062858.1 coordinate 3,542,695, forward strand.
TTTATGTTGCATGTATTTACCGAAATATTACAGGTTTAATTACGATGGTAGACCTGTGTTACCGCATGGTTTGGGAAGGGTTAAAACAAAGTATAAATCTTTAAAACAAATTAAAAAGGTCTTCTTTTTCTAGTGCTTGTCATGTTGGCGTTCATTATTTGCCATGTTGCTCGTATCCACCACGAATGAGATTTTCGACTCTTGAGTCGACAATCTTTGAAATTCTTTGGAGACAACTCTCGTCTCTCGTTCACCATGTCTCAGAGATACGTCACTTCGCGCCTCACTTTACGTTTCTCAAACGTCAAACGTAAATGCCATTATCGTTCATTAGTTTTATCATTGGTTTGCTGATTTTCAATCTGCTGAATATCAAGAACAGATTAGTTCAGAAGTGGTATCTTCACCATTTGCATTGCATGTTAGTTAAGAAGCATAATGTCCGTATTTAAATTCATTCAAAACTTTGCATGTATTTTTTTTTTTTTGATTTCCATTTTTTTGGACTCGATAAATAAATGAAGCAGATTCTTTCATAACGTAAACAAATAAAAAATATTTCCAAATACTAGTTAAACGAATCAATTAAAAAGGTAAATATAAAAAATCTCTTTATCAATAAAATATTTGGTGGCTGCTGGGATAGTATTAATAATACAACAGGACTATGTTCTGAAATTGCAACTTAACAACAAAAAAATGTATTTTCGTTAAAAACATTCCCTAGCAAACAACGTTCAAAATAACACAATACCACACTGTTACTCACTGTACTTCGCGATGGTCGACTCGGTTGCTAGTTATGGAGTGAGTAGCTATGGACTTATAAAACATATAGCAAGTGATAAAATTAAACAGTTACAATTAATACTTTTGAAATTTGCAAAATTAACTTTGTGGTTAAAATTCATATTTTTATTTGTTAACCACTTAATTGAGTTTAAATACATCTACCGGTTTCGAAAAATACCATTTTCTTCTTCAGGATGTCATTACTAACGTTAAATTGCGTATAAACGGTGTTGGTCACAAACTAAATAATTTGGAATCGTTAAATAAATAAAGCGTGTAAAACTAATCAAAAAATTATAAACAACCAACTAAATTTGACTACGAGTCCCATTCTAAAATTTTTTCTTAAAAATTATTCGTTTAAATTTGAGTTGGTACTAAATTTATTTTTTTAATAATTGTTTTATTTTTTAAATTTATTCTGGCAAAGAAACAATAATATATGTTTTTAGTTAATAAAACAAAGTTAACAAATAAAAAAATATAGTTACAATTAAGATTCTTAAAACTTACAGTAGATAACGAAACAAAATGTTTTGTATAAAGATGATTATTATAAATTATTTACAAGATTAAAAATTCAAAACAAGTTAATTAAAAAGTGAATATGAATATTGACTCACACCAAAGTTATTCTACCAGATCGTCGGGTCTAACAATATGTACGGTGAGAAAACGAGTGTGTGTGTTGTGCCACAAACATTTAATAACATCAACAAAAACCTTTTGACCACCCCCTAGCATATAAAGCCAAAAGACACATTCTCATCTAATTATTTGTTTCCTTCATATATATTGTATTTCATTAAAAAAAAATGTCGTTGATTGAACACAGTCAATTGCTACGTGTTAGCAGTTTGGAAAATATTGATAATTATAATATAAGTTGAAATAAAATTAAAAAAATATAAATTGACTTAATAATATTTTTCCCAATGCTCTATAAACTACAGACGGGATCCTTCGATAATAATACTTTGTATAAAAGCTTCGAATGCGAATGGTCAGATGTTACGTGTTGTTCGGATTCTTACAGAAGCATGGCTAAGGCGAATTGAGTTATTTGAGATGTGGATGTAGAGAAGAAAACTGGAGAGACAGAGTAAGAAACGAAGATGTTCTGAATTAAATTCTGAAGGAAGTTATTAAAGATTTATAATCTAAAAACTGTAATAGTATATTATTGACATAATGGCAGATGGATCTGGCCTACCTTGCTCTAAAGTCCTGGGTTGTACGTCGTTTTCACCTCCAGTTGACTAGCGCGTTTTTTGTAAAGGACCGAGATATCACTGCACTTCCGAGACTGTTTCGTACACCGCTCCTTCGTGATCCCTAGTGTCACGCACGGCGCTACTTTCAAACGGTAGAAAAATAACACAAATCTTGATAGTTCGGTGTCAGAAGGCAATCTGTCCCCCCGTCGGAGAAATCCCAAAGTAGTTTATCAGCCAGAGCGGGACAGGTGTATATTAACGTTTATATTGGAAGGATAAAATGAACAGGGAGTAGGTACTCGACTTGCGTCAATACACATTTTATGAGTCATCTAGAAAAGTATAAGATCCGACATTTCATAATTCAAGGAAAAATTGCTAGATATTGCTTGGCGACCCTTCGCTTACTTCGGATCGTTCTTTGGGCAAAAGCTCCCATATCGGCCTCAGCACTGAACGACAATAGTTTGGCCAGACAAGGGTCAAGGGTCAGAGAAGTAATTAAGCCAAGATAATACACAACGTTCGGTAGGCGAGAAAAGAAAAAAAATAAGAAAATAATTTTAAAAATATATTCTTTTTTTTTTTTAGACATTTAGAAACATTAGACCGGCATTTTATACAAATAATAGTATAGGAAATTTACTCATAAATTCTAAAGACAAAGATGATAAATTTAACAATTCTGGTGTCTATAAACTGGATTGTGCTGCATTTTATATTGGTAAAACGGGTAGAAATTTTAATATTCTTACTCTTGTAAGGGAGCATTTGAGATGTTTGAACAATAGTGGGTTTTCAGAATTTGCTAATCATTTGATAGAAAATGGTTATGATTTTGATAAAAAATTGGGATTGTCAATTTTGCATATAAACGGTGTTGGTCACAAATTAAATAATTTGGAATCGTTGGAGATAAATAAAGCGTGTAAAACTAATCAAAAAATTATAAACAACCAACTAAATTTAACTACGAGTCCCATTCTAAAATTTTTTCCTAAAAATTATTCGAGTAAATTTGTATTAAGTAATGATTTGAGTTAGGTACAAAAAAAAAATATATATATTTTTTTTAAATAGATTTTTTTAAAATAGATTCTGTCAAAGAAACAATATATGTTTTAGTTAGTTATGACATCCTGAAGAAGAAAATGGTATTTTTCGAAACCGGTAGATGTATTTAAACTCATTTTAGTGGTTAATAAAACAAAGATAAAAAATAAAAATATGAATCTTAACCACAAAGATAACATTGCTGATTTTAAAAGTATAAATATATTCTTATTTTAGTTACTCTTATTTACAAACTGTTCTTTGGTGTTAGAGAAGGGAGGGTTACGTGGTTGCGATTTGAAAATTTTCAAGTGAAAAAGGTTTATGTGGATTCAGGGATAAGGTTTGCAGATTGGAGTGTCGCCCATTGATTTCTCCGAGGGCGTTTCACGCGGTGGCGGTGTTTGCTTTCGAAGGGAAAAGTAATGATATTGTACACAAAAATAAGGTTCAGGTTCAGGCGGCAAAAAAAATATCGAGTGATCAAAAAGACGGAATGAAATTTTTTTTGTTTCAAAATTTTCGTAATTAACTTTGTGGAAGTTCATTGTAATTAGCAAACAGATTAAATTAAAAAAAACAACATTATTAATTAATTATTTGAATATAAAAAACAACGCTGTTAACTTTACAAAACACCTTAATTAAAACCTTTTCGACGCTTACTGCGTCATCGTCAGTAATAAACTAGAAGATAGACTATCGACTACATGTGGGAGGTGGGGTCGTATGAGAGCTGTGTTGGGGAGAGGGGGGTTTCGGTGAAAAGTGAAAGTGACTGTGGGCGGGGCTAATATGGACAGGAAAGGAGATATAATATAGGGTGTTTGTATTTTAAGTACATTTTTATTGTTAAGAGGATAAAGAAATTCAGCATAAACTCAGAGATGGCAGTCCATGAAATATCAGAGAATTATCATTTCGCCCATGAGAATTCCATCCATAAAATATAGAAATTAATATTAACAATAAAAATGTACTTAACATGCAAACACCCCCTATTACATTTCCTCTCCCGTCCATATTAACACATAACCGCTCACAACCGCTTTCACTTTTCACTGAAACCCCCCTCTCCCCAACACCGCTCTCATACCCCCCGCCGCCATGTAGTCGATAGTCTATTTTCTAGTTTAAGCTTTAGTTTTTTACTGACGATGACGCAGTAAGCGTCAAAGACGTTATGATTATTATTATTTTTTCTATGAGATAATCTAAATTATTATTCGTTACAAAACAGTTGCTCGGCATTATATTTAATATAGGTAGGTACTGAGTGTGTATTAAATTTTCTGTATCCTTGACGTTTGTTCCCCCAACAGCTGATCCCTTGGACCGTTAACCCCTCTGCCAATTGATCCTCCTGACGATTAATCCCTCTTTATATTCGTAAATTTTCAGTATCCGTGAATGTCATAAACAGGGTAGGAGAAAATTTATACAAATATTGCTGACGTACGAAATTACGTATGGTTAATATCATTATCATGACACCATACAACAAATACGTCAATTAATTTTATTAAAAATGAAAACATGCCAGCTGTCTCACTCCCTTTTTATGCAATGGCTCGATGAGATGTACTCGAATTAATAATAAGTTGCAACCCAGGTATTCAATATTTTGTATAGCTAATTGAAATTTACGCACGTATTAGTTAAAACACTGCCGAGAGTTAAATTGTCACACCTCGTACCGACGACACCAGACACCCAGCACAGATTCAAATAAATTGTTCTTGTCTCCGTACATCACGCATCTTCCCCACTTCACAGCTGTTTGCGATTTTCATTTTGAATGAAACCCCAACAGACCCGACACCAAGTTTTTATTTACCTTTGATGCGCGTCCGGCGCTCCGACATTTCTCACCGGGCCCGACGCCAGACGCCATCTTGCGGACCAAGACAAATGGCCGACGTTATTGCCGTCTCGGAGCAAATTACCGAGTCGATGGTCCGCCCTTTCGTTCACGTGAGCTGCAGAAGTCGTTGCACCCGCGGCGTCGTCGCCAATAATTCAATATTATCTTTGTTAAAAGTTAGTTTTCTCGTTTTGGAAATTTCAATTGCTGTTTGAGACAATTGAAATTCTTTACAAGAGAGCCGAAACATGATTAAACAAATCATAACTTTTTGATGAGTTGTTGAAATTTTTGATTTTATTTTAGTGTATTTATAGCTGCACATAAAAGTATGCCAGTCACTATCCAGCATTATAATTTAAAATTGAGGTTTATTGGGGAAAGAAGCGGGGTGTTATGTTTTGCATACGCCTTAAAGAGCCTTAGGGGGACAAATAAACCAAAACATAGTTAGATCATGCTGCAAGATAATCATCGATTATTGAAAAATAATTAGAGTATTAGTTGTAATGGCAGCAACTGCTGACAAAACAATTTTTAAATTTAGAACATTGATTTAAGCTTTCAAAACATATTCATATATATATGAATTAGGTACTCCAATAAATTATTTAATTTTCGATGGATTAATTCAAATGACAACACACATGTTATTTCATTCCATAATATTAATATGAAAATTCGTGGAGATACGAGTTATTTTTGCTTGTCTCGAATGCGAGAAAATCAACAATTTTAATGTCATCTCTTTCCATTATAACTTTCCTCTCTAGCAACAACAAATAACGTCCTTTAGTATTAAAGTGACTTTAAATAAATAATAGATATCTCATAGAGACGAAGCTATTTTTTATTAATGGAAAAATACGGAAGTATGGGTAATTACAGGGCTTACGACCTATCTTCGGCTGGCTTAAGTGATCACTTTATACAAATATAACGTTCACCATTCTCACCCATCAAATTTTATTTTTTTGTTAATATGTGGTAACGCTTCGAGTACAACACTTTCGCCATCTATGGACTAAATTTGATTATCATTTCCCTGAAAAAAAAAACATATTTTTGGTTTCAAATGAAAAATTACAGTAATCTGTTATTTTTCTGATTGCATGGGTGAGATTATTGAAGAATTTAATGCGTGATTGTGATATTAAAGTTTTGTGGATCCAGTGCATCCTTTAAATGGTTGGCTCTAGGGAAACCTAATGGGTGACTACTCATCGAATCAATCTATTAGAAATTTTCACTTGTTTTATATTGTTCGTTTGTTTCCATAGTGCTTTGCTGGTGCAGACGGCCTTGGGCAGCGCGGGGGTGGCGCGCCCCCCACCCCTGCTGCGCTCCCGCACCCTGCCCTCTATCGTGGTGCCAGGGTTGAACATCCTGCAGGCCCAGCTCGATGCCAAGATCGGCAATGGTAAGCCATTCACATCCTCGTCTTATAAATGTAAACATAATTTTTAAAATATGTTTGTCCAACTTTACTTGTAGTTTTGTGTCTATGGTGGCACTAATAGCATCCGCCAGAGATCTCTATCTACACAGACACTGTTAATGACACATATCCGTTGCAATTTTGTTACCCGGCTGACTCAGATGCGCTTCACTAGCCAGCGTAGAGCGCCCGTTCTTCGATACAATTTTGTTAAATTAACATACGAATAACCTTGATTAACGTATTAGAATAAAAGTATGTAAATATTTTGCTTAATTGTCTTAAATATGCGATTAAATGTTATCAGATTATAAAGAGTTACTGAACAGTTAGGTTAGGTCTTCCTTTTTTAAGAAGAAGGGATCCAAGAATGTACCTCTCAGATAAAAGCGAAGACTAATGAAGATATCACTATAGTGAATGTTGAAGTAAATACTTTCGATAGCTAGTCCTATGTTTTCTAATTTGTTTGTTGAGTATATTTATTCAAACTTTGTAAATGAAAAGACACCAACCTTTGAGAAACTGGGCTGTTACTCGCCGATTCTTCAACCGATGATCGCTCTCACTGCTGTCTTTAATCTTCTGTAAACTCACAACCGATAATAAAATATATGACCGACTCCGAAAACGTCGCTGAACAGAAGCAGTTTCGTTTTTGTTTTCTGTTTTAGATTTACATAAATGGAATGCACATACTCAAACTCAAACGCGTAAACAGTTACGCAAGTGTTGACGTCATCGAAAATCGATGACGTGGTCTTCCACCATCTTTGGTTCTGTCAGAAGTTTCAATAAATGACAAGCTTGTATACAAAGATGTGTGAATGTGGATGAGGCGTGAATTGTGTGTCGGGACAGAAGAGTGTGACGCTCTATCTTGTAATGATGATAAGTTAGTTAACTACTAATTTTTGTATCTCATTATTTGTTGGATTCTATAGGGATGCTATAGAGCAAGATTCTGTATTGCAGTGAGACTGCTGTGTAGACTCAACTTTCAGTTCAGCTTGAAGATTTACCTATAAGACTTCAGGAAACAGGGCATGTATCCAAGATATGTTCCGTTATTTGAGAGATCACTTGGATATGACTATTTTAATTCCCATAATGCATAAAATGTGTCTGCCTGTGGCGATGTATACTCTTCTATAGCTTCTTGGGGAGATTAAAACAAGTGTTCAATTGCCATCTCCGCGTGTATTAATTTATATCCTTGCAGATTAGTCAGAAAGGCTTGAGATTTGAAGATGAATAGAGGATAGATGATTGTACAATGGTTCGAACAGTTCTGAAGGTTTTGTCTGTATGGTAATCAAACTCACGACTAATCAGTCAAACAATTCTTTAACTTGTAGGAGTTCTGAAATGGCCAGCCCGTCGTGCGCCATTCCATTTTTTTAACACTGAGAAAACCGGACATATTTCATAGTCCACAAATCCTTATATTGTAATAATTCGGTGCATTGTGATATACATGTAAACGATAATACTTATTTGACCAAGTTCACACCATAGTAAGTTCAAGGTTAAAGTTGAGCGTCTCTCATATTCCGATCCTTTTTTTTTTATATGTCACATCAATATTCTTATTAAAATACTAATTAGAAAGATATACATATAAAATCAATTTTATCGTAAAATATTGTTGCTGCACCATCGGAATTCGAGCCTGGATCTCTTTCCAAACCGGGGAAGGTGCATTATCCAACTATGCTACAGCGACATTATTTTTGACGAATATTTGTTACACTTTTAAATGAATACATAGCTATCATATATGGCTTTTAAATAATGGAACGATAGATGTATTAAATTGAAAAAGTGTAACATACAAATTCGAAAATTTGTCGTTAAAAATAATGCCGCTGTATCATAGTTGGATAATGTATCTTCTCCGGTTTGGAGAGAGATCCAGGTTCGAATCTCGGTGGCGCAGCAACAATATTTTTTGATAAAATTGATTTTATTAATTAGTATTTAAAATATCACAGACCAACGTTCTGAATAATTACAACTTCACAATAAGAATGTGTTCTCCTAATAATATTCTTATTATTTTCAAACTAAGCTAAACGCTTGTACTATAAAAATAGGACTAACTTGATGGTGTTACATACCATAAAGTAGTCCATTAGATCACTAAGCCAGCGAGCTACTTTTGATACGTATATGCAAGTATTCACATTTCAATTTAAAATGTTTAATATTTTATATTACGCATGCGCGTTTTAAAAACTTGCCTATCTTCGTGTCAATTTTATTAAAAACTTATTCAAATGTGACGCATTTTAAAATAAATTTTAATGTGGCGAAACAGCTATTTTATAGCAGGTGATCCTTGAAATAACTTTTGAATGACGTTGTGGAAACGTCAGATGTTAAGTTTTTCACGTGTGTATCGATTGTTAGACAACAATTCAATTTATAAGATTTGTTTTCGACAGCCGTCGTTTGTAACTTTGACCAAACATGCTTTCAAAGCATTTTATTAAGACTGACGTACTGACAATTCAACATGTCAGCATTCAATTGACTTGTACTAAATATTGAAGAAACTGGATTTGTGACGATAAAGACGGCGTGTCACTTACACGTTGAAAGGATCTGGTGAAGCTCCTGACGTAGACACGGTATTGCTGATGTCTAAAGACAATACAGTATATTTATTATATATATATATGTATGTGAGGTAAGATTTTCAGTCGTCACAGACATACCATTATACATATCATAATCATCGTAAAAACATTTACTCTTTATGTGCACTATTTTTGTATTTATCGTTAGTTTTAAATACGCCCCGACGAAGCTTGAGCTAAGCGAAACCGGTGAACCGAAAATGATGTTTTATTTAATATAAAATAATGTAATTTTTAATATCTAATGCAAACACGTTGTGTTAACTTTGGTTTTGAACCACCGAGTTGTTTATGTTAAATACTTGATTAATTAAATGACGTCACGGTCGTAGAAAAATTAAAGATTTTTTTATTTTATTTATTTATTATTAAGTCATGTTACGATGTTATTGTTATGCGGGAGTTACTTTTCCGACCAGAGTCGGCAAAAAAAAAACACATTTAGATCTATAAAATTTTAATTATTTTTTAATGTAAAACTTAGTTTTAAATAGTAATTGAAGAGCATGTTAGTAACACTATGTATGCAATATATTTATTAAAATCATTTTTATATATGAATGTCGAATTTAGCAATTTATAACTCTGTTGATTTTAATATTTCGATAGTTTCAGAAACAGATTTATCATCAAAACCATGGCTTTGAATTCATAATAAAACGTATTTTTTCTGGCACATTGATAACAAATATGATGGTCGTGGTCTCTTTTAATTATGCCAAATAATATTCAGTTTTAGTTTATAGTTCTTATCTAAGTAATGGTTTAAAAAAAATAGTATAATCTAGTGTATTACTTCAGATATAAATGAATAATAAAAACCTACATTTTCGTAAAAAGATGAATTAGTTTTGAAAGGGGGCTTAAATTTTATTTATCTTATTTTAATCATTTTGATAATCCAGAGATTAAGACAATATTCTTAAAAATGATTTTTTTTTCTTGTCATTGTACCTTTAATTAGGATCAGGTTAGGTTACATTCTCCCGAAACTGCACAATGTGTGTAAGAAGAGGGAAGAGTCCGCGTTCTTCAAATTCATCCACGTTGTGGATCACATTACCAATTATTGGTTGTCCTTCGGAATCAACCCGCTCCGAGGAGTTGACCTACGATCTACGATCTTTCTAAAGGTGATCAAATATCTGAGTTACAGATCAAATTAAAATTGTCAACGAGAACGGGGACACTTCACTTTTTCATAAATCAAATTCTTAAATCAACTTTTCATAAGTCAAATTGGGCTGCATCGTGTACTCATACATCATTGTGTTTCGTCCAAGTCCCTTCATGGGAGAGTGTACTTGATAGTTAGCCCTTTAATGGCTGTCCTGCACCCACTACCCACTGGTCTCTTTACTTCCGCACATAGCACTTGATTATCCGTTTGTTTGTAATGTTGTTATATATATAGGGTGTCCAGCGAAAAATTTGTTGAACACTTACTTTTCGTCTGTCGGATACTTGTTCATTTGTTGATTCCTCTCCAACACAAATACAAGCGTCGAGGGGTGCATACTAATACTCGCGAAAAGGATTATTATGTATAAGCGGGATTAAAGTAAGATTAATTTATAAGCGTTAGCGGAGTATAGCGGAGTGAAGCGACAGTAGTTATCCTGAACTTGCTGCAGTTGGAAGACTTTAATCACTGCGACATCTTCTTTCTTCCTTGTGCTTAAGGATGGGTGAGGAAAAAAAAAGGAAGCAGATACGTAAATTAAAATTTGGTAAATCGCGAATTGTACATCTGTTGATTATTGATTTGATTTATTGAATATGTTAGAATTAAATTCTTTCAATGCAAGTTTGACTAGAGTTAGAAAACAAAACTTTAGTTTTACAATCAATACCTCTGTTAAGTAGTAAAATGATATAACGTTTTCGTTACGTCATCCGAGGGTTACTTCAAGGATAACCTCTTATAAAATGGCAGTTTAACTTTCGTAAACTTGAAACTTATTTTAATATGGACCACTTTTGAAGAAGTTTTTAATAAAACTGCAGGAAGGAAAATTTTTCAAAAACTATTTTCAAATGCACGCGCGTAATATAAAAAATTGAACATTTTAAAGTGAAATCTGAATATTTGATATGTAACTTTTCACAGACTGTTCCGCGCATTGTTCGCTACATCTTGTACTGTGGTAAAAAATAAATTCAGTGTTTTTTAAGCAAGTGCCTACTGTGTTTCTCTTTTCACGCATAATTCCTGTTCAAATACATAATTCTAACTGTTAAACCTGGATGAATATTAAATTAAATTGAACACAAATGATGGGCCGACATGTGGAGGCAGTTTGTCATTCTCATTAAAATCCTTCATATTCAATAGCATACCTATCCACACCTCACACTTGTGTGAATGCAGAGTCTTTTAGATAATTAAGGAATTATCAATGTTTTTGTTACTATCATGGTTCGGCGAGACGCGCCCTGGCTGAGACGTGCGCAAATTCAAAACAGCACCCCCGCTAGGGACCCAAAGTTTATTCATTTGTAGGTCGGAACCAGGCGATCTGTCCGACTGAAGCCTGCAGTCCACATGGTGCAGTCGATTTCATACTTATTTTTATTTATTATCTTTATTTTATTAACCACTTAATTGAGTTCAAATACATCTACCAGTTTCGAAAAATACCATTTTCTTCTTCAGGATGTCATAACTAACTGAAATATATATTATTGTTATTTTTTGAAACCGGTAGATGTATTTAAACTCTAAACTATAAAAATATGAATTTTAACCACAAAGTTAATATTGCTAATTTTAAAAGGATTTCATACTTCCCTAAATTTCATGTTTCCGTTTAATATTTATAAAGAGTGTCCAGCGGAAATATTTCAAGATTAAATTGTAATTGCTCGTAAACTATCAGGGTGGGGTAAGTGGTTGTTCGACGCGCGTGATTTTCTCATTTGCTAGTCGCAATGAGTAACAATATTTAAAGCGCGTTGATTCATTGGTTCGTGTGCGTAGCTCTTTTTGTACTCACTTTAATATTCGACGAGTAAGTGATGGGCCGAGCGCGCAACTTATCTGGTGATGGGTTCAAAAATTCAGACAAGAAGGGATAATGGTTAACCAAACTCCTCCGGGATCATCAATGTCAGCAGCGATGCCAGAACATGTGGTTCAAGTTCGATATGAAATTATGGGCAATTCGCGTATATCGATAAGGAAGATTGCAGCCTGTATTAGAATAAAAAAATCAACACTGCAGGTTATTTTGAAAAAAAAAACTCAGTTGCACCCGCATAAACTGCAAACCGTGCTGTTTCTCAACGAAAATGACTATTCTTCACGTAAGAATAGTCATTTTCGATAATAATTAGCGATAATGATGCTGGAACGTTTTGGAACAGCACGAACGCTTGGAAACGTATTGTTTACTGACGAAGCACATTTTCATATCGATGGCTATGTTAATAAACAGAACATGAGATATTGGTGCCCCGAAAATCCAAGGCAATGCCATCAAAAACGTTTGCATTGTCCAAAAACGACAGTGTAGTGTGCAATTTCTGCCCGTAGGATAATTGGCCCTTATTTTTTTAACCAGCGAGAGACAGTCACTGCTGACGTGTATTGCCGAATGATCGACGAGTTTTTGGTACCGCAACTGCAGCTGTTTCTTGGATTCAACAACAGAACACAATTTTAGTAAGACGGGGCTACTCCACATACAGTTAGAGCTTTAATGGAGAAGCTGAGGGGAATTTTTTCCAATAAATTAATCAGCAAGTACGGAGACATACCCTGGGCACCTCGGTCACCGGACCTTACACCGTGCGACTTTTTTTATGGGAATACCTTAAGTCAAGAGTTTACAATAACAATCCTTGAACAATTCAGGCCATACAAGAAAATATCTGCCGTGAAGTTGCTGCCATTGAACCAACGCTTTGCTCTAGCGCATTCGCAAATATAAGAGTCCGATTGTAAGTGTCTTAAATACACGACTAGATTTAGTAAGTACAAATGTTTTCATTTCTTAAATTCATATGACATCTTAACCAGGCCTTGGTAAATTTTTATTTATTTATTTCATAGACACATGTAATATATATTTTAATTAAAAATACAGTTTGTAACGCATAGATTTTTTAAAACAAATTGTTAAAATGCATCGCCCAACTAGGCAAGCCTGTTTTAGGGCAAATTGGTAAACAGACCATATTTTACAAACCAAGAACTCATTGAATACGAGGCAAAACGTGGGCAAAACACAATAAAATACAAAATGACAGTACATACGAGGCAAAGTAAAAGTGAATATATATAAAATCTGAGAACAAATGCTAATGTGCAATACTACACAAGCACATACAAGATAAAGTAATATTGAAAATATCTCAGATCAGTTTAAAATTAGAGACAAAATATTAATAGCAATATTAGAATATGTCCAGGAACACACAATTACCGGATTTTCACGTGCAAAGCCACTGTTATTAAACAAATAATAGATATCTCATAGAAGCGAAGCTATTTTTATTATCTTTAATAGAAAGGGCTTACGACCTGTCTTCGGCTTACTTAAGTGATCACTTTATATAAATATAACGTTCACCATTCTCAACCATTAATCAATCTTCATATCTATCAAATTTTTGAATGTTGTATATATGTTAATATGTGGAAACACTTTGAGTACACCTACACTATCGCCATCTATACTCTGAATTTGATAATTCATTTCCCTGAAACATAAAAAAAAACAATAATGCAGTTATGAGAGTTATTTCATAATATACAATAGTTTACTCTCAATATCTGCTCTACTTAATTTTTACAATCAATTTAAAATATTAGAGAAAAAAAAGACTAATTTCCAAAAGCTATTGACAAATAACAGATGAAAAATTCCACCGTAAATAATCCGCCCCTGTTTTCATTTTACTTGTAAAGCTAAATCAGCTTAGAAACGCGATGAAAAGTAGTCCCGTCCAAGGACTCCAATTTAGATCCACTTGTTCGGAGCTATGATTTAATGCAGGTCAGGGTAGTTCTAGAGCAACCCTCCCTCCCGCCCGGGATCAGGACTCGTCGCCACACCCGGGACAGTGTCGCGAATTTTATAGCTGAATAATCCAAAACATTTGAAAACTGGACAAAGGGCGGGTCGCGCTCGGGGTTGACCCATTTATTAAATATAATCATTGAAATACTATTTACGTATAATTATACGTGACCCAAATTAACGTTAAATGGATCACCGTCGCGACAACGCGAGCTGTGCAATGTAAATCAGACACAGCGGTAGCGTAACTACGCCTGTTACGAACGTGCTTGAAATGAAACCAGTTAGAAATATGACAATACAAAAATAACAAATTAAATTAATCAGAAAAATGTGACACCAATTTCGCTGTGAATGCATGGAAAAGTTCCCGGTTCGTATCCCGGTAGCAATTAAATATTTTTACGATCTATAGACTCTTCTAATTTGTTTTAAATATCATAGAACTATATTCTATTTAATTCAAAGATTGTGAATTGATATAATCGTGTTATATATAAAAATTAGCGCGACATTCAATAATATAATAATTAAAAATTGAGGTATCTATTATTAATTTATATCAGAAGTTATACACTAGATTTGACATTTTTTAAAGTACTACTTAGATAGAACCTTTACACTAAATTAAAACATAATAAACTGAATATTATTTGGCATAATTAAGACAATACAAGTATTATAAGAAAGACCACGACCATTAGATACATTTTCCGCGTGCCACAAAATTGCATTAATATGGAAAATTCTTGCATCAGCGAAATATATTTTCTTATAATCTTGAAGCCAAGATTATGGAGACAGATCAACTTAATTGAAATAAATTAACAAAATATTAAAAATTAATAGTTATTATAAAAATTAAATTTGCAGGACATATAATCAATATTCGACGTTTTAAAAATACTTTGTTTTAGTGAAAACATACGTTTTAAATAATATATTGTATTTACTCACATACTTTGAGGCTTCAACTACTATTTAAAACTAAGTTTTATATCAAAAATACAATAATTAATTTTTAAATAAAATAATTTCAGTCTTATAAAATACGACAACTTTAATAATTCAATCCGCCGTTCTATCCGGCTATGACGAACGTCGAATCCTCGCTGTTGTTATTTTCGTTAAAAAATTCCGAATACATATATTTTCATGCATATTTTATTTAGTAGCAAATATCATAAATTAGATATTTTTTCACTAATATTTAAGGGAAAACATGAGTTTTATTGAACAAAGTAAACATTATATGTGCGTTATTTTTATGTAAGTCACAATTAACACTGTTGTCTTTTAAACACTAACTGTCTGTTTCATAAATAGTATGTAATTATGAAACAGATATATCACCGTAATGGCAACGTGGAGTTTTAAATCGATAATATTAAACAAAATAATAAATTGAAACTGAGCGACCATTTAAATATATGTAGGTATTTTGTTTGATTTCAAAACATATTCATACTTATGAATTGGGTATTTCGATAAATTATTTAATTTTCGATGGATTAATTCAAATGCCAACACACAGTTTTATTTCATTCCATATATCTATATGAAAAAAGCGTTGAAAAGAGACTTTAGAATTAGAGAAAATCAATAATTGTATTGTCGTCTCTTTCTATTCAAACTCTCTCACATGATTTACGTAACAAATAACGTCATTAATTATTTATCTGATACTTTTAAGAATTGAACTATCAGTCTCACCTTGAAAGCATATGTAATACAATGTTGTGATTGTAAATTTGAACATTTATACTCGTATATATTTATTTCTAGCGAGTACCTGGCGTGCGTTGCAATGCCACTCAAAGAAAGAAAGTGAAGTGTTTTTGGATATACAATATTTTTCCGTTAGGTGCGTATACGAAGAAGTCGCTAGAAAAAGAGATAATTCTTGAAAAATTCGCCACAAAGAATCCTAAAAATAGCCAATCAACGTGTCTGAATTTCAAATTTCACGACATATAGTTTGCCATGAAACTGATATAGCCGTGGCGAGCTGATCGCTTTCTTCGGCGAACTTTCTCATTATAAATTTTTTAATTTTTTTAAATTTATTTATTTATTTAGAACTGTTAATATGAATACAAATAAAATGTACGAGTTATATATATATGTATATATACATTCAACAACAATAGAGTTATTCACCCCCAAATAAGGATGATATTGAATGATGGGGGTGGCTATCGACATTTATATAAAAACATGATCAAGATCTTAGTTATTCAAACATTATCATAGTATTATATTTGTACACATTTAAATACATTGCCCAACTAGGCAAGCCTGTTTTAGGGCAAATTGATATACTAATATAAAAAGTGAATAAAAAAAAGGGGAATAAAAAAGAGAGAAGAAAAAAAGAAATATATATATAAATAATAATAGTAATACCAACAATGCAAGCAGATATAAGGTGGATGGAAATGTACAAGTAGTTATACAAATTATTTCATTATATAAAAAAGTTTACTCTCTTTATCTGCTCTACCTAATTGCAACAACCAATTTGAAATATCTCTTTTAAAAGTCCTAATATCAGTTAAATTTCAAATTCAATTTGTTTATATATTCTGGGAGCTTGAAAGGTAAATAATCTTTGACCAAAACTAGTTTTCATTCTTGGAACTATTTTAAGCTAGTTTGCTCTTGTGGGATAATATCTTTTAATCCTCATAGATGGAGCGCTTATTTTCCTATGAAAGCTAGTTAGTATATTCTGCATCTTATATCCAAAACCTGGCTATAAGACAATTATATGTGAATGGTTGTACTAATTCAGAATTCTTCGCGGGAGTGCGCACAGCAACTCACCAAAGTTTCATGATAATAAACAATATGAAATAAACACATTTGTTGAAACGACTCGCGCGCCACCTATTGTAAAATGGTTGTACTAATTTAGAAACGTTCGCGGGCGTGTGCACAACAACTCACCAAAGTTTCATCGCAATCGGATGAACGGTATAGGAACGCATACGGGGTAAACAAACAAACAAATATTCCGCGATAATTAAAAAATACAGAAAAATCTATCTATCTACAAAAATATATAGTCATCACCGGGACTCGAACCCAAAACTTGTGATTGCTGGTGCTGTACATTAAATAAAATTTACGTAATTTTTGTTATTGAGATATCTCTAATATTTTGTGATCTTTGGAGCTCTTTGACGGAGCATACAAAATAATGACGTAATATATTCTAAACAAGAGTAGGGTGAAAGCTTCACAATAGCATGGGTGTTAAAATGCTCAGTAGTGAGGGACCACCAATAGAAAACGAACTATACTGACGTATCATTTAAAACGAGTGAAATTTGTAAGATGATGTTATTTTTAAATTCATACGTACCCGACCCGTGTCGCAACAGTCGCCCGGCCCATTAGCTCAGTTGGTTAGAGCGTCGTGCTAATAACGCGAAGGTCGCGGGTTCGATCCCCTCATGGGCCAACTTTTTATTTATTAATATTACGATGTTTTAAATGTAATAATAAATGAAAAACTGCATGTGAAATTCGTTATTAAAAAAAAAAAATATGTTCATGAAAAAAACATATTCGTTTTCAGGTACATATTAGTCGATTTAAAGTTATTTTTACATTTGAAACAATATTATGAAATTGTTAAATAATTATTTAAAAAATTTTAAATTCTTTACTGTAAAGATTTATTAATTCACAACACCATACGGCTGCAGATAAAGGTTTATATATTTATTTTTAAAATGATTATTTTATTTTTATTGTACATAACATTTTATTTTTCATTACATAATGTCTTCGGTTTTTTTTAACTTGACACCTTTTTGAGGAATTATATTTTTAGGTACATCGCTCGGTAATAAGCTCGACCACACACCGAAGAAGAAATTGTATTATATTAATGTTTCATACTTGACAACACTTTCTTATCACAAAAACACAACTTCCAGCTGGCTTATCTATCCGGCTGACCTCCCCGCTCTAAGAGATTCATCTGTTTGGGAGGTATTCTCGTCAGACTTTGCGGACCGGAACGGATCGGCATTTAGGAAGTTGCGCCGAACTTGCGTGAAGTTCGAGCCGCGCCGAGCCCCGCACCCGTCGTGTGCCAAGATGTACAACGAGAGAAGTGAAGCTGCGACGAGACGTCGCCTGCAGCCATGTCATCTTTTTCTAAGCGGGGCAATCGCGAAGACCGCCAGAAACTGGCGAAATTCACGATTCTTGCGAGACCTATGCAGTGCCATCAGTGTTTAGTAACATTACCGCAGATACGTTATGGATAGTAAAGGTGAAGTGTTAGGGAGCGTGATGCTGAAAATCTTTTATATTTCAACGATTTCTAAGTTGTTCATTAATAATGGAGAAATTTAACTTTATGACTATCGAAAGAGTAGTTTGTTTCAATTATGTGGTTAGAAAATTCTGAGAAATTGTTATTTTTTAGGTAGCCTTTATTTCCTTGTTTAGATTTTTAACGGTTTGAACTATATATAGATATTTTTTTTATCACAATTTCCACAAGTTCGCATTTTTAAAATATATTTAATTTTGTTGTTGAATTGAGTAGAATTTTGCCGATATTATTATTGGTAATATTAATAATTAATAATATATGTATGTTAATCATTTATTTATTATATAATATATGGTACTAATATAACAGTAGAATAGACAGTCGACAGGCAATAGGATATGTAATAAATAATTATTATTAAATGTAAAAATTCTTCCCCAGACTTCGTGATCTCTGAGAGCCATCTTTCTTCCAGATGGCAACCTGCAGGCATCCTCGGCCTGCGGCTCGAGGCGCTCGAGCGGCCTGCGCCTCACGCCGCGGCCCTCACTGGCGGGGGGCCCGGGCTGCCTGGGGGGCCCCTCGGAGTCCCGGCGCGGCTCCTCGCAGCGGGTGTCCCCCCGCTCCAGCCTGGCGCCGCCACCGGACCTGGACATCACGTCCGACGGGACCGTCGTGCTCAGGTCAGGGCTTGTTCTGTTTATTTGATCAATTAAATTAAAATAAGTTACTGATAGGAGAAATAAGATTTTCAGACAGCATATTTACACGAACGCTCAACTGTCTCCTCTGCCGTTCTATATTATCATCGTCTTGTCCATCTTCATTGAATATATGACCAAGGTATTTGCCCTTACTTTGAATGCTCAATTTCGTCCCGTCCAGCCACACGGGAGGGATATTATCTGACCCTTTTCCATATTTGAACACCTTTATGACCATTTTGATGGGTTTGTATAAAATATTATGTTCATTGGCATATGTTTCACATATATGTAAAAGCTTTCTTACCCTTTTATAGATGGCGCTAGTATAACCATATCATCGGCATTACTAATGTGGTTCACATTTGTCCCGCCCACGTGGCAGCCAATTTTAGCATCGGATGGTCGCTCGCTCAATTCGTCCATGTACATAGGTAAAATGGCTGATTCGGCGCCTTCCCACCGCACTGAGTTCTCTTGCTGCACAGGTGTCACCTGTCAAGTATATCTACAACTGGTTGGGAAACGGTTCGGGATTAAAGTAAGATTAATTATAAGCGTTAGCGGAGTAAAGCGGAGTGAAGCGACGGTAGCTATCCGTACAAAAGTTCCAAACGCACTGAGCTTGCTGCAGTTGGAAGACTTTAATCACTGCGACATCTTCTTTCTTCCTTGCGCTTAAGGAGAAATGAGGAAAAAAAGGAAAATAGATATGCAGGTTAAAATTTGGTAAACCGCGAATAGAATGTATGCATGAGGCAGCAAGACAAACGCCAAAAAACTTAATAGAATTTAATTTATTTTAAACGCGCTAACAGTTACGTTCTTCACTACATCATATATTAATTCAATAATTAATTGTTATAATTCAGCCTAGATCGAGCAACGTTTGAACGTCCACATAAATAATTTCACAGACGTGCTTTGAAAAATTAACACAAAGTAGATTTTGAAAATTTGAAATACTGCTCAGAAATTACTTAATTGTATAATCTAACTTTATACATGAAAGTGTGCTGTAAAACTTTGTATAAATAATCCTAAGTAATCCTAACTAAATTCATGAAGAATCCTTTAGAGAAAACAAAAAATACTTATAAATTCAGTAAAATGCGAACAATTCAGAATGGAATTTGGATTTTTAACCGAGTTTGGTTAAGTCTACCTAAAGTCTAAAACCAACATTTATTTAACCGGTTTATTTAAACACTAAAAAGTTAACTACGGCTATCAAGTTTAAATCTAAGTAGCGATATTTAAAATCATTAGTTTATACTAAGGTTATCCATAACTTGATAATTTCAAAATAAATAAAGTTCAATAATTGTTTGTTTCCAAATATTGACCTTTACCGCTCGAGTTTGGCTTTATTGCGTCGCTTGTCTCAGGGAAAATGTTATATCTGTGGATACGTACCATTATAAGAACATCGAGGAAAATACTGGAAACAAATCGGATAATTTAATTTTTTCAAGATAAATTCAAAGCAAATCAAGATAATATTTTTAATTTAATTTATATTTATTTATTTGGTATCTATAAACTAAGTTGCAAGGATTGTGCTGCATTTTATATTGGTAAAACGGTGAGTAATTTTAATATAAGAGTAAGGGAGCATTTGAGATGTTTGAACAATAGTGGGTTTTCAGAATTTTCTAATCATTTGATAGAAAATGGTCATGGTTTTGATAAAAAATTAGGATTGTCAATTTTGCATATAAACGGTGTTGGTCACAAATTAAATAATTTGGAATCGTTGAAGATAAATAGAGCGTGTAAAACAATCAAAAATTTATTAACAACCAACTAAATTTAACTACGAGTCCCTCTCAAAAAATTAAGTTAGGTTCTAAATTTATTTTATAAAAAATTGTTGTATTTTTTTAAAATACATTATTGTGTAAAGAAACAATAATATATATTTTTAATTAGTATTGCCATCTTGAAGAAGAAAATGGTATTTTTCGAAACCGTTAGATGTATTTAAACTCAATAAGTGGTTAATAAAACAAAGTTAACAAATAAAAATATGAATTTTAACCACAAAGTTAATTTTGCTAATTTCAAAAGTAAAATCAAGATAAATTTGATAGTTTTCGTTTACGTTACAACGTTCTCATGGTTCAGTTTTTATTATTAAATCATTTGGGTGCTAAACCGATGTTCACATGCTACAAGGCCATAATAAGACGCCGAGTAGTGCTAATTCACAGCGGTAATAGAATTTTGTAAAACTAGATGGTGGGAAATAGATACCGTGGTGGACTGTATCAATTCTAGTTATTATTTGTTTGATGCAACCCGATTTGAATTAAGAAAGATAAAAGGACGGAAGGAATCACGCGCGTGTTGACCCGTTGAGACTCGAAATTGCACTCCCGCCGTCCGCCGTATGCGATCAGGTAAAAGTTCAGCCGGAGATGGACGGAGTATACATCATGACGGCAGTATAGAAACGAAGGATATCAACACCTAGTGTTGATACAAGTCGAATAATTTATAAAGATAATTCTCAAAGTTTATAAACTCCACGATGAGTCTGATCTCGTCGAGATTTTCAAGATCCAACGGCTTCAGCAGGTTGGGCATCTGACTTGGATGGAGTCAATTGACATTCCATAAAAGGGTAGACAAGACATTGGAGGGCGTATCACGTAGTTTGACAGCGATTCTCCAGTGGCAGAAAGCGACAACATTCACACTACGTAAACCAATCATACTAACAACACAAAAATGCGAGGTGCCAGTCGAAGGAATAAGAAAGTGCGTAAACTTACTTAAAAACACTTGATAAAATAAAAATGAATTGATAATTCTGGCGTCTGCTATCAGATTACTCAAATATATTTGAGATTCTGTAAAAATAAGGTAGATGGCTCTTTCAAATAATGGAACGATTAAATGTATTAATATCGAAAAGGTTCGAAATTTTATCGCTAAAAATATTGTCGCTGTAGCATAGTTGGATAATGCACCTCACCCGGTTAGGAAAGAGATTCAGGTTCGAATCCCGGTGGCGCAACAACAATATTTTTTGATAAAATTGATTTTATATGTATATCTGTCTAATTAATATATTTAATTCATATTTAGAATATCACAGACCTATGTTCTGAATAATTACAACTTCACAATTAGAATGTGTTCTCCTAAAAAATAATAAAGTTGTATCAATGTGTCCAAAATTTAATAAAAATGAATTGATAATTCTGGCGTCTGCTATCAGATTTACTCAAAGGTATTTTGAGATTCTGTAAAAATAAGGTAGATGGCTCTGTCAAATGATGGAACGATTAAATGTATTAATATCAAAAAGGTAACATATAGGGTCGAAAAATTGGCGCTAAAAATAATGTCGCTGTAGCTTAGTTGGATAAAGCACCTCCCCCGGTTAGGAAAGAGATCCAGTTTCGAATCCCGGTGGCGCAACAACAATATTTTTCGATAAAATTGATTTTATATGTATATCTTTATAATTAATATATTTAATTCATATGTAGAATGTGTTCTCCTAATAAAAACACTTGATTTATTTAATAAGGTATAATGTAATACGAAATTATAATTTATGAACGAGGTGGACCGTTACAGTGAAAAACTGGCAGAGAAGTAACGTGCAGCGAGGCGCTAATGTAAGTGTGCTAGTTTGGAGTTGATCCGACAGATGCCACACTGTGTCAAACCCACAAAAGGTGGCTTTTCTCCAAGCACCGCAGTTGGAACTCACCACCATTACGTACGCCCCCTTTGCGATGTTTTTATAATTACTCTGTTTGAGTTGGCTTAAGTTATCCCTTCTTTGATTAGTTTCGTTCAACGAGAAAGAATTAAATAAAATACGGAATAAAAAATCGCTCATTTAAATTGAAAATGTTCTGGTTCATTGGGTGTGAAAAGTTTCTTGTTTCTTGTATTATGCGGGCTGCTGTATTAGCTTTATTTTTTACCCTATTTTCTTCCACTAGGGGGTGGAAACGAGTTTGAAATGCTGGATTGAACATTTAGAAGTTGAAAGGAAGGCGAGTCGCGGATGAAAACGGAATTTTCTTTACCGAGTTTTCTTTCAAAAGATTTGTTGGAAACTTTTTAATTGATATTATTTTAGAGTCTTGGTAAAAATGTATTGTAGAACTTATTTCAATTAAAAAAGGTTCTTAGCGGTTCTAACACTTGACTGCTGAGTTAGTGTGTAAGACTTTCGTGAGAAATAGAGTTATGAAATTTGATTAGGGGATCGGTCGATATTCGCAGCATTGAAAGAAATACACCAGCAGTCTCAATTTATTATTTTAATCAATAATTTTAACGTTATTATTTCTTCATATCACTTCGAATGAATAAATAAGAAATGAGCAGAGAAGAAAATAATGAATAGAACATTATTATTAAAAAATATGAATTACGCTACAAATATTAGTTTAATGCCGTTTTCCTTCTAGCTAATCTTACAGATACAAATAAATGTTATCGGACGAAATTCAAATGAGTTATTGATAAGAATGTGAAAAATCGCTCAAAAATCAGTCGCTTTTACCGAAATATAAATTGTCAACATTTTGAGCGGGTAGACAAAGGATACCAGGTATGCGTACATGTATTTATTTTGACTTATTTTCGTCTGGCGGCCCCTAGACAATACCAGTAATATAACTATTTGAGAGGCGTTGCGCCTACCTGTAAGTTTTATGACACTACCTGTTCGGGTTCTGACGAGAAGATTACATGCCCAGTGGATGTTTGTATTTTGGCTGGGTAGGGCGTCTGTTGATGCTCAAGAATATGTACATTATTCGTAATACTTTGTAATTTTTATCTTTAATTTTTTAGCAGAAGCATTACGGCACATCATGCCATTTCATTAAATCATATTTAAAATGAAATATCTATAAAACATTGCCCACAAAACAGTTGAATAAGCGACATTTATAAGTATTGTATTGCACATTAGTATTTTTTCTCTAATTTTATAAATTTTCACTTTTATTTTGCCTAGTATACATGTACATTCTTTTTGTATTGAATTATTTATGCCTCATATTCAGTGAGTTATATTGGTTTATTAATTTGTGAAACTATTTTTTTATCAATTTACCCTAAAACAGGCATGCCTAGTTGGGCAATGCATTAAAAAAAATATCTTTATGTTTTTGTTATATCTTTAACCCGACTACTGCGGCTGCAAACAATGGCGGTCAATTCAGGTAGTCAAGAAATCGATGTACAACAATACAATTTATTACAGATCTCACAAGTAGGATAGAGTATAAAAGATGTGTTCTGGAACTACGATTCCGGAGGAGAGAGAGCCGCGTCCGAGCGCGTCGCGCTATTATCCCTCTCATGCTGTCATTCTTGCCAAAACGCGCGCGCCATCCAATCGCTACATCGTGATATATTACAGTAACAAACTGTATATTTAATATATACAATATATGAATTCGAACTGTGAATCCAGATCGATAGGATCAAAATGAATTGCACAATCCGATTAATTCAATTGATCGATTCCGGTCGTATATCGGAATCACCGCAAGGTAGGGGAAGGAAGTAAGGAAACGTGGTATAGGATAAGGTCGGTGAGGGGATAATGGTTCTAGTCGAAGGACCAGTGATCTCAGTGGAAGAACTGCTCGCTTTACCTTGTATATGATGCCTCCGTAATTACGGCAGTCGCCGCTGAGATCATATAAATGGCACGCGGATGAGCCGATCTCCGATCCCAATTGAATACGGCAATATCACGAGTTTATCCAAAGCACACAAACAACAAACAATACGTGATCAAAATACAATATCACTAAATACAGTGCTGGTGCACTGGAGCTGAAAGGTCCACACACAGAGATCGAACAAATATCGGTCAAGTTGACGTCTGTTGGCGTCAAGGTCACAATTAACATTGAAACGACGAGCACAAGGAAATTTACTGATGGGAATTTCGACTTGGAAATGTGTTAATAATAAAGTGTGTTTACGAATTCGTAAACACACAAATAATACACAGTAAAAATATGTAGAAAATATAAAGTTTATAAAGGGAATTTTGTAAAGGACCACCTTTAAAAATCAATTTCTTATATACATACATAAGAATAAATTCAATAATTTTTTTTTTAAATGTAAATATAATTAACATTCTTCGTAGCTCAAGTCAGCCCCTATGATCTGCCAGTCATAAACAAACATTTGAATTTTGAATTCATTAATTGATTGATAATTATTATCACCTGGTGATGAGACGGACTGCACCTCACGAAACTAATAGTGAAAATAAGCCAACAGTTGTATTGTGAAAATTAAAATGAAATGTAAGAGTCATACATCAGCAACGTCAACCGGTTTCGTTTATCTCAAGCTTCATCAGGACGTATTTGTACAGTATTGGTGTATTTTCCCCTCCCTTAATGTTCCGTCTATCTGTACATGTATTCTGTTTCTCTCTTTCGCATATAATTTTATATTCTGTCTCCCTCTTTATGTATATATATAAGTGCATTCTTTTGTATTTGTTGCGTAATGGCATAGATGCCGGAAGAAACAGGATTCGGAAGGAAATTCCACTCACCACAATCCCGTTCTCCTAGCACCTCCAATGTGGACTGTAATTTAGGGTTTTGACACTATCTCCGTTCAGGATCTTGAATGATTCAGATTGCAATAGAAGGTCACGTAGACACACTTTTCACTCTATTTTGTAAAACGCAGTGTACTGCGAAATCTTTTGTAACCGTACCGGTTCAGGGTCGCCGATCGACTGGTACCGGTGGCTGGTAAGGAAGGGGGAGGGCACAAATATGTCCCAAACAGTGTTTATGATCAGTTTTAAAAACGTCCCGATGAATCTTGAGATAAGCGAAACTGGTTAACGTATAATAAACGATTACATGATATTTTACACTTATATTTTCATTAAAGAGGTCCCAAAGGTAATTAGTTAGGTCATGATAAATTTGTGAAACAAAATAAAATCAGTATATATATATATAATTTAAAGCCCAATGTAAAATGAATCCATTAATTTATAACGTAGCAAATTGAGCAATTTTTAAAGGGTTCACAGAATTTATCACCCTTGTTACTGTACTCCGGCCACCTCACCGCCAGCTACTTTTGTTGCGGACCAGCCATCAATTATTTCTCCCCTCTCTCGAAAGTTTAATCATCCCTGTAAAATAATTAATTAACCACGAAAAGCACACCCCCATCAATCTTGAAAATCTTTATAGCCATCTTGGAGGCGTTGAATATAAATATATTTCGCGATAGGGTAGTTGTACTGACGATGTTCCTCGTTTAAAAAACACGTAATTTAAGTTAACGCCGATACACGATATCGTAACAAAAATTGCTATAAATTAGTATTTAACATATTTTGATTCTGTTTTTTTATCACTATTTTTTTTTGTTCCGTTGGTCGACACTTTAGTTTGAATTGCGGTAACCCTTGATATTTCTCTATTATGTGCTTACTGTATTGTGTTTGTCTACAATAAATGAGTTTATATTTTACATTGCTTATGATTTATATCTACAGAATTGTATAAAAAATATGATAACAATCTTTTAAATAGCTAATATTCGTATATCACATACAATTATTATATTAGTTATAACTAGAGATTATTTTTTAATTTGCAGCAATTATTTAATGTTCACTTTTTATTTATTTAACTAAAATAAAAACGCGCCTTACGGTGCTGTACGCTCAGTGTACATGTAGACTTTCGCTTTTTTAAGTCGGATAAACATTAATATTTTACATTTATTACTTATATTAATCAGTAGCGCACGCTGACGATCGGCATCCGGCACCCCGCGCCTCGCCTACTGTGCCGTCTGCAACAACTCCGCACATACACACGCGTATTGACAAATTCACGACGGGTTCTTCGAGAAAGTGATTTTATTGTTGCGTATGGTAAATACTGACATATTGTACATAATTATTTTATCCAATACATATATATATTAAGGAGGGATACTTAAAATATGAACTCTGTATTTAGTAAAAGGTGTCCAGCGGAAAATTTTCGAGTATAGCATTAAATAAAACAAAAACTACAATGTTATTCTCATATTTTATTTATACTAAATTGAGGTTAACAACGCGGATTTAACGTTTTATAAACAATATTGTCTCAATGCTGTCCATTTCTCTCAAGACCCTCTCGCAATCAGACTCTTAAATTTGCAAACACGCGAGAGCAAAGCGTTGATAGGGCCTGAATTGTTCGAGAATTTGTTGCTGTAAACTCGACTTAAGGTATC
Organism: Eubasilissa splendida; assembly: GCA_031772225.1. Taxonomy (NCBI): domain Eukaryota; kingdom Metazoa; phylum Arthropoda; class Insecta; order Trichoptera; family Phryganeidae; genus Eubasilissa; species Eubasilissa splendida. The sequence continues at coordinate 3,569,991 of CM062858.1, forward strand.
CCCACAAAAAAAAGTTACACGGTGTAAGATTCAGTGACCGAGGTGCCCAGGGTATGCTCCCGTACTAGATTAATTTATTGGAAAAAATTCCGCTTAGCTTCTACAATGATTGTGTGGGGTGGCGCCGTCTTGTTGAAAATGTGTTCTCCAATAATAAAGTTGTATCAATGTGTCCAAACTTTAATAAAAATGAATTGATAATTCTGGCGTCTGCTATCAGATTACTCAAAGGTATTTGAGATTCTGTAAAAATAAAGTAAATGGCTCTTTCAAATAATGGAAAGATTAAATGTATTAATAGAAAAAAGGTAACATATAGGTTAGATAATTAGTCGCTAAAAATATTTTCGCTGTAGCATAGTTGGATAGTGCACCTTCTTCGGTTAGGAAAGAGATCCAAGTTCGAATACCGGTAGCGCAACAACAATATTTTTGATAAAATTGATTTTATATGTATATGCTCCTAATTAATATATATATAATATACCTATGTTCTGAATAATTACAACTTCACAATTAGAATTATTTCTCCTAAGAAAAATATATTATTGTTGCTACCGAGATTCGAACCTGGATCTCTTTCCAAACCGGGGAAGGTGCATTATCCAACTGTGCTACAGCAGACAGTACCTTTGTCGACAAATTTTCGAATGAATACATCTACCGTTCCATTATTTGAAAGCCATCTACTTTGTTTTTACGGAATCTCAAATACCTTTGAGTAAATCGATATCAGACGTCAGAATTAACAATTCACATATATCACAAGATAAATTTTAAATAAGGAAAAGTGTTCATAGCAAGCTAAATATTGTAAATAAATAACATTAAATAGTGGCTTAAACAAAGTATTTTGTCTAATTATTTATAAGTAAAGATCATTCCATTTTAGTTTGTTTATAGAATTTTTGGAATTAATTTTAATAAATGTATTTTTGACCTGTACAGTGTTTTGTTTTTTGTAGTTTTAACATCTATTAATAGACCCTATAGGGAAATTATCAGTAATTTTTGTATCCAGCTTGTATGAAGTACCGATTATTTTTGCGGTATTTTGAACCAGAGAATGATTCTATTAATTTCTTATATCATTATTACACGTTCGTGTTATTTTTGTGTACAACGGCAATAATTTTTCCCTAGAAAAACAATGCCTCTACCACGTGTAACATCCTCGGAGAAATCAGTGGGCGCCACTCCACACTGGAAACCTGATATAAAATTTCATTTCTTTCATCCCACACATGAGACACACACCCACGCAATGCTTGTACGTATTGTAATTTAATTCATTAGCTTGTTTTGATGTTGATTTTTCTTATTTAATCACTGGAAATATATTGTCCGCCTCTGTACTGTTCTCGGTGTGGTAAGACGATTGTTGTATGGAGAATAATAGAGAATTATCTAAATCTAAATAATTACGGAAGAGAGAGGACATGAATATACAACGAGAAGAGATCAACACCATTGTGTATGAGAGAGGATACCCATAAATGTAACGTATCTTAAACTAAGGGATGTTCGTGTATTGTTTGTGAATTACAAGACCGCGAACCGGAATCATGTGAACTGAGAACTTACCCTCGCATTATTAATGGAATATTTCTCGATGAATTGTTTCACTTGTGACAGCTATTTTCAGAGGTTGTTACGAATACAGGGTGTTTCAAAACGATACTCTTACCACTTGGAAGGGTGAGGCACGAAACACAGTGGCGTAACTACGCCAATGCATTGATATTTGTGTAAGTATCGATACGTTTAATAGTAATCTACAGCAAGAAATGGAATTATAAAATCGTGTATTACTTCAAATCTTATCTCCCACCTGCCTTCAACAGTCATTCTCAAGGGAAAGTAAATAAAATTCGAGAGAAATTTTACAACATTATAATTTAGAAAAATTTATACAATCACCCCGTTAAATTACATATTAATACACAAAGTAACTCACATCAGAAACATAAATGGAATTAATTCATCAAGTTTACGACAGCTAAATAAATCAATTGTCACTCCAATTTAACAATACCACTAATGAGTGGAAAAATTTATCAGCGATTAAAGTGTTAAACTTTTATTTTAGCAGGTCAACATGTTGCATTTCATTGGACAGGTTTTGCTTCATGATGAATATCAAATTTTGGGTTATTTGTAAGTTGACGTCGTTCCCGGCGAGATATTTAAGTAAGGGTGGATCCGAATTGTGATTGTCATCCTACTCTGTCCATGGGCTATCCTCCAAGACTATCATCCGAGCCATCACGTAATCAGATGAAGTGGTACATCATCCAGACAATGGCGCCCCTTAACGTGGTGGTCCATTCTCAGGAAGGGATTTACATCCTGTAAGAAACAAATACAGTAACAAACACACTTAGATAACACAGATACCTAACGTTAAATATAATTATTCACCCTTCCTTTTAATTATTGAATCACATATTTTTTATAAATGCGTTCCACGAAATTCAGACAGCGTTTCTCTTGTCAGTCAACGGAAATGCTTAGATAAAGATCCTTTCGCGCCAGCAGTGTTGTCATTGCTATGACACATGTAAAGGACTTTTTCTTTGGTTATAGACACTTTGTAGATTAAATGAAAGTTGTTTTATTATTTATTTATTTTATTCACAAGTGAGGGTAATGAGGTTATTCACAAAAAGGGCAAACAAATATGAAATAGGTCTTAAATAAAGATGAATGACAAAATGTTCTTAATGAATGGACCGCGTGGTGCACATCGAGATGTTAATCACGTTAAGAAGGTTAATAACGTTGTAGAAAGTATTAAAACACATGATATAAACAGGATCAGAGCTTTAGATGTTAAATTCATTATGTTCCAGCATTTGATAAGCGAATTATAATCCTGGTCAGGCAATGGAATGCATCAGGAGAGATTATTTTATCTTGACCTACGCGAAGAATCGATTATATAATTGGAGTGTTATAATTCATTTCTGTAATGCAATATAATCCGCATCAGATGTTTCAGTCCTGTTAATGAAAGCCTAGTTGTATCACGCTTCGCACGTGCTTCAACAACTTACAGGTGTTTCCTTGTGGAATCGAAGCATTGAGAAGAATCTGAAATCATCCTGCCAATACCCTTCTTACTGTCTACAAAAATAATTTGTTCCGCGAGCAGAAGTATTATTAGAATTAGACAACTCCTTTGAGATGTATACGCGGGTGAAATTTATTTGTCTCGGAGATTTTGCGGAAAGGTCTTTGTCATAATTTGTATCTAATTGATTTTATTTTATATTTTGGACTTAAATTTGATTAAGCTCAATTATTTGTTTATTAGTTTATTACGTCACTACATATACCTAATCAAATTCAAAGTTAAATCTTCAGATATGAATTCTCGTCAGTGGCATCACTTGAAGTATAATCCTTAAGAATTATTATATCTTGATACCACTTACCACAACCTTGGTAAGTCTTGACTACAGGCAGGATTTGTCGCCATTTAGCCATCTATCTGTGACTTTGCTTCTAGTAAGCAACAGCCTGTTTTTGGGGGTTTCTGGTCTTCCACAAGACGCAAGTATCGCAGCTAGTGTAACATATTAATTGATGCACTTCACTGCCACCTTTGTACGTGGTGTAGAGTTCTACATTATATCTTCGTTCAGCTATTCAGGTTCAGGCGTAGAGTTCTACATCCGTAATTGCGTTACAGCTTGCATTTCAACGATGAAAACCACATTGGAACCTGCAGGTTGGACGTTTCTTAAATGGCACGCTGTGTCACCGCTGGAGAGGTCGCACGGGACCTCAACACTTGGCGCCACGCTATTGGCTCCCAAGATCTCCAGACATACCCAGCGCCTGTTTTGTGGAGATCATCAAAGACATGTTAATGGTGACATAAGGATTGTCTCCTGCGACGCTGCTATTAACACGGCTCAAGACCGGGAGGGATGGAGATGTATTGTGCACCTCAACATTGAGGATTCGATGAAGAAGATGGTAAATTCAACACGTGGTAGGAATATATAAAATATTGGCTTACTGCTTTAGCTGTCAGAAAATTAATTATTAAGGAGAATACATTATTTTTGTGAAGTTGTAATCACTCAAAACATAGGTCTGTGATATTTTAAATACTAAATAAATGTATCAATTAAAAAGATATACATATAAAATCAATTTTATCAAAAAATATTGTTGTTGCGCTATCGCATTATCCAACTATGCTACAGCGACAGTACTTTTGACGACAAATTTTCGAATCTATATGTTCCTTGTTATATATATTCCGTAAAAACAAAGTAGATAACTTTCAAATAATGGAACGATATTAATTTGAAAAAGTTAACATATGGGTTCGAAAATATGTCGTCTAAAGTACTGTCGTTGTAGCATAGTTGGATAATGCACCTTCCCTGGTTTGGAAAGAGATCCAGGTTTGAATCCTAGTAGCGCAACAATAATATTTTTCGATAAAATTGATTTTATATGTATATTTTTCTAATTAATACATTTAATTAGTATTTATAAAATTAATTGTTCAACTGTAACATACTACACCCTGTGTGTATTCCATATATAATTCAAATGTATTTTCCTATTTCACAATAAATCGATAGTTAAATAATTTTCAATGTAGTGTTTGAAATGGGAGTAATTTTATATCTGATTCGTTTGTTTTGATTGATTTCGTTTCCAATACAATTTCCTTCACTGGTGACTAATTTTTAAATTAATTATTTTAATAAAGGGTTTTGTGGTTTTGTAAATAATTTAATTGTATATTTTTTTTTGTAGCATAAATAGTACATATGAAAAAATAAAGGTAATTACTTTACTAGACGTGGTCTGTTCTAAAGCAATTACTTGTAAAAGTTGTAAGTTATAAAATTATTATTGTCTGTAATATACAATAGTTGGAGACAAAAATGTATGGGTAGTTACGTTACCCACATCAAGCAACAACTTTATTAATTTTGGTTTGAAGTCGTTATACATGTTACAAAACAATCGCTTTCAGGCTTGTACAGTATCTGGTGCATTCAAAGTTTATGTATGGAGTGGAATCGTGGGTTTCGAAGGCGTCACGATCAATGTAAAACGCTACTTACCGTTGCGCTGAATTTATTTAAACTAGTTACAATCGGGTTTTGATTAATGTGCGGACTAAACGAAATCGGTGAGGGGTGGCCGTGCGTTCACGTGAGCCGCTTGATGTATTCGGATTACTTGAGCTGCAGTCGGGTACCGTGACCAATGAAGTCGGCGGGAGGTCGCTACACGGTGAGCCACACTACCTTAACAACTACACTTCAAGCTGATCGATCACACGCCTTGTTGTCTTGGTGACTGCTGCCCATTGAGTGAACAACAATATTTACAATTCAGAATTTTTGGCACAATTTTTGCCTTTGACCGTGTCAGATACGACAACTTATGGACGAAAATGCGCGAAAATGACAGGAAGCAAGAGAACTCAGTGCGGTGGGAAGGCGCCGACTTCGAGCCGTTTTACCTGCGCACTGGGGTGAGGCAGGGTGGGTGCATGTCGCCAGTCCTCTTCAATATGTACATGGACGAATTGAGCGAACGGCTATCTGATGCAAAAATTGGCTGGGCGAGACGAATGTGAACCACATTAGTTATGCCGATGATATGGTCATACTAGCGCCATCTGTAAAAGGGATAAGAAAGCTTTTACAGATATGTGAAACACATGCCAGTGAACACAATATTTCATACAATGCCAGCAAATCGGTCATAATGGCGTTCAAATATGGAAAAGGGTCAGATAATATCCCTCCCGTGTGGCTGGATGGGATGAAATTGAGCGTTCAAAATAAGGTCAAATACCTTGGCCATATATTCAACTAAGATGAACAAGACGATGATGATATAGAACGGCAGAGGAGACAGTTGAGCATTTGTGCAAATGTGCTGTCACGGCGTTTCTACCGATGCAGTAGGGAGGTGAAGAGCATCCTGTTTAAATCCTTCTTCACCAGCATGTATACCTGCGAGCTCTGGTCGAAATACAATCAAGTGACGTATAACCGTCTCCGAATTCAGTACAACAACTCATACAGAATACTGTTCGGATTGGCGCGTTATTACAGCGCATCTACAATATTTACCGAAGGCCGTATACATGGATTCGTTCCGCTTCTGAGACATCGAGTTCTCTGGTTCTAAGCTGGTTCTCTGACCAGAGAATGGCAACGTCTACAGAATAGCTACATATACAATAATGGCCGTGACTGAAGTAGTTATATATGTAATATTTATATTTTGTGTATATATATGTGTGAACTCTTTACTTTTTATTAACTTTTTAAATTATTTTTTTATTTATTAATATTTTCCTTGGTTTTCTTTTTCATAGCATTATATTTTTTATTTCATAACCTTTAATGTATAACATAATATGTATTGTCTTTATGGCGAATCGGGTTAAAAAAAAACCTGATCACGCTGAAATAAACACATTATTATTATTATTTATTTATTATTTGATATAGGTAAGCAAGTACTGGGTCTGGTGGGAAATTCAGTGAAGTAGGATTTATAACGCATGCTTTCCACAGCGCCAATTATTTACCCAGGCTGCGGGCACTCACACCACGCTCGCTGTATTTGAAAAACTTTACCGGCTTTAAAAGTGGGCTATATCCGTGCGTCAATATTAAAACATTATTTATATTACATCCCTTAGCTTTCAATTTTATTTAGATTCTAAAGTAAACTTTTCAACTGTTTGATCTAAAGTCTTGCATATTTCGTTACTGGTAAACAAGAAAAACATTGAATCAGACTTGTTTGGCTCATTTTTTAATTTAACACGTGTCACATCGATACTTTTACTATTTTCAAATTAAACATATAACAGGAGTAACTTGGCCGTTTCCTGGAACGAGACTCGAACCCCCGACCACTACATCACTAGGCGAGTGTCTTAGTTATTAGATGACCAAAACTATTTTGGAGTCCCACGCAAAGGAATAGAGAGGGTAAATAGTTATTTGCATTACAATACATTTCGACATTAAGTCACGTGTCCATGTAAGGAGATGCTTTGAAATAATCTCAGTGATTTAGTAGAGATACATTTCAATATTTTGATCTGGATATAAACTTCATCATATCATATCAGCTTGAGATTGGTAGAAAGAGACAGTAACTCAAACCAGTGTACACGACTTTCGATCTAACCTAAAATCCTAACAAATATTGTCATATGCTGTCCGGACTGATCTGGCGTCCTTCTCTTTCATGGATGGAACATCAGGTCCCCGGGCCGCATGTCACCGGTTAGCTTCCATCGATACTTACATATTGTAGGTTCTCGCCAAGTCAGGATCTTTGTCTGCAGAAGAAGGGAGATTTCACAAATACACAGATTGTTACTTCAACTGACAGCCACTTGTCATACCTAACCTCAACTTATTTCCATCAGTTCTCATGTCAAGTTCACATTCTCTTCTCTCTTATCGATATCGTATTTTATTCGTGACTCTGGAGATTCAGCTGCGCCCAGAGTGGACTCATTTCACACGAAGTCCTCAAGTATTGTTCCCCTAATTGCACGCCACCATGCACAAGTTTTTGCTTCTATTGTCGGGGCCAACTCGCCGTCAAATTGCACATCGTCAGGGCTGAGAACCAGAAGAACGAAGCGGACCGCCATACCAGAAAAGTGACAGATCAGCTATCTTGACTTCACCATAGACTGCTGCCGCATTACGGGCGTGTGATTGGCCAACATGAAGATCGAGGGTGCACACACGTAGCGACCTATTTTGTTATAAATTCTAATGGGACAATATCTATTCTAAAAGTTGGCAGCGCGAAGAGTGGCGCTCAGGAGCCGGCCTTCAGAACGCAATGCAACAGAAATGCAAGGTGCGTTCAAGGGTCGTCGATGGTGATGTTGATTGTGGAGGCGATAGACCTCCACAACTTTATTAGGTGTCGAACCCCAAAAAGTTCCAAAAACATGGTGGGAAAAGATCCCGTGGACAGTATCGATTAAAATTATGGTTTAGTTAACGCAACTCGAATTGAATTCAGAAAGGAATAATAGCAGATGAATCTGGCCTACATTGAACTCAATCCTGGGTTGGACGTCAATTTTCACCTCCACTTGACTCGCACTTTTGTAGTGAAGAATGGAAATATCACTGCATTTTATGGATGCTGGAGAAAACAGTTTTTTTTATTGATCCGGATTTTTACGCTCGGTGACAAATTCGATCCACAAAAAAGGCCTATTGATAGCTCCGCGTCAAAATGCAATCTGTCCCATGTCGGCCGAAGTACCTAATTAGTTGGCAAGAAAAGGACAAGTATATTAAGGTTTACTGCAACAAAGGAATGTGCAGGGAGTCTTGACTTGCATCAACACATATGAATTACGCATAACTGCATAGGTTCAAGACATTAGTACTTATATACAGAGTGGCCCAAAAAAAATTAGAACATCTCGTAACACATGAGTTATTTCAAAACGTAATATAATTAATTATAATTCTTAATGTAGTTTTAGTGCACAATATTTAGCTAATCAGAAATCATCAAAACACCCCATATTACATCATCTACTGGGCTGTCCGGTGGCCACATTCCTGGTTCGATGAAATTAATATTCTTACGACGAAGAAAGTTTATTGCATTACTGGGTTTAAATCTGGGCTGTTCGGTGGCCACATATCTGGAAGAAAGTTGATTATATTTCTGGCTGTGTGAGATGGAGCTCCGTCCTGCTCTAATGTCCAGTTATGCTTTTAAGTCTAGCTATACTCCAGGCATTGTTTTGAAACTCTGATAATTTTTCTAGCACTCCAACATTTTTCAATTCGCAAATTTTTGATCAGAATACAGTATTCTGCAGTGATTTTTATCATTCTGGGCAACAATTTGTAAAAATCAAATATAAATAATGGGAAAATTCATAATTAAAGATGGCGACCGGAAATTGTCGAAATAAAACGTAAAATAGGTAAGTAAGTAAATTAAATTAATTTTGATGTAATTATATCACATTATACGAAATGTGCTCACTTTTTTGGGCCACCCTGTATATGACATACCTTTGGAGAAACAAGGGGAAATGTTTTATTGTTTCCGAATGATGCGTGGAGAATTCTGTGTAGTACGTAGCACTATTATGAGATATTGGTAACACCACGTTTTTAGAGTCTATCTTCCATACTCTCATAGTCCACATTTCAACACAGAAGAAAAAAAATGTAAAATATCATCATCCCTTTCTCACGTGCTGTCTAGTTGGTAGTAAATAAATAAGGTGCACGCCCTTAAGGTAAAACATCCCTACATAAATGATTGTCTCGCTTTGTTATCGTTAGGTCGTAACTTGAGACATAATTAATTAGGCAACTTTAACCGTTTTGTTTTCGCAGAAACGTTACACTTTTAGTTACACGAAACATAACTCATTCATAAACTGTACTTTAAACTTCCCTAAAGACTGGAAAGAACTAACGAAAAATGAAACATAAAAGTTTTGTGAATTTTTACTAAACTAACAACACTTAAATAATAGAAAACTGAAAAAAAAACATCCAACTTTTCAAGCCTGTTCTCAAATACGTAACTTCAGGTCTTAACAATCATGTTTTGATTGCTATTATGGTTGGAACTCTTTGCCCTTTACAGCTTTATAGTTTATTTTATTAAGTTGATAGTATAACCAATGGTATTAAATGTATTAATATCAAAAAAGTAACACATAGGTTCGAAAATTGTCACTAAAATATTGTATATGTATTTTATATGTATATCTTTCTAATAAATATATTTAATTCATATTTAAAATATCACAGACCTATGTTCTGAATAATTACAACTTACAACAATAAAAATGTGTTCTTCTAATAATAAAGTTGTATCAATGTGTCCAAAATTTCATAAAAATGAATTGATAATTCTGGCGTCTTCTATCAGTTTACTCAAACGTATTTGCGATTCTGTAAAAATAAGGTAGATGGCTCTTACAAATAATGGAAAGATTAAATGTATTAATAGCAAAAAGGTAACATATAGGTTCGAAAATTGTCGCTGTAGCATAGATGGATAATGCACCTTCCCCGGTTAGGAAAGAGATCCAGGTTCGAATCCCGGTGGCGCAACAACAAAATTTTTCGATAAAATTGATTTTATATGTATATCTTTCTAATTAATATATTTAATTCACATTTAAAAAAATTTACCATTATTTATATCCAGTTATTTAATATATACTGGCGTGTTATCATTATCCGCAAGTTTAGCCAAGTTATTCACATATGATCTGGATACGATTGAAAAATCAGAGGAATCCACGCGGGATGTTTTTTTGAAGATACCGTGCTATACCGTACAGCCGGCTTCAAAGTGAATGCTAGCAAAATACAGAATAGCTTTCAAGATAGATCCTTTGACCCTTTTGATATTAATACATTAAATCGTTTCATTATTTGAAAGAGTCATCTACCTTATTTTTACAGAATCTCAAATACCTTTGAGTAACCTGATCTGAGCCAGAATCATATTTTGTACATGTTGATACAAATGTAACATATAGGTTCGAAAATTTGTCGCTAAAATATCGTCGCTGTACCATGGTTTGATAATGCACCTTCCCCGGTTTGGAAAGAGATCCAGGCTGGAATCCCGGTGGAGCAACAACAATATTTTTTGATAAAATTAATTTTATTTGTATATCTTTCTAATTAATATATTTAATTCATATTTAAAATATCACAGACCGTCTGTTCTGAATAATTACTACTTCACAATAAAAACGTGGTCTCTTAATTATATTTATCGATTTATTAAAACGCCTTTTAACTTTTTTCCACTATTTATTATTCAATGACCATTATCGGTTTCAGTATGTCACGATCATCTTCAGACTGATACATTTTCGTCTTAATCTAGGATATTTATACAACTTAATACAGGGGTATTTTTGAGTGAGTCTTTGTAATTTTAAAGTCGGTGCTAAGTTGACTAATGTTGGGATTTTCCCTTATATGTTACATGAATTTTTACAGATTCGGTAATTTACTGAGCTATTAGAGAAAATTTACATTTATTGGTTGAGTGTTTCTATTAAATTTATAATTATTCTTTTGGGAGTAACATGTGTATTGTGCATATTTTATTATCTTCATGAGAGCTCGGGTACAGGGGCAAGTGCTTTACCTTTAGACAAAACTTTATTCTTCAACTTTAATTTTTTTATCTGATAAATAGAAAATCATATAGCCAAACTATTTTCTCTTACCTATTAGGATGACATTTGTGCATGTATTTTATATTTTTAGAACAGTTCATTATACACCATTAAAAAGTTATAAGAATTTTACTGAAAATACTGTATGTTTGTCCAAAGGTACGATGGGTGCGCGCACCTTTGGACATGTGGTGAACCTACCTTTAGACACTAGTTTATTTATGAATATAATATTATGTAAGAGTAAGATTTAAGCTACCAATATACTTTGTTTTTAAAAACGTTTAATATATTTTTTATAATCTTCTGAATATTATGGATTAACAGTAATTAAACAGGCCTACGATATAAGATGTTATCAAAAAATATAGCAAGAGAGCTTCATAAAAAATATGATGTAACTAAATTTCTTAGTTACGTTTGTTTTTTAAATAAATATTGTACAGCTCTTCTGAATCTACATAATTATTTGTATCGGATTCTTGTAATAGAATAAAACAATTCTGGCATTATTGCCGTCCTCTGCAAGTGGAATATTTTCTTTGTGTCGTTTCGGGATGCACCCTACATGAAAATTATTCTTGCGTGTGTTACAGGTGAGAATAGTTGCATAATAACACGTTGCAACTATTTTATCCATAAGGATCTTCGTTTTGTAACTTTCTATTTTTCATTCTTTGTAAAATATTTCATTATCTGAATTTCGATCATCTCATTAACAGCTTCATTCAAGACTTCAATATTAACATTCTGTCTTACGTCCCAATTCACTTTTCGGCACTATTAATAAAAAGGTTTTATTAGCCACAAACCTCTTGGAAAATACACTCCACTACGTTCGTACCTTTGGACGCGTCCAAAGGTAGACAAGCGCACAAAATTAATCATAGAAATTTGCGGTTAGAAATATACAAAAGTAACAACTAATATAAGACAATATACTTCATCAAAATAGGTAAGAAACCTTCTTTTTGTAAATTTTTTTTTCCAATTTGTGGAAGAAAATGACCGTTTTGACACAATAGTGTTGTTAGCTGACAAAAATAGAATACCCGTATATTTTTAAGGAATGTTTATATTGAATATTGCCAGTGCCAGATATTAATGTTGTCCAAAGGTAGGGCACTTGCCCCTACAATACTTTGTATTTTCTCCAATTTCGTTCCAGCAATATTAAAACTATTTTATTGTTGTCTTGTTTTAAAACGGTCAGGTTCAAAACGTTGATTTGACTGGTTAGCGAAAAAAGTTTTGAAAAATAATCATTATTTTTATCTCATTTATTTTGGAGTATATTTTATTATTAATCTGCATACGGTTTTTATATATTTAGTTGATTGACTTTAGGTGGAATTGTTTTGGAAATCCTTAAGACGGCAACAAATCCCTAAGTACTGCATATAACTTATGTGCAACATGTTCCATCAAGTATATACTCGTCTTCGGAATCCTTTAGGCTCAAGTAAGCCTTTTTAGATAAAAGCCGGAGTTCACCAGGGTTCTACTCTAAGCCCGCTACTATTAAATCTAGTTACAGACTACCTGACGAGAGATATCCAAAAGTCGGCTCCGCGGATTATTCGATACACTGAGGAAATAGTTCGAACAGTGAAAATCATCAACATTTTTAGGATATTTTGAAAGAATGGAGACCTGCATTGGAAAATATAGCCTTCGAATTACTGAAGACAAAATTGAGTATAAAAAGTTTGGTTTTAACGATAGATAATTTATATTATATAGTACATATGTGCTTAAAAATCAATACGTTTAAATACCTGAGATCCGTAACACCGGCAGACGCCATAAACAGTTGAGAATAAAATGAACATAGCAAAGTTAAAGTGATGGTATAAATCCCTGACAAATCTGTGCTAATAGGATTCCCATAAACTAATGGTCGAGTATGCAGGGTGGCCTAAAAAACATTTCGTAAAATGTGATATAATTACAACAAAATTATTAGGAGAAAACATTCTTATTGTGAAGTTGTAATTATTCAGAACATAGCTCTGTGACATTTTAAATATGAATTAAATATATTAATTAGAAAGATTTACATGTAAAATCAATTTTATCGAAAAATATTGTTGTTGCGCCACCGGGATTCGAACCTGGATCTCTTGCCTAACCGAGGAAGGTGCATTATCCAACTATGCTACAGCGACAATATTTTTAGCGACAATTTTTGAACCTATATGTTATCTTTTTGATATTAATACATTTAATCGTTCCATTATTTGAAAGAGCCATCTACCTTATTTTTACAAAATCTCAAATACCTTTGAGTAAACTGATAGCAGACGCCAGAATTATCAATTCATTTTTATTAAATTTTGGACACATTGATACAACTTTATTATTAATCTCAGTGGCGCAACAACAATTTAATTCATATTTAAAATATCACAGACTTATGTTCTGAATAATTACAACTTCGCAATAAGAATGTATTCTACTAATAATTATATTATGTTTTGAAATAACTCGTGTGTTACGAGATGTTCTCACTTTTTTGGGCCACCCTGTATACTCGACCAACTGTGAACTGAGAAAAACACTGAGGTTATTAAATCAAAAAATTACACAGTGTTTATGTCCGTGGATCTTTGAGGATGGCCTCTATTCCTGAAAAAATAAAAAAGGCCTATTTAGCTGCTATGTACTTCATGCGTCAAATTCATGCACATATAATAAATTGTATTACCTAATACTGATTATCAAATCTAGTATACCACAATACACAATGCATAAATTTTCACGCACATTTTTTACCCTCAACGATTCACACGGAATTGATTTTACCGATATACAGATATTTTGGTCTATAATTTCCACTGACGGATTAGTATAAAAACAAACGTGTAATATAATTTACTTGTTTTACAACAGTTTACGCCGCTAACACGTACTCTGCGGAGGGGGGTCAGATCTGACCCGGGTGTTTGTAAAAATATGACTTACGCCAAAGATATTCGTTTAATGCTGTTTTCCTTTTAGCTAATCTTTTATCAAACATTTCCATATGATTTGAGATACAAATGAATAATATTGGTCCAAATTCAAATGAGTTATTGATAAAAATTAGATTATTATTAGAGATTACCTCTCACCGCTCACGCTAAATCATATATTGTTATTACTCTCCTTTCCAACGTTCTGCGTGGAGAAGTTACACGAAGGATTAACACATATTTATTTTGTTTTGACTTATTTTCGTCTGGCGGTAATGTACCCCAGAAAGGGCCATTATTAAAAATATGAAGTTTTATTACCCTACCTGGACCCATTTGTCGGCTTTACACTATTGCTGTTGCTGTTGAATTACAATTATAAATGTTGTTGAAAAATATTTGCTATTTAATATTTTATTTATAATATTTTTATTTCATTTCTTTAAATATTTTGTTAACAAATTATTTTCACATGTTTTGTTTTTTTGCTTTTTCTTGTATTCTTTGTTATATTCTATGTTAATACTGTTTTCATGTATCTGTTGCTACAATAAATAAAGACAACCCTTAAAAGGCACCGGAAGATTAGATTAATTTTGCTCATATATTCGCTTAATTCGTGACATAAGGACTGACCTTAGTCTAGGTTATGCTCTTATATTAAAATAGTTTACAATCGTGTTAGTATTGTGTTGTGACGTAGAACCGATAAAGGTAATTTCAAACTCCTACAATGGTTCCGGGAAGGGGTGGGTCTCATAAAAAAACTGTTTACGCCAAATTATTATTATTATTATTATAGATATCCATCAGATCTTATACTTAAAGAGTACAATGCCCTAGATATTAGACTCGTCCAATTTTTCCGTGCTAACAACAACTCATCCCAAGTAATAAATCATGGATTCAACACAAGACAAACAACGAACGTCTACACGCCAGTTCCGAGAGCAAGAATGACATTTTATCAAAGATTCTACATGTTCTTAGCTCTGAAACTGTACAACACACTCAATACCAACTGGAAATCGTTCGACTCCAATAAGATTACACAAATATGTACCCAACATATGATCAAATCGGGTAGAGATCAATCAGAAGCATGGCTATCCAACATTCTAACATTATTATACAGTGCCTACACTAATAATACACTAATTCTACAACACTCCAATTTAATTTTCTTTTATTTTGTATATATATATATTTATTTTTATTCCTGTCGAAACTTAAATAACAGCACGAAAAAAACTGTCCACTTTAACACAGACTTCAGTCTAGCAAAGTAGCCAGGACAACGCTGTATATATCAGAGGCGGAGTCTACTCCATCTCACACAAACATATTACAATGTTATATTATAATATATTCACCTCTGTTATAACAAAAATATGTATGTCAATAAATAAATAAATTGTTTTTCGATATTTTTATTGTTTGTTGTTATTGATAAGACAAGTCAGGAGGACAGTAAGACACAAAATAAATTGTTTCGTCGTATCCCATTGGCATAACCGACGACCATAACAATGCAAAAAATCATACCTGACAGTGACCTCTCTTACCCGGCCAGTAAACTCCGAAAGCAGGATGTTGCTAAATATGTAACTTTTTTAAAAAAAAATATTTCATCTTTATTACTCGAATATTTGGAAAAATTCTCTAGTATTACTCGAATTGGAGACTGGTTTAGATGGATAGCTTCAGTCAGTGTATATTTTTAATTGCTTAATTTTATTAGTATTAAAAAATATCACAGAAATGAAATATGTTCTGAAACACTAAAACGTGTTTTCGTTAAAAATATGTATATACTCGTAGTACTTTCTGATAAGTACATTACGCCCTAGCAATATTTTTTGTTATTAACAGATTTACAAAATCGAAATAGATATAAATATTAAATCTGCGCCAAGAACCCAGATAAACCGCCTCTAAAATCAAGGCTAAGTGGGTGAAGTAGCTCCGAGCCCCGACGGAACTACCCTTAAGTAAATCAGCAATAGTTAAGGACGCACAGCCTAATGACAGCCTCGAGCCGGGCCCAGGGCTAAAAGGTGAGCAATTTAGGCGCCCGGGGTGGCGCGGCGTAACCCTTAACATGGAGGTATCGGAGGGTGAATTGAATTACAGGCTGGAGAGGAGAAATCACTTAACAGTGAAGTGTGAAATGCGGCCTGTGCTGGCTCTGAAGGTTATTGGCCTGTGTCTAGATGATATCAATGTGATGTTTAGAATAATTTATCTTACATTTCAATCATTGACATTGACAGATGATAATAATACTAGTGTAGTAATAATAAGTCTTCAATCAATACTTTTAATTTTATTGGTTTTAGTGAATGTGTATATTTACATATGTACATCTATTTGTATATTGTTATTATACATATTATTGTCGTTGTACTGGCCATGTTTTGAGGCTGATGAGAGTTAAGTTTTACACCCTGCTATCTGCGAAGTGCGTTCAGGGGCGATGATGATTGTGGAGGCGATTGACCTAAACAGGGCTCTTCCCCAGTACCGATGAGAGTTGACGTGATAGATTGGATGCTACAGCACGAGTGGCGGGACGATTGGTACTGACTTGGGACGACTGCTGCTGACATGACGACCAGTCTAGGTGATGTTGGACGCGCAGACACGTTACTGCCAGTTGAATTGTGGGTGCATGAAATATAGCCACTCGTTGAAGAACGCCAGTGAGTTGGCGATGGTGACTGGTGGATGCTGGATGCACTGCGCAGTGAATCGCTGGATTTAGTGAAATGCTCAGATAGTCGGCAGTGCTTGTGGATATTTATCATCAGCGATGCTGATTGTGTGGCTTGGTATTTCAGTCATCAGTGATGGTTCTAGTAGTTCATAGTTAGATATGACCGTGATGCGATAGTATGCTTGCATGTTTACAATGCAATTTAAACCCTATGACTGCATGAAAGAAAAAAAAAATTCTTCGACCATATTACGCGTGCAGTGACAACCTAGAGAATGGGATTATCCCGGGCACACCTTTCAGCCGAAGAAGACCTGGAAATATGTCGTAGCTGGAAAGACCCTGGAGTCATACATAGTCGCCATCATTGTTAAGAAACCAATTTTTGTATACCTTCGTCATAGAACGACGCCGCCTGGGATGATACCCATGTCTGTACTCCGTCTTTGAGTTCATCATCGTCATCAAAACGCTTGCCACCAAGGAACCGCTTCAGATGAAGGAAAATATGGAAATCACTTGGCGCTAAATCAGGACTAAACAGGGCACACTTGGCAATGAATGTCAGCTGATTTCATTTTTCGTGCATTCAAGAAACGAATCGCGGACCGTAATCACAGTCGGCGGGCTGATCTATTGTCTTGAACATTTGAACAAGCATTCACTACAAGATGGCCACACTATGTGAATGTCTCTAACGTTGCATGTGGTGAGTCAACAGATGAAGGAAACCGTTGCCGTGCGCAACATCATAGCCGCGACGCTATACATGTAATATCCGGCAACGGTACTTACTTAAAATACGTATTTACATATTATCAGTGTACACGGTGGCCCAAAAAAAGTGAGAACATCTCGTTACACACGAGTGTTATTTCAATACATAATATAATTAATTATTATTCTTAATGTAATTTTTTTTTTGCACAATCTTTAACTAATCAGAAATAATCAAAACACCTCCATACTCCACAAATCTGGGCTGTTCGGTGGCCACATGCCTGGCTCGATGTAATATCGATTTTTATCAATTTCCAAAAATATTATGTAATTGTAAAAACTAATTACAGCTATATAGGGGAACAAGTTTCGCTAATTGATAAGCTGATTGCAAGATTGGTCAGCTTTAAAATGTGTATACACCAAATCAGTACGTGCAACGTAAATCGAAAAAAAAAGTGTTATAAATATTTTGCATTCTTTGTATAAACTTCTTTGTCACCAGAGTAGAGAAATAGAAGAACATAGTTAACCTTTACCATACCATGATATAAAATAGCCAAACGCAGCCATGCTGTCAACTCGTGTTACTGTAAATAAGAGTTAGAAAAAATGTTTTTATTAGCTTCAATGGCTTTAATGACACGAATTTACTCTAAATATCGAGCATTAAATTTTGAAAATAATATTAAAAACATAATTTAGAGCATTCATTAAGTCCTATACAATATATCCTTCCTTCTTATCTTTCTTCGTTTAATTAGTGAGAAAGAGACAATTATATTTGTACGTTTGTTGTTCTCTTCACTGTGAAAAGTGTGTGATCTCTGTCTTTCACATCACAAATTGTATTTTTACAAACGTATTAATTTTACAACAGATTGAATGGAAAAAATAATTGTTTTTGTACGATTCCCTTTTCATAATTGGTTTTTCACTAGTTATTCCTGAGCGCTAATATATTCTTTAGGATAATCTAAAATATGAATTTTACGTTGCATGTATTTACCGAAATATTACAGGTTTAATTATGATGGTAGACCTGTGTTACTGCATGGTTTGGGAAGGGTTAAAAAAACGAACATAATGAAAAAAGTTCATGGAGATCCTGTCAACGTGGATGATTTAAGAGGGGTCCGCGTAACAGATAACTAATAAGCCGTGATGTGCAGTAGGTATAGATTTAGGTTATGTTACCCACTGGTAGTACATATATTATATAATATATGTTGTAGATAGGATAATGAATTATTTTAACCAACTAAAGGCGTCGTATATACGACCCTACCGTGTATTTATTCGTGACTTTTTATGACTGAACATGATTCTTTTATTGTTTGAAAATCTATGTAATAACTAAAGAAAATAATTATTTTTATTGACGGTTAACGTAGGAAATAGTTATACCAATTGCTTTTTGTTTTTCCCAAATCAAAAATAAATCGATGCACCGAATGCAAAGAACCATCACGAAATCAACACGTTAAAAACAGTAAGTTAGTAAAATTCGCGAATTAGTAAAAGAGGAAGTAGACACTTTAATTGATTTGCAAACCTTTCAAATGTTATTCTGTTAAAAAAAACAGCACAAGTAACAACTCCATACAAAATGGATCAACCTAAAGAAATTTTCAATTCACTAAATTTCCAATACACTGGCTTAAAAATGTAACGTTGACAAGAGCGCTACGGCTACAGCTGTGGGTTGTCGTGGTATTTTTTAGAACTAACCAATTAAAGTTCGGTATACAGACGGCGCTAATTGTAATTAATCTGCAAATAATGTTTCCGTTCATGTCAATCAATATTATAGATGATTTAATTCACATTTGTTTTCCAGAATTTCTAATAGTAATGCACAGCTGTTTTGCTTGTATGCGCACGTATGATTATCAGTCCTCGTATGCGGTTCGCAAACTTGTCCATTTTGATATCCTTGTTCCATGTGGCTTCGTCAATTACGCCCAACATAAAAATGAAAATATTGGACGTAATGCCAGTGGATCAATCTGATTGTTGCACGCATGCAAAATCGGAAGTGCACCAGATTTACAGGAAGATATTAACCGGATTACAGTTCACATTCCTTTTTTTATGGTTCGCATTGCTGTAATTGAAGCGAGAACATAGAAATGAAATGTATAAGCTTCTAGTAAATTAATGTATATGGGTTACCGGCAAGGTAAAGAATACAAAAAAAAAATACAAATTTAATATATTTTCATTTTTAAAATAAATATTATCACCACATTCTTATTGTGAAGTTGTAATTATTCAGAACACAGCTCTGTGATATTTTGAATATGAATTAAATATATTAATTAGAAAGATATACATATAAAAACAATTTTATCGAAAAATATTGTTGTTGCGCCACCGGGATTCGAAGCTGGATCTCTTTCCAATCTGGGGTGCATTATCCAACTATGCTACAGCGACAGTACTTTTGACGACAAATTTTCGAACTCACACTTAATACATCTATCGTTCCATTATTTGAAAGCCATCTACTTTTATATGTATTTATTTCTAATGAATACATTAACTATTTAGTATTTAAAATATCACACACCAGAGTCCGAATGGTCCAGAGTTCATCTGATTGTTTACTGGCGCCGGTTGCTTTGAACAAGTGTGTACGAGGAAGAGTTCTGTCCAACAAAATATGTCAATACCGCTAAGATCAAACTTGTGCAGTCCTCGGTATGTTATTATTTCTCTATGATATGGAGTTGTGGACCTCGAAGGAGAGATTTGAGGTGTGGGTGTACTACACACATAAAAATCATCCCCCGTCGGCTCAATCAAGTGCCAAAAAAAAAAAAATTCTAGTGACAATTGGGACGCCGAAAGTTCATAAACATCACGATCCTCAGTCACGAGGAATCACATTAGACATTTCATACAACGCCAGCTTTTATGTTTCGCCTGTAACACAAAATGAGTTTGAAAAAGTTTTATGGCAAAGAACTGGCATTAAATCTCTCGCTGGTCATTTTATATTACCCTCAGTAAAACATCTAAATATACCACCGAGAAATATTTTTATTATGTACTTTGGTCGTTATTCATAAAAAAATAAAAAATAAATTGTTTTGGTTCGCTACCGCTCGTTTGCATGGCGAGGATAATAATTTTCTGTGATGTCATTTTATTAAATATCAATTAATAATTAAATTATTATTACAACTCCCTCTTGCTCTCATTCAACTGTAGTCCTCAAGATTGAGGATCATGATTTTCCGAGGATATATTTCAGTATAGTCGGTCGCTTCATGTAAATCCTGATGCTTCACTTGATCGATCTACTGCGCAGGGTTCACGTGGTCTTCTTTTACGCTTTGCACATTTGAGCAGACAACGAGCCTCTTCTAGCATTGTAAACAAAAATTGAAGAATTTTTTAAGGCTTCTGGTTGAAGGCGCATTTTTTTACTTTACACTTGATTGCAGGGTCCAAGATTCGACTTTATAGATGAAAATGAAAAACTTTAAAGCTTTCACTGTATATTTTTGAGAGTTGGATCAAGCCGTCTTTAGCATCCGATTTTCAGCGGTATACTTCTTTTCACATTCTCTAGAGATGGTGCATCAGTGAGAGAGTGAAACAGTGCAATGAATGGAATGTTGAATATTTATTTTAAAAATACTAATTTGAATTATTAAGATGTTTGTATACGTACTTACCGGCATTAAAAAAAAACAGTAGTGAGGTTTGTGGACGCCCTAAACGTGCCTCACAGTTGCCTGAACGTGAAATCAGGCTGTTAAGAGCTGATGGATAGATCTTGTGGACTGTATCGATTAAAATTAATGTTTAGTTGACACAACCCGGATTGTATTCAGCTTTCTAAATTCAATTCGGGGAAAATCTGCCATTATTTGAATAATGGCAGATTTTCACCTCCACTTGACTCGCACTTTTGTAGTGAAGAACGGAGATATCACTGCACTCCCGGATGCTGTAGAATACCGCTTCTTTTTTGTGGTCCTGATTTTATGCATGGAGACACTTTCAATCCACAATAAAAGCCTATTGACAGGTCCGCGTCGAAATGCAATCTGGTCACACGTAATAGTTGGTCAGAGCGGGAAAGTTATATTAATGTTATTCTAAAGACGAAATGCACATGCAGTACTCGACTTGCTCCAACAATAGACATAAACACTCCCGGTACCGACGTCAGGTGATGTACCACAATAGCATTAACTGATAATCATCGGGAAGGCTGAATGCCTTCAGTAGCTACTTGCGCGTAACTATGAATAAATCTCGTGTCAACCATATCACACTTATTCCTCGCACTCCGAGATATCCTTAAACGAACACGTGGAAAACTGAAAGAAATGGTACCCCAGCCTCCATACATACAATCTTCCGATCAACACTTTCGTGAACACCATTCACACAATACAATCATTTTTCTAGTTTAATAACCAAAATGTCTAACCATAAAATTGAACATGCTAAGCACCCAGAGGTACACTAGAAAAGTGCTTCGGACCTCTAACAAGAGCGTTACAAAATAAAAGTATTTTGCATTCGGTGAGCATTTTCTTACCGCCATAAAATAATTTATGACCCAGGTGACCTCAGCTGATCTAACTGGGTCAAGTTAGTCTTGATACAGAGCGCACGTTTCTATTTTCTTTTATAATATCATAAAAGTGCAGAAACTAAATTTAAGACGATCGCTGAAATGACCCAAGAAATGAGACCGTTTATTTTCATGGAAATTTTTATATAAGACAGTGTGGCCCTGGAAAAGTATTCTATTACTCGAGCAGGAGAATCCAAAATATAACCAAATATATTTTTAAACATCAATCTGATTAACTTGTCAAGATGAAAGTGTTACATGCGAAGAAAATACTCTATTTTCCATTTTAGTAATGGTTTTCTTCTAGTAATCTTCACAAGATTTGGAACATTGGCTTTATTAGAATTAATATCTCTTCACATACCATCTAGATCGACCCGGCAGTCCGCAATCTTTCACATTCCTAGAAGTGGAACATCTTACATACAAAATTAATTCATTAGCATTACTACGCTTAAATAGTTATTTTTATGAACCACCTCAATCTTAATTTTGGCCAATAATTCTACCTATAAACACATCTTGCTCTCCTTTTACCGCAACAACCTAAACATACTTATGTGCCTAAACATTTCTGTGGATTTTCATAAATAGTATCACATGTTAAATATTTATTATGTTAGTTATATAATAAGTTTACACTGTTAAAATCGCTTAATAAAATAAAATTAAAATGCTGTAGTTTTTGTTTTTTTTCGATATTTCTAATTTATATTAAATTTGGGTTAAATCCTAAACAAATAAATAACCTAACAAAAATGATTTCAGCTTGAAACTAAGTAAAATGTACAATCCAAGTTATTGTGTTATTTGTAGAAATTGTTTGTGTCGGAATTAATTAATTTACATTTAACCTTTACGTTATAGTTCGGGGTAACGTAGTAATGTACCCAGTCGTAAATTGCTTGTCATGTTTCATTAATTTCATAAAATATCATATTTCTGTTCGTAAAAAAGACTCGTACGTTACCACCACGCCGTTTCCCCGCGGGGGTTGGTAGAGAGGATGGTGCGCCACACTCTTCTGTCCTGACACACAATTCTCGCCTCATCCACATTCATACAAGACCATCCTCCATTATCCGGTTTACCTGGCCGTGCCAAGTCTTCCGCGGACGTCCATCTACTTGCGTCATATATCTTTCTTACCATTCTCTCCCCCATATGACCAAACCACCTAAGTGAACCTTTTTTAATCTTACTCACTATACTAAGATCAGCTTTACATTCTTTCCATAAAATTTCTTTTACATAACTGGATCTGTCACATGCCTAAGTGATCTTATTTCCATTGCATTCAGTCTAATTTCGTTCCTCTTCTGCCAACTTCACGCCTCACTTCCATACATCAGTGTCGGTACCAGGACTCTATTGTAAACCGCTAGACTTGTCTCAGCTGACAATTTACCGTTAGATATAATTCCATTCAAAGCGCCGTTCACTTTATTCCCTGCAGTCACTCTCCTTTCGATATCTTTCCGTTTCTATCGAACATACTTCCCAAATACACAAATTCATCTACTTGTTCCAAACATTCATTACCCACAAGTATTTTGCAGGGTGTTTTGCTTTCCTCCTTCTCGAATACCATCCCTTTCGACTTGTTGCCATTCATAATAAGATCGCTTTCCTTGCATAAGTAAAAAGTCTATCCCGGCAAATATTTGGTTGCATAGATTTCATTAGTGATGGGCATAAAGTCACGAACTGTGAGTCAATCGCTGATATCTTTGAGTCACACTCACTATCAGTGATTAATTATTGAAAACATCGTGATTCGTAAATTGATATTTTATTATTATTATTTGAATATTTCGGCAAACGGCACTGATAACATTTTTCACAAATGTATGTGCAAATGTGCAAATTTGAAAAAATGGCGTCATAATCATGAACAGTGTCATCTAGTAAACTATGCTAAAACAAATGTTTGCTGGAAATTTGAAGGTTTACGTAAAACAGCAAATGCTGGAAATCTGATCAAAAAATACACTTTTATTTTTAATATTAAGGAGAACACATTCTTATTGTGAAGTTGTAATTATTCATAACAGACGGTCTGTGATGTTTTAAATACTAATTTAATGTATTAATTATAAATATATACATATAAAATCAATTTTGTCGAAAAATATTGTTTTTGCGCGGCTGGCGGCGAGTGTGGAGCGAGCGCCGCACGGCGTTTTGCAGTAAAAATTGAGAAATATTATCGCAACGAGGCGTATTTAGACGCGGTGTGTACGGGAGATATGTCCCTGTCAGTGTCCCTGAGAGTGGCGAACTTTGTTTGAAAGTCATATTAGTCATAGAAGATTTGCATCTCACCATGTACTTACATTGTCGGGTTTCTCATGCTTAATGTAATTAAAGTTTACACATCGAGCGTTGTCTTTGTTTGAGACTATTCCCATCAATCCGAGCCAGCCATACCGACACCACACACACACACATATACCCACACACTGAGCCTAGCACTAGTACTAGTAATATACTACAACTAGTACGATTAAAAAATAAAACGAAAACTGTAAAACATGTTCAGATACGTTTCAATATATAATACCAAATTAATGACATCTGGAATTACTGCCCACTTGCATATATGATAGAACAGATTCCGAAAATGTTTCCCACATCTCTTTAAAGATTTATTTCCCCGTGAAATCTTTAATAAATAAATATTTAATCACAGATCGTCACTTGAATATTATCAATTTGAAAAATAATAATCAAACACATTAATTTCAATTGATGCCAGATATTGCCAGTGGAATTAAAAAAAATCAAATTATTTATAACGAAAATAAATGGAGATCAGCTGTGTAGTATTTTTTCAGGTTGCGAAGCGTGCTCTTATTTATTTTTTTATTTAACATATAAAACAAAAAATTTTGAGAAGTAAAAAATTAAAACGTAAAAATAAACAGAAAATATAATATATGAATTTAAGATATATGATCCGTTTGATGTACGAGTATATTATATTCCATGCCTCGTAAGGAATATTTGCCATGTGAGCGAACAAGGATAAATAAGATGCCTACTTATAATATGTATTTATATACAAACACAAATTATCTATATTGATCCTAGATATACGCCGTCTTGGACATTTATATGAGTATTAAACCTATACGGCTCGAGTCCAAGGATGAGATTTTTATCTCGAGACAATATCCGAAATAAGCTCCCGACTCTCAACTCTCAACCCATCGTGTTCACACCACGTTTTGCCACTAGTCTCATGGCTTTCTTTAAGCGTGTCAAAAGTCAAATCGCGCCCATGGACAACAAATCACTTAATATATTCATCTAAAGTTTTTAATATTATTTCTTTCATTTCTTCATCGCCCGTGGTATGAAATTTTTAATAAAAATGTCCTTATATAATTTAGAATTAATTTAGTAAACAGTTTTCTAATTTGAGTCATGCAAAGTATATTTACGAATTTATTACAATTAGCGCCGTCTGTGTACCAGTAGAAACTTTAATGGCTTAGTTCTTAAAACTACCACGACAACCCACCGCTACAGCCGCAGCGCTAGTAGCTACAATCGACGCACTGGCAACTATCGTCTACTTTCAAGCTAGTGAATTACTCAAGTCATAAAATTGGCTATTTATTGAATTGAAAATTCCTTTCGGTTGATCCGTTTTGTATGGAGTCATTACCTATGGTGTTTTTGAACAAAATAACATTAGAAAGGCTTTACAATTGCGTGCAAATCATTCAAGTGTCTACTTCCTCTTTTACTAATTCGCGAATCTTACTGTTTTTAACGAGTTGATTTCACGTTTTATGTGTTCGAGGTGTATGAATTTATTTTTGATTTGGGAAAAAACAATTAGCAATTCGCGGAACTATTAATAACCTTTAATAAAATGAATTATTTCCTTAGATATTACGTAAAACATTTTCAAACAATAAAATAATGTCCACACATTTTGTATATTATTTTTTATATGGGTAAGATAGTATTCTTTTACGTTAAACACTATTAATAGTACTCTAAAATTACAACTAAATACATGGCCGATTTATTTTGCCTAAAGACGTTGGTCAAACGAAACTTCCATACATATACTATATGTGATTGTATAAAATTCGTAACAGCATAACCTAAATCTATACCCACTGCACGCCACTGGGTGATTTTTTAAACTTTGAATCTGTATATCGCGGGATGAGTACTTAATTGTTCTAACAGTATATTTTCAAATTTTACATCAGAGCAAAAATAAGAATGCTCTCATTTTATTTATTTATTTTGATACTTTATTTGCAAAAGTGAAATTTATATAATAAATTAACAATAAAATGAAAGATTCATTTAGCAGACTAAAAATCTTTATTATCAAAAAAACATGGAACAAAATTTTTATGACATGATTTTTTTCATACCATACAAATATTGTTCTAACAACAATTGAATGTAAATATATTATATTTTAATCAATTAATTCTTCATTTACTTGCATTTACAGTGCACTTTAAAATAATTTACACACAATTTGTAAGTGCACTGTCTATTTATCGATATTTGGAAAACCGATGTATACGGTTACAGGGGTCTCTCATTTATGAACCCGAGATAATATATACAGGGTGGCCCTTAAAAAGATAGAACATTTCGTAAAATGTGATACAATTACAACAAAATTAGTTTAACTATATCAACAATAGCTTAAATAGTTTACTAATTTACTTACTTACCTATATTACGTTTTATTTCGAGAATTTCCGGTCGCCATCTTTGATGATTAATTTTCCCATTGTTTATATTTGGTATTTTCAAATTGTTGCCCAGAATGACAAAAATCTTCTGATCAAAAATTTGCGAATTTAAAAACGTTGGAGTGCTAGGAAAATGATTAACGAGTTTCAAAACAAAGTCTGGACTTTAGCTAGGCATTACAGCATATCTGGATATTACAGCAAGACGGAGCTCCATCTCACACAACCAGAAATGCAATAAACTTTCTTCGTCGTGAGAATGTTAATTTCATCGAGCCAGGCATGTGGTCACCAAACAGCCCAGTGGATGATGTAATATAGGGTGTTTTGATGATTTTTGATTAGCTAAATATTGTGCATAAAAAACTACATTAAGAATTATAATTAATTATATTATGTTTTGAAATAACTCATGTGTTACTACGGAGAAATTCTCACATTTTTTGGGCTACCCTGTATATTTTTTAATTGAATTTTTAGCTTATAAAGAGTACATTTAAAATAAAGGTAATTGCTTTACTAGAGAAGTCTGCTCCAAAGCACTTACCTATACAGTATTTTCAATTTGTTATATATATTGTTATTTTCTACTCACATCAAGCAACCGTTTTGGTTTAAATTCAATAATTACTTTTGCCTCTTTGAGATCTAGTTGCAATTTATTATATATTCGCGGAGCACAAAATAGAAAAGATCGTTGCCCAAATTATGTGTTCATTTTTGGCACTAAAAAGTTTTCGAAGGTTTTACTATAATACTAGTTAATAATAAAAAAAAATTAAGTATTATAACACACAAAAGTTTTTTGAGTTACTCTTGCATATTAAACTTTGATGATTTACCGATTTTTCGGATCCCATTACAGACACGTCAAAATGTATGAATTTTATTGAGGTACGCCTGTGAATGGAAATTGCTTTAAATTGATTTTGTTCCTGGCAGTATGTCATAATGTATAGGGCGAGGATTAGTCACAAAAGAGCTTCGTAACTGCTATCACCCGGGGGTCAGGTTCGACATTCGGGTGATTATCCAGCGATTCTAAAGGTTCCTACCGAAGTGATGGAATACCATGAATGATTGCAAATTTATTCAACGATTAGTGATTGGATTCTTTTGAACCAGAGTGAACTACTAACTGAATAATTATTTTAAATATGAATTAAATATATTAATTAGAAAGATACACATATAAAATCAATTTTATCGAAAAATATTGTTGTTGCGCCACCGGGATTCGAACCTGGATCTCTTTCCTAACCGGGGATGGTGCATTATCCAACTATGCTACAGCGACAATATTTTTAGCGACAATTTTCGAACCTATATGTGTTACCTTTTTGATATTAATACATTTAATCGTTCCATTATTTGACAGAGCCATCTACCTTATTTTTACAGAATCTCAAATACCTTTGAGTAAACTGATAGCAGACGCCAAAATTGTCGCTAAAAATATTGTCGCTGTAGCATAGTTGGATAATGCATCTTCCTCGGTTAGGAAAGAGATCCAGGTTCGAATCCTGGTGGCGCAACAACAATATTTTTTGATAAAATTGATTTTATACGTATATCTTTCTAATTAATATATTTAATTAATATTGAAAATATCACAGACCGTCTGTTCTGAATAATTACAGTGTTTAGTGTTCTCCTAAAAAAATGAATAATTATCATCAAAAACTTTCGAGTCACAATGTTTTGTGTTGGTAATATCACAATATTTTTGGATTTAAAATAGCTTTGTTTATGTAAATACCTTCGATAGCTGGTTCCCAGGTTGATATGACACATGATATATGAACCGCACTAACCTTTTTAATTTTGCTGTCTTTCTGGTTCGATGTTGTTGTTCTTTTTAGCGGGTTGTCTTCTTTAGAGTTCGATCGACCGGAATGTAATGAGAATGACGCCTGTCGGTTACCGTATTCTTAGCCTTCCGAAAAAAGGCGGCAATACTCACACACCGAAAAAAGTGCAGTGGTAATTACCAGTATCCTCTCAATAGTGCGATATTAAATAAAGCGTTACATTTGTATTTTATGTGGGGAGAAAATTGCTTTTCTTCGTTTTTCAACCCTTATGGAAACGCAACTCAAAGGTGTGTAAAATTTGAAATATTGAAACAAAACAAATAAATATGTGAAAAATTCTAGTTGGTGTTTATAAAAAATATGTAAGTACAGTTATTAATAGTAGACAGACCTTGATTAGATTCACCAAGACCTATCTTTGAAGTTGAAGTTGGTTGTTGCCAATTGTTTGTTGT
The DNA here is from genome assembly GCA_031772225.1 of Eubasilissa splendida. NCBI lineage: Eukaryota > Metazoa > Arthropoda > Insecta > Trichoptera > Phryganeidae > Eubasilissa > Eubasilissa splendida. Next base: position 3,599,204 of record CM062858.1, read on the forward strand.
TAGTTGCCAGCTCGGTGAAGAAGAAGAACAGATAATACTAATAAACTGATAATACTGATAATAATAGATAAACAGAACAGAAGAACAGAAGAAGAAGAAGATAGAACACTTCTCTTACGTCTCAAGGTGTGCTCGAGGTCCGACTCAATATATGCTTTTATGGTCAGGGTATCAAAATAAAAGGTTTATGTACATTTAGTACGGAATGACATATATTCAGTTAAAATATTATGAACCGAACAAAGACAGTATAGAGTTGAAATGTTGTGGTGGCGAAAAATAAGATAAAAAGTCTACATAGGAAGATCACATATCGTAATTTAGAAGATACAACATAAGTACTTGGTGTTTTTGCGTGTGCGGTATTGAGGCCGTCACATCACTCTTGGCAAAATTACAATAATTTTTTCTAGTTTCTTGTAAGATTATGCCTGAACGTGGACACTGGGGAGACATCGAACGGATATTAAAATCATACTCGACAGAGTCTAATTATTATAATAAAATATGGCTTGCCTTATCAAGAAATAACGGGACGAGATGTTTGTTTAACTAGAGATGGTCGGGTATGGTTTTATTATGTGGGAAAGTTTGATCAGAACTCGCTTGTTGGTCAGTAACAGTGCTCCGGTTTATAAATAATTTTTAATAATAAAATGTTATGGAAATGTAAAGTGTCAAATAGTTATAGACAACAAAGTTTTAAGATAGAAATAAAATGTATTACAGGACAAGTACAGTTTGATGAAGTAATTCGAGGTTGTTATAATTTCTGCGGTGGTCGAAGATAACTTTACATTGTTAATTGGGTTCAAACGGAGAAACCTGAAGGGATCACTTTTGGCGAGAGCGTGAATGTTCGGAGTATAGATTTCGAAGAGGTGGAGGTTTATGTAAATGCGGAACACTGAAGGGCGCACGGTATCCTAGTTTCAAAAGTGGAACATGGTGACGGCGTATCTACTGACACGCGCAGCCTGGAGTCGTCGGGTGGGCAGAGGCGATCTTCCTGGATGAAGATGAAGGGGGTGACTTCTTGGTGGATGCGATGGAGAAAGTAGCAATTCCGGGTAGTTAAGAAATTATTGGTAATATATTACGGCAAAATTCTTATAAGCTTTTGTATATTATAAACGCGATAGGTCGAGGTAACTATTTTGGATTTTAGAAAAATTTCCTGTGACATCCCGAGTAAATTATTATCTCACATAGTTACGAATATTACAACTGAATATGAATACAAAATATTCTCGAGATAGATTGTTTTACCGAGCCTGATACATTTTACAAGAGGGATCGGAAATACTTACGGACGCGCCTCTAGATGGAATAGATGTTGATTTTTTTCTGCTCGGGAGACCAAGGGGGGGTCGCTTATACAGCGATCCTACCAACGGCGATCAGCAAATTTGGGGAGAGGGAAAAACGAAATTACAGAACACCTTCGAAATAGACTAGGCAGTGGTTTCCATACAGTAGGAACTCGTGACGCGATCATTCTGGTTTTGTTGGAATAGCACTCGAATTGTCTATTTTTAGAATGTACTTCCTGTGTGCGCGCGATTTTAACGGTATTGTCTGACGAAATTGCGCGTAATATTAATATTTGCGCGGAGTCAATTTTGAAGTTATTTAAAAGTGGTTATTATTTTTTATAAATGTTTCTTTTAGGAAGATTTAGTAATTTAGGATCAAAAAATTTTGGCGAAATAATATACATGACAAATTGTGAATTTTCAAAGAAAATAAAACCGTTTGAATTAGTTGTCCTTCCCTCAGGCAGAACGAATATATCGATGAATATGAGGTCACCCTAATAGACATTCATGTTTCTATTCCATTTCAATTCTATTCAAATTTGTGTATAGGGTTTGGTAACATCTGAACATTCCCACGCTGAAGAAAATCCTTGAGTTTTGACGTAAAATATGTGTATCTTTGGAATTATAGGTAAACATTAAACTAATTACCATATTTGTGACAATTCATGTATGATAAGAATATCAGAATTGAAAATTCAATACAAATTATAATTGAATAAAAATAAATACAGTGAAATTAAAAATGTTCATTGGTTTTCACGACTGTTCAGAAACTTCTGTGTACAATTTTCTGAGTCAATCTGCCATATATATCTTATTTTTCTGCCTATCCCATTACGTACTGGCTTGCAGTACCGTGTCGAAAGCAGGATTTGTCATATTTGGCATATTTAGGTACTGTGTTATTAAATAAACACACGGAATAAATAATTGTACGAAGAGGCTTCCGGTCCTCAGGACCAGTATTGTTATTATTAGTCTGCGCCTACTGTGAGAGACAAAATGCGACCCTGAGGTTTATAAAGACAGTTGTAGACGGCAACCTCCTTCTCCATTACATTACCCGGCATCTGCTTCGTTCTCCTGTTATCCCTTACTGGTGTTTAGAAACTGTGGTAGGTGCTTCGTCTAGACGTGAGATCGTATATAGAAGTTGTCAGGAAGAAGAGATCACTGTATGACTGGCAAGCTGCCTGTCGGTGTTTCGGTCGAGACCTTCCATCAGAGTTTGACTCATTCAGCATTTTTTCTATAATAGTTAATAGCTTTCTGTACGTCATTTATAACATCTCTAAAGTCAAACTCTGAGTCTAGATTGAACAATTGGTGATAACATGTATCCTAGACCTTATATAACCTCATGTATCCTTATGTATCCTAGACCTTATAGACCTTATATGACCTAAAATATGTGTAGCCTTTTAAAATCTGGACATTATGCGACAGACATACGTTTTTGATGTTATAAGAACTGCCGTAAAGAAATACGGTTTCAAATTTGATGTGCAATATTTGAATATGTTCCAAGAACACACAATTACTGGATTTTCACCTACAAAGAAACTGTTATTAAACAAATAATAGAAATCTCATAGACTCGAAGCTATGTTTATTATATTTAATGCAAAGATATGAAAGCATGGGTAATTACAAGCCTTACGTGATCACTAACGTTCAATAACGTTCACATTTCTTTCCATTAAATATAATTGTGATGTCCTTGGATTGTACCGATGTATGTGTGCGTATGTGAGCCTCACCGCCCACGCGGGACATGTGTATGTGTGAATGCGTGTGTATGAGCGGATATAAATAGTGGTCACACACGGGGCGCGGTCTCTGTTAGAGCGCTACCGTTCGTCACCTTATTAGTGATTCGTCTTGTATATCAATTGTATCTTACTGTAATATATAGATATTTGTTATTCAGAATCAAACAACAGCATAGTACACTTAAAGATAGTACTAGATCGCGTCGGAGTACAGAAGCAAGACAGATCGGATCTCACAGTTGAATTTTTATAAAAAGTTAATTATAAAGGTTGTTTTTATTTTCCTCAGGGTTCCCGCACCTCATGTGGTCGCGGCGCGCGCATACCGCATGTCCATGTCCGGTGGCACCGGGATAGCCGCCCCGACGCCGACGCCCACAGCCCCGCCGCTGTACCGCCTGGCCCGCCTGCTGGCCCAGACCCCGGGGTCCAAGGGTCCGCCCGCGCAGCCTGCTCCCCCTCCGGAGGACGGGGGCGTCAGGAGGCTCAGCTGGGAGAGGTGAGTTGATACAATGAAGATGATGCTCATATATATGTCGGATATATATGAATATTATACATTTATTACTTATATTAATCATTAAAAAAATATATGTAAATTTCTGTGTAAAAGTGCTAAAAATGTGATAAAACATTGATCATCACAAACGACAGCATAAAGACGCATATAACACGTCTAACTCGGCCAGCGCACGACGATCGGCATCCGGCACCCCGCGTACCGCGCTCTGCGCCGTCCGCTTCTCTCCGCACGTACACATACGCGTATTGACAAATTCACGTCAGGTTCTTCGAGAAAAGATTTTTTATTGTTGGGTATAGAGAATACTTATTATATATTGTAATTATTTTATCCAATACATAAATATATTACGGAGGAATACCTAAAATATGAGCTCTGTATTTAGAATATTTATAGAGATATTAACATAATTATAGCCAATGATAACTCAGTTTACATCATCGGAGAGGAAAGGTTAATTGAGATAATATTAAATGCATTAATTAGAAAAATATACCTTTAAATATGATCTCTGTATTTAGTATATTTACTGAGATATTCACATAATTAGAGACGATGTCAATTCTATTTACATCATTGGGGAGGATTGGTTGAATATCCGGTATATAGGGTGGAGACCGTACTGTTTTGAAATAGTGTTTTGATGTTTAAAATTTGTGAAGGCATATGGTAGTTAATCTTCTGATTCACCTTTCTTATCGTGGTGTGAGTGCTGTTTCTCCTAATAATCACCCATTCGCTCATATGTTCGTTTGGTTATGATCGCAGAGTGTGTGGCTAGACTAGAGCAGGTGTGGAGACGAGAAAGACTACTGGCTTGTGGTCGGAACGACGGCGACGAGTGATCAGGAACCGGATTTCTTGGGTTACGGGCGCATGTTATTGGTGTATGGTGGCGTCGGTACCGGATGTGCTGTTAGGAACGCTTTTTTATGCACCGGTAAATGTGAGTTTTGTTCATCTCTTAGGTGGTGCTTATCTTAATGCCTTCGATAGCTGGTTCCCAGGTTTCCGATTAACAATAAGCATACATATGATATATGAACTGCACTAACCTTTCTAATTTTGCTGTCTTTCTGGTCCGATGTTGTTGTTCTTCTAGCTGGGTTGTCTTCTTTAGATTTTGACCGACCAAAGCGCGCACTGGTGGTTTATTTGGACTGCTGGACTTGTCAAAGCAAGAGATGTTATAAGAATGACGTCTGTCGGTTACCGTCTTCTTAACTTTTCGAAAAAAAGGCGGCAATACTCACTCACGCACATGTACATTATTATAAATCAGGAAACCCAGTGGTGTTAATCAAAGTAACAAAGCGCTTAAACAGGTGATTTGGCCATCTTAAACAAATGAATGAAGAGGCAAGAATGTGTGTGTATTGATAGCACTAGAAATAGAGGACGTCCGCGGAAGACCAGGTAAACCAGAACTGGATCTGGTCTAGAAAATAAATTGCTAAGTATACTAATAAGTTCAATCGTCACAAAAAAATAAAATGAAAAATACATCGGTCGCCATCTTTGATTGTTAATTTTCCCATTGTTTATATTTGGTTATTTCAAATTGTTGCCCACAATGACAAAATAAAATTTTTAAATGATCAAAAAGTTTCAAAATAAAGCTTGGAGTACAGCTAGACATTACAGCATAACTGGACATTACATCAGAACGGAGCTCCATCTCACACAACCAGATGTCCAGATTTAAACCCAGTAGGTTATGTAATATGGGGTGTTTTGATAATTTCTGATTATCTAAAAATTGTGCAAAAAAAAATTGGAAAAAAATTCTGAATTATAATTAATTATATTATGCTTTGAAATAAGTCTCGTCCCCGATCCGATTAGGATAAAAGGGTGTGAAGAAATTTAAAATCAGAAAGATTATTTGATTCGAATATTGCAAAAATGTGCCACTTCGCTGAAATGTAGTTCTCCTGAAGATGATTTTAAATTTGGTCCCTTAATCCTTGTATCTATCGTAGAATTAGCTCCAACGTCAAAATATTAATGGTAGTCTCAATGAGACATGACGCGTATCTTATCTCATCTACCCAATGAAGAGCGCTTTGTGTGCAGGGCTGAACGCCTGGAATTTGATTGGAGCTCATTTAAACGGAACGCGCTATTCGCATTATCATATCGGACTCGGAGACGAATCTTTGATCAAATTCACTTAGACATGTCAAATAATTGAGACTTAATCCTCAAGGTCATGAATATAGTATATTAATAAAATAAAACACAATCATTTTGTATGAAACCATGAATTTTATTAATCCTTAACTGGTTTCGCTGAGTTCAAGCTTCGTCAGGGGGTATTTAAAACTAACAATAAATACAATAAGAATGCACTTATATATACATGAAGAGGGCGGCAGAATATAAAATAACATGCGAAAGACAGAGACAGAATACATATACATTTAAACAGAACATCAAGGAAGGAGAAAGAACGATGTTGATAGATATTAAATTGTACTTTCTCCTCCATTATTGTTCTGTCTAAATGTATATGTATTCTGTCTCTCTTTGTATTTATTGTTAGTTTTAAATACGCCCTGAAGAAGCTTGAGCTAAGCAAGATTCGTGGATTTAAACGAAGTAATTGTGTTTTATTTAATCTAATATGTCAAACCACAAAGTAATTTACTCAAATATATGTTCCATCACATGCCACTATGTGTGGGCAGATTTTGATTTTATTTTAGGAAACTAGAAAAAAAAATGTAATTGTTATTTTTTATTATACTTTCGATGAAACTAAAGATACTTTTGATGAAACTAAAGATACTTTTGATGAAATTAAAGAAACGGAATAATCGTTATTTTTTTGTTTTACTATTGATGTTTATGGTAATCGATTTCGACACCGCTGTATCTTCGTCAAGACGTACAAATCGTACTGATGAAATGAAGAGGGCGTGGCCGCAATCGTGGTGAGAGTTGGGGTGAGATACACATCATTTTCATCAGCTTGTGTCTCTTCAGAGCCTACTTTCTCTACAAACCATCATCTCTTCGACAGATATGCCCACTTGAGCTCGCAAATTTTTTGGGTAACCTTTTGTGAATAAATCTGTGATTTACTGCAAGTTCTCTTTTACCCATGTAACGCTTACCTAATTTTGAATCAAAGTTGAACACAACGATGGTTTGAGATTGGAGGTAAACAACACTCATTTCACTACCTCAAGGTGCCCTTGATATCGTATACTTGTAGTAAGCTGGAAAGGCATCTATTAAATCAACTTTAATCTAGTACTGTGACGTCCGCCGTGCGCCGCCATGGCGCAACTGGCGCCACGTAGCGGGCCGGCCGGGCATTTAATTTTTAACCCAAATTTTGGCAGAATTAATTACATAAAAAATTGTTTTGTGATCCGCTCTACATCAAAATATAATGCCGTGAATTCTTCTAATAACTTAGACATTTTCAACCATAAATTGCTTCCCTTTAAAATTAAACAAAGCCAACTTTTCAATAACAATTAACATAAATTGTATATATTTCATCCCTTTTCCCTCCCCTCTTTACCCTTTCCACTTTGTATGTTCAGTTTAAAAACATTCTATTGTTTCGTTTTTCAGTAATTTTTTTTTGAGATGTACTATTTTTAAGTTTATTATGTGTAGGTATATTGTAATGTAAAAGTCTTTTTGTTTATCAGTTTGTTTGTGTATACTTCGCTGGTGTTATTTTTATATATTATGCTATCATTAGTTACTATTGTTAAACCGTTTGTTTCTCAAAAATAAAATATAATTTTGCCAGGCACATCTTCACATTTTATCGAATTATTAAACTCTTTTCATGTGAGCACTCTTTTGCTCACGCCACGTACAGTGTATTAATACACTGCATTCCTCACTGTAAGCCAAGTGGAATACTAAAATATCTAAACAAAAATGATAGTCAGAATTATTTTTCTACCATTTCATTGTTTATTTTCGTACAGTTCGACTCTGTGAATCCGCTATAGACAAGGAGAACGGCTCTTGTCGCAAAATAATGACTGGAAGCTTAATCCTCTTCTAAATAATGATCACAGCATCATAATCTTGGATCAGCCAGGGTGCCAGCGACTCATTGAGATCAGGGTATACTTTTAAACGAGCCGTTTCTTGAGTCAAATTTTACAATTTAATTTTCTTTATGAACTAAAGGTTTACAGACATTTACACTATCGGTAAAGAGAGTGTCTAAGTAGATGGTAATGCTTTAGAGCTTCATCAAGAGCCGGCACATTGTTGATTTTGGCCTTCGGTACATTTAAAAATATTTCCTATCTGTAACTGTAAGTGATAAAAACTTTTGAAGTCTCTTAATAGATATACAATTATGATTTCTACTAATCTGCGTTTTATATATCATCATTTAAGCCCGGCGGTGTTTGGAACATTGTTCGCCCTTAATTGTTCGCCCATAATTGTTCGCCCATAATTGTTCGTCCACAGTTGCTATCGTTCTCCGCATATATTGCAAACACAATTGACGACGTTTGAATTGTTTAGTTTTTCGCTTTAAACTTTTTTGTGCCTTTGTAGATCTGCAAAAGGCGTATGATAGAGTTGTAAAAGAAAGGTTATGGAAGGTACTCTCCGTGTACAGGGTGAATACTAAACTATCGAACACAAAGTTCTGCATGTGTAAGAATCAATGCATTAAATGCTAATTTTAATGTATTAATTATAAATATATACATATAAAATCAATTTTGTCGAAAAATATTGTTTTTGCGCTACCGGGATCTCTATTTCCAATCCGGGGAAGTATACTACCGATTGTGTTATAGCGCCAGTATTTTTCATGACAAATTTTCGAACTTATATGTTTCACTTTTTCAAATTAATACATCTGTCGTTCCATTATTTGAAAGCCATCTACATTCTTCAGGCACGAATGTGATGTGTCTTCGCGGCTGTTTATTTTGTATATGGATAATTGTGTGAAAGAACTGGAATGTATGAATGTAGGAGCAAAAATGGGCGATTTGATTGTATGCTGTTTATTGTACGCCGATGATGCAGTATTAATGAACAAGAATTAAAGAGTCTAGTGAGTAAAATGTACGATATATGCAGGGAAAGCGACCTTATTATGAATGTCAACAAGTCGAAAGTGATGGTATTTGAGAAGGAGGAAAGCAAGACATCGTGCAAAATACTTTCTTTTATAGAAACGGAAAGGAACTGAGGAAGATATCGAAAGGAGGGTGACTGCAGGGAACAGAGTGAATGGCGCATTGAATGGAACTTCTCAACCGAGGCAAGACAAGGAGTACACAATTTTTTTGGGCCATCCTGTATTTGTGGCATGTTGCGCCGTCTTGTTGAAACCACAGCTCTCCCACATTAATGCCATTCACTTGGGAAACGAAAAAGTCAGTAATCATGGATCTGTAGCGCTCTCCATTGACTGTAGCGTTCTGGTCGGCATCATTTTTGAAGAAGCAACAGCTTCTTCGATGCGCACTGTACGACATCTCTGCGGATGTGTATTATCAATTAGAGTACGCGTGGTGCGAAAACGATCCATGGTTATTCGAATTACTTGCTCGGATAGACTATTATGTCGACAAATCACGATTTTCGAAATAAATTTGCTAAGTCTATTCACGATGAAATGGCAAACCGAACTGAGCACAAATCAGCTGTCAGCTGCCAAAATGGCTACCGCGCGTTGCCAATTCGAAAAACAAACCTCTAAATAAACAACACCTTTACTATTATATTGTCTTACAGTGAGAATAGTGGAGAGACGGAGAGTTGTAACTCAGGATAAACTCTAAAAAAATAACATTACAATTAGAATGAGTTATTCAATGATTCTTACATATTTGTACTTCCCTCATACATAGATACAAATGACTGTATCAGTTGACCATGCATATTCTTCTATATCCAAGTAAGATTTAATAAAATTAATATTATACACGGATTAAAACGACGATAAATTTTGAATGATAGAAATATTGTCGACAATCTCTCAGGCGATAGAAAATTTCATCAAAATTAGAGTATTAGTTGAAACCTGGTCAGCAAGGACATGAAAATGGAACACTCATTCGAACCGTACTGCTAGAAAAAGATGCCGAGAGTCTCGTGGAAGCGACATTCAGTCACGAAAGTCCTGCAATACTTTGGCCATGTTGCTTGCTAAGACTGTCTAGTGAGCTGGACACAATTTGACATCTTTGTATAAAAATATATACTGGCTACCTAGCGTCACGAGAGGACTGTTTCATCACCGTTTTTCGTATAGGTACCAGCATCTTTTGCAGAACTAAACAACGTCACTTCATTTGTATTTAAAATCGTGTTACATTACGTAATCGGTATTAAATAAATAAAGAGTTTTGCATTTTGCATAAATTAGTTAGTAGAAATATGAGAAAGAAAGGAAGGCACTTATTTTTCATCTGCCGGGTGCTGATTCATTGATAGATTCCTCTTCACCACGAGTACATGCGTCGCGGCGTGCATACTAACACTCGCGAAAAAGGATTATGTATAAACGGAATTAAGGTAAGATTAATTAATTAGCTTTAGCGGAGTAAAGTGAGAGAAACGATGGTAATTATTCCGTATAAAGTTTGAAGAGTACTGAACTTGCTGCAGTTGGAAGACTTTAATTACTGCGAAGGAGATAGGCAGATGTATACATGAGGCAACAAGTCAAACGCTAAAAAACTTAATAGAATTTAATTATTTTTAAATAACACTAGTAATAAAAATAACCCAACGTGTGTGTGTGTGTAGTACAAAGTTTTGTTGTGAAAATTAAAATAATTTTCACGTGTTTCAAAACTGGAATATGTACGTTGCGCATCTTTTGTGTCGTTTTCACTTCACGGTCACGGTATGATTTGTTTCATTTTCAACTTCACGGTGAATTATTATATAAAAGAATGTAATTTAAATGGTACAAATTGGATTTTGGTCCAGAGCCATGATAAATCTGTCGCAGACCGCCAGTTGAACCGCGTTCGCCATAGATAAATATTCAAGCAATACAGAAATAATTCACAGAGGAATTGTGAGACTATATATTTTTGACACACGAGATAAATGTTCATACGTCACTTACACGCGTCACACGGCAAGTTAAATAGGTATTCTGAGTAGCAAGGCAACAGTTGGCAAATATTGGGTTGATACACAAGTTAATGGCATTTTTATTTTATTTAAAATGTTTTTTTTTAAATAGACACAATAATTAATCAATTAATTAATGTATTTATCAAGGTATCAAATTTTTTAACAATCTTCCCATCACAATTAGAAAAATTACGGACTATCATAAATTTGTAACTGAAGTTAAAAAAATATGTACACAGACTAACTGAAACATGAATTAACTCGATATACCTCTCTAACACGAGTCTACTCTCATAGAGAAAAAACAAATGTTAATATATATATATATATATATATACCACTGATTATTGAAATTGTATTATATTTTTAATATTAATAAAAAATAAAATTATATATACTCCTGCTTTGTATCAACAATTGGTTGAGTTCCAACATTCTGGTAGTTTTTTTATTCTACATCTGAAGAAATCGGGTGGCTTAAAGATGAAGATATCGTCAAGCCGATTTTGAGGATTTTGATACTGTTGCATAAAAAATATAAAAATCTGATGCACCAAGATTAGAAGAATATGACAGATATGGAATGAGCTTCAAATTGAGTCCCTAAACGATGCTTTTGTGACGTCTGCAGTACGCGGACGGACATGAACATGCTGAAAAATCACTTGATGCCGTCGTGCGGCAAATCTGATGAGGAAAATAATGAATGAAGAACACGTGGACGTAGTAAATAATATATTGTTATGAACAGATGCGTTTAAGTTCATGCCGTCTTAAAAATAGCACCTGGACTCTACTATGTATACGCTCTAACGCGCACGTTCGTACGCAGTTCACGTGGACTGGTTAATTAAATTTATTTTGTATACACGTGCAATGTTCTATCTTTGCCACGTTCATACGGTACCACGTGGGTTAACATATATACAACATTAATTCTTTTCGGTATATCTGGTCGATTTTGATTGGCAGACATTTGTCAGTGCGCATTTAATGGTCGTAGAAAATAGTTAATTACAATTAATTAAATAACGGCAAGTCACCATGAATGGTGATCGCATCGTCACATGTTGGAAAACTTATTTGTGGCCGAATTGGGTCGATCAGGCTTGCAACACATGTGATATCAACAGGGCGGTACCACCTCACATACAGCCCGAGCTACACTTGAAATTTTGGGAGAAATTTTGATTTCGACTGGCCTCTTCGATTTTTTCTATAAGAGCACTTGAAAAGAAAAGTCTTCGCCAATAAGCCAATAATAGGACAATATTCGAAATGAAATTGCTGAAATAACACGCCAAGTGTGCGAGAATGCTATGAAAAATATGGTTAAAGGAGCACTAATTGTGCCGCTGCCAGAGGTAGCCACTTGTCAATGTCATTATTGTAATAAATCAAATAATCAATACATTAAAACCATACTAAAAAATGCGTCACTATGTACTTAGTCAAAAAAAAAAACGGAATAGGTGCTCCTTGCCTTGGAAAACAAAAACATTTAGACTACGAGTATGAGAATGTATAATTTTTTAATTATATTTTTTTGGTACCGTGAAGCTACTGAATTCACAAATAAGTTTTTTTCCTACCTACATGGACTTGAAACGACTGTTTTTAACATGTGTAGCGCCTAAATCCAAAACTCCTCAAAACATATTTGGGATAATTAGAGTTAAATATGCAGTTTTGTAGATATTTTGGTCAGCTAGATGCACAACGCATTGTGTTCTGCTGTTGAACCTGGGAAACTGCTGAAAAAAAAATTTGTCGATCATTCGGCAGTACGTCTCTCGCTGGTTAAAAAAATAAGGGCAATAATTATCCCTTGGGCAGAAATTGCACACCACACTGTCATTTTTGGACAATGCAAACGTTTTTGATGGCGTTCCCTTAAGTTGTCTGGGCACCAGATCTTATGTTCTATTTGTTAACATAGTCATCGATAAGAAAATGTGCATCAAGAATTCGTGCTGTTTCAAAATGTTCCAGCATCATTTTTAAGGTGCCACGTAAAGAATAGTTATTTTTGTTGAGAAACTGCACGATTTGCAGTTTGTGTGGGTGAAACTGTAGTTTATTTTTCAAAATAACGTGCACTGTTGATTTCTTTATTCCAGTACAGGCTGCCATCTTCCTTATCGATTTAAGCGGATTGCGCGTAATTTAACGTCGAACTTGAGCCACACGTTCTGCTGACATTGATGGTCCAGGAGGAGTTTGGTGAACCATTGTCCCTTCTTGTGTGAACTTTTGAACCCAACGCCGGATAAGTTGCGCGCTCGGGCCATCACTTACTTGTCGAATATTAAAGTGAGTAGAAAAATGTATCACCGCACTTAAATTGTTGCTCAACCGCGGACGCGCGGTGCGCTCCCGACCAGTGATTCATTGTGACTGTCAAATCAGAAAATCACGCGCGAAGAACAATACCTCTCCCACTTACCTCAACCTAACAATGTAATCTTGAAATTATTCCGCTGGACACCCTATACATGAAAAAATGACACGTATCAACGTTTCCATTATCACTATCCTGGTTGCCGCACAACTAATATTAGTATTTTGTTTCACCAACGGGTATTCACATCAGAAGCCTGATATCTAAATGGTGCCTTTTGTTTATCAGTCAAATGCTACTTTAAAGTGTTCGGCTGTCGTCTCATGTGTTGATCTAATAATGCTCTGAAGGCCGTGTGGGTGTGTGGGTATAGCCTGAGTCTCAATAACTTGAAGACAATACCTCAGGGAGGGATGAATATTTACCCAAGGGACCCTCTGAAATATGATTCCTTATCCTAATGGAATCGGAGGTACCTAACCTTTTCATACAAAGGAAAATACCAAAAATATCTCAGTCGTGTGTCGTCGAGCGATAAGGCGCTCGCTCGGTTACTAAGTTAGTCATATTTGAGGCTTATCTTAGTTTAAAAATAATAATACTCAATGTATATAAAATCTGTCAGTCTGTTCTCTACACAGTCCTTGACACCCTTTGACCTTTCTAAACTTAATTTTACATAGTTCCTGTTGATGCAAGTTGAAGACTCTATCCAATAAACTTTAATATACCTTCCGCTCTCTGGCCAACTAATTAATTAGGGATTTCGCCGACGCGGGAAGAGATTGTGAAGAGTGGTGAAAGTTGACGTCCGATCTGCCATTATTCCTCTCTGAATCCAATTCGAGTTGAGTCTAAACATACTTTTAATCGGTACAGTCCACGGGATCCTAGCCCATCGGTTCCTCTTTACAAATATAACCTACCTTCTCCTCCTGGCTACCACACCCCCTACTCCTATTATAAATTTAATATATTTCAAGACCCAGTATCGTAATCATCCCTTACATTTTAAGCACTTGTCATATCTGTCTTGCTGCTGTGGTCGTCCACCGCTAGTCCATTAATCAATCGTTAACTGCAAGTTGTAGTTCATCATCACCTCGAAAACATTTTCCACTCAGATACTCTCACTGTACCTTGGTCGATGTGCTCGTTACTGAGTATCATAGTCCTATATTCTACTTCCTCAGCGTGAAACGCTTGCCTCTTTGCGATATCGGTCCGTGTTCAGCGCAACATGCAGTGAGATTCCGGTGATGTTTAGATCTTGGTACGTCTATCTTATTGGAGATCAACCTCCGCTCTTCGTACGTTGCCAGTGATCACCAATTTCTTCAGGCTGTCCGCATTTCTTATAGCAACATGTCTAAAGTATGAAATAATAATTGTATCGTATATATATATCGCCAAGAAGGCGCCAATTAATTGATACGATAAGACACGTGTCAATAATTTAAATGTGTAATCATCGGTGTGGTGCCAAAAAATCCGTGGGGTAGATATCAAGAAAACAAAAACGTCTGAGTAAAACGTACAGCGGCGTAAATATGACTATATGTATTGTTATGAATTTGAATAAAAGCAGAGAATTCTGCATGCAGGAAGCCATTTTAGATTATGCCGCCGTAGTGTGCCTGTCCACCTACATCCTTTGTGTTTAATTTCTTTAAACCTCATAATCATCATCATCGTCGCTGGTTGAGAGAAGCTGAGATCGGCGAACCACCCCCACCCTTGTCTACATTCTTGCTTCAATAATTCAATTAATTTATTTATATAATAATTTTCTTGCACGTTGTTCAGAGAGTCTTTTAATAAGCCTGAGTTTCTGAAGATTGAAACATTCATTCGTTTCGCAGTTTACGGTGTATGTAGCAAGTGACGCTAACACCACATCTCAATGACGTCGAGCATAAACCTTTATTTCCTTCTGAGGGTCATGTACCACCAATAGATATTTTACGTTTCGGGAGATCGAGTGGTTCATACAAATTTTAACATCGACAATTCAACTTCGTACCCTCCATTTTCTGAGAGATATCAGGTAGAAATATTACTGACCTCTGTGTGGTTATTAACTATTCTTCAATGCTCTCTCTTTAATCTTAAGAAAAAGGTAAAAATCGTCAGAAGTAAAGTCCGAACTGTACGGTGGGTGATTATAAATCTCCCATCCAAATCTGTCCAAGGTTTTTCTGGGTAGTTTTGGGGACAATTGGTTAAATGAACCGGCAGATTACAGCAGCGGAACTTTAAACATCGCGAATAGATAGATTATGTGAAGAAATAGATTAAATAAAATTAGTTAAACCACGTGGTACGTATGGTATCTTCTTCAGGAAACAATGTATGCTTTTCAGAATTTTCCAATCACCTTTTGGAAACAAACTATTCTATTGATATAAACAAGGGTTTAGAAATTATACATACAAATACTATGGGTTTACAGTTAGATAAAATTGAAATTTTATAAATAAGAAAAAGTGTTAATAGCAGGCTAAATATTATAAATAACCAAATCCTCTTTGCAAATGGTCACCTTTTAAATTTGTTTTCATATTAGTTCTTACTTATTCACCACTTTATAGTTTTGTTTTTATCTATGCTTGTATTTTTAATTTTCGAATACATTGTTTCCTGAAGAAGATACCACAGGTATTGAAATATGTAGAATAATTAATGAATAGTGGTTTAAACAAAGTATTTTGTCTAATTATTTATAAAAAATGAGGCCACAAAGTAATAGGTTAAGGTTTACTCTCGTACCATAAATGTATGCTACACTTGCAAGAATATTGTTAAGAAATGCAAGTGACGGTATTATGAAATACTATGGCAATGCAGCCAATATAATGGATTGGGACCCACGTTAGAAAGAAGCAATAAGTTAGCGTTCTACAATCCGTTGGAAACCCATATATTTGCGAGTATGGATACCTCTCACAGCGTTAATGCAAGAAATAGAAAATTACAAAAATCATTTCTCACAATATACTATTTGTCTGTAAATCCAAGCGACCATTTTTTAAATGGAAGTACATATAAATCCCTTTCAAAGTAATGGTGTACCAGAAAAAAATGTCGTTTTTATTGTTATCGCTCTTGAATGGTCAGTTGTGCTTCGTCAGCCAATCTTTAACAACGTGTTTTGGGTCGTTTCATTGACTGTACATTGTACATACCCAAGGTGTATTGAAACTTTTGGATATAAAATTTAACAACCATATAAATATACAATGGATCGCTTTTTGCCGAATGAGAAATTTATTCGAAATATTATGCTTCACCATTTCTCGAAGAAAGGGACCGCAACAAGTGCTACAAAAAATATTTGTGATATACTGGGAAATATTTTGGATGTTCGTAAACGTCTGAGGCGGTTTAAACAGTTTCGATACGAAAATTTTAATTTAATAAATAATCCTGGATGTGGAAGATCAGTTAAAGTGGATGACGACATTTTAGCTGGTCTGATTGAACAAAATCCAACATCAACGATCCAAGAACTCGGATGTTCATGGTCAAGTGTACAGGAGTACATTAAAAAAATTGGCTTGATGTGGAGACAAGGAAAATTGATACTGCACGAGTTACGTGACACTATACTGACTATACGTCACCCACCATATTCACCAGATATTGCTCCATCCGACTATCATTTGTTACGGTCAATGCAACACTTTTTGAATGGAAAATAATATAGATGGGCATATCTGAATATTTTGCCTCAAAACGATTTTACGAAAGAGGGATTAAAAAATTGGACTAAGTTTTGATAAATACATATTTTTATCATATCAAATTGTTTAATTTAAAAAACGACATTCTTTTTCCGGTCCACCTGTTACATAATATTATGTGGGACAAGTTATAATTTTGTTCTTATTATTTAATAGACAAACCCTAAATATAACACCAAACACTATCAGCAAAATTTTATATACTCAGGGATAAAAAATTTCAATAGCCTCCCTACACAAAATAAAGAAATAAAATAGCTTAGAAATAAATTAAATGAACACTTCAGAAGCACATAATTAGAAAATAAATAATATTATAGAACACTTCTGAAGCACACAGATAGACAATAAATAATTATAGACTACAAATGTATAACTCTCTATATAAAATTATTATAGTGTGACTCCCTCTCCGAGCACAAGCGCTAGTCTCTTTTTTGAAGAGGAAAGCGAAAAAAAATTGTAAAATAATTAATTCATGTTATAAAAAAATTGTAAAAATGTCAAATAAATAAATAAAAAAATTATATATAATACAATATTTATTTAGGGGGTCTAGATTAATTTTAATAGTAACGCTACTGGATATAAATCTCATTAATATGCAATTAATCAATATAAATTTGTTTTTAGGAGAACACATTCTTATTGTGAAGTTGTAGTTATTCAGAACAGACGGTCTGTGATATTTTAAATATGAATTAAATATATTAATTATAAAGATATAGGAAAGAGATCCAGGTTCGAATCCCGGTGGCGCAACAACAATATTTTTCGATAAAATTGATTTTATATGTATATCTTTATAATTAATATATTTAATTCATATTTAAAATATCACAGACCTATGTTCTGAATAATTACAACTTCACAATAAGAATGTGTTCTCCTAAAAATAATAAAGTTGTATCAATGTGTCCAAAATTTAATAAAAATGAATTGATAATTCTGGCGTCTGCTATCAGTTTACTCAAAGGTATTTGAGATTCTGTAAAAATAAGGTAGATGGCTTTGTCAAATGATGGAACGATTAAATGTATTAATATCAAAAAGGTAACATATAGGGTCGAAAACTGTCGCTAAAAATATTGTCGCTGTAGCTTAGTTGGATAAAGCACCTTCCCCGGTTAGGAAAGAGATCCAGGTTCAAATCCCGGTGGCGCAACAACAATATTTTTCGATAAAATTGATTTTATATGTATATCTTTATAATTAATATATTTAATTCATATTTAAAATATAAATTTGCAACATGGCTTTCATGCCTTAATATTTGTGCTTAAGAAATAAGAAAGAGTTGAGAATATTAAGAAAGTGTTGAGAATGAATAAAAAGATAAGAAACAATAGATAAAATGGTTAAAGTATAAAGAGGTAAATAATGTTTGGGGGAGGAAGAAAAACGGAGATGATCTTCTCAAGGACAGAAATGATAAGGGAGGAGGGAGAGTTTAATTTTCCGGGTTGTGCTAGGCGTAGCGTCCCGGGACTCGAGTCTCAGGAGGGTCCAAGTTTGGTCTCATATATTTCATGAAATAAATTATTTAAATTAAAACATCAAACGTGCGACGTTCAGGGTAGTTTTGAAATACATGCTTAAACTGGTAATTCAGTGTTACTTTAATTAGAAGACCTTCATGCTAAGTGCACAATGTTGTATGTCTCGATTTAGAATGTATTAGATACTATATAGACAGTACGTTCTAACAACACTTGCATACTTAATAACACGTTATGTGACTCACGTATGATGTCATGTCATAGAATATGTTTTTCTGGTTCGAAAACATATTCATCAAAATTTTATTATCACATGCTCGCATCTAAATTCCTATCCTCTCATATCCTACTGCTTGCCCCATATTGATTGCACTTGATGAATATTGTTTGTTTGATCTGGACATCGCGATTACAATTCACGGTGTGGACAATTACCTCCAGTGCGGTGGAGCACTGTTTTGTGTGATCATTTGTATGTGTATTTGTACTATTTTCAAAGATTTTTGAGGCGTCATACTTGATACAAGGCGAGCAGTCCCCGAGATCGCTGGTTCTTTGAAATATGAAACGAAATGTTCGAAATACATAGATTACAATTCACGGTGTGGACAATTACCTCCAGTGCGGTGGAGCACTGTTTTGTGTGATCATTTGTATGTGTATTTGTACTATTTTCAAAGATTTTTGAGGCGTCATACTTGATACAAGGCGAGCAGTCCCCGAGATCGCTGGTTTTTTGAAATTTTAAACGAAATGTTCGAAATACATAGATTACAATTCACGGTGTGGACAATTACCTCCAGTGCGGTGGAGCACTGTTTTGTGTGATCATTTGTATGTGTATTTGTACTATTTTCAAAGATTTTTGAGGCGTCATACTTGATACAAGGCGAGCAGTCCCCGAGATCGCTGGTTCTTTGAAATATGAAACGAAATGTTCGAAATACATAGTCGTAGATAAAAGATAGGGAAGCGGTATATTAACATGAATACTTATTATATTTGATACCATAGTCTAAAGGGGTCATGAGAGGTAGTGGGGTGGATTCTTGGCGCCGACAATATTTTTTGAATTTCATAAAGATATGGATTTTTTTGAAATTTTCTAATGCAGTTTTCATTACAAATTTTACTAATGATTATACTCATACTCTATGTTAAATTAAGTAAATTAAAAAATGTACTGCCAGAGGTACTTGAAGACGTGTCCTTAAATCCGTGACGAAATAGCTGGATTTAATTAGACTTCAGCACATTGTGGTGGATTCTTAAGAGACTGGCTGTACGACAAATAGACAGAGAGAGAGAGAGAGAGAGATTCGACGAGGAACACCAACTTAATGGCCTCGTTCGCCTAGCATTACTTCATTTGACTTTTATCTTTGGGGACACCTAAAAAGCAAAGTCTACGAAAAGGTAGAACTACAAAACGACAATTGATAAATGAGATTAAGATGAAGTGTTGATGAAGAAAACCTCTCTAGGGTAGGAAATTCAATTATTGAAGGCTGCAGACAATGCCTTGAAATAACATAATCATTTCATTTATTCTCGGTAATAGAGCATGTGAGATCAATTGTTATTATTATTTCTCTATTTAAAGTTATGTGACATCTAATATTTCACGAGCGTGCAGAATCATCTGTGTACAGTATGTATTGTTACGATGCGGTCTGGCTCCTGCGGATTGGATGCCAGGGCGCCGCTACCGGCTAGACAGTGCTTGCATGAGGTATGTGGGTTCGGCTGGAAATAGAGTCCTAGGCACTTACCTTTCTTTCACCCGTGGTAAATTTGTAGTGTTGTGTAGTTCGGACAAGAAATTAATGCTAATTAATAAAAGAGTTTGATTTTACAACAGGTTCGTTTACTTTAACATGAAAAGATCTTCTGATTACGAGTAACCTCTCCGTTCGGGTGTTGGGTGCCACCAATACAAACGAAGAACACAAGAATCATACAAAAGAACATTTTAAATATGAATTAAATATATTAATTATAAAGATACGCATATAAAATCAATTTTATCGAAAAATATTGTTATTGCGCTACCGGGATTCGAACCTGGATATCTTCCCTAACCTAACCTAAAAAAAAAAAAAAAAGAACATTTGAATATCGCGACAAGCCTTTCGGATCCGAAGAAAACCAAATATGCATCAATCCTGGCGATGGTGCGAAGGGCAATTAGCAAAGTTAATCCACCCTTCATGGTGATAATCAGTCATTCCCTTCGACACTGACGAATAAATAATGATAGTCACATAACCTTAAAGTCCCATGCGCGGCAACTGACTCTTAGTTCCGATCCTTCAAAATGCAGGATCGTGGCCAGATGTTCCCGATGACCGATTGACGGAGAACAATCCATTGCTCCATCCCCAAATGGTAACATAATGTCGTCGCACATCTTGGCTGCCCTGCGACGCCAATCTCCAGATTAACCGGGTGCCTCTACCAGTAGCCAGGAAAGTAAATTGTATTTCTGCATCGGAAGAGAGTACAATGCAATTGGTCAGACGTGCATTAGCATCCCGAAGATATTATGTTTGCCCTGTCCCTTGATCGTGTACGATTGCTCGACCCGAACGCCGCGACCGACCTACCTATCTCAGGATGTGGCAACTTGAGGGATTAAATACCAACGTAACAATATCTGACATGGAATTTATTCATATGTAAAATTTAGAAACTCTAAACAAGATAAAAGCTATTACGTAAATGTAACTTATTATTTCACTTCACCAATTGTTGATTGTATAATTTTGAGTTAACGGTTAGTAATTGTTGAAAAAATGGTAGCCAAAATATATAGTTAGTGTTTTATAATACATTAAAAGGTCGCTGTCGTTTCAAAAGACCGCGCGCCCGCTTGAAGGTTAAAAAATAAATAAAAAAAGTGTTCAACAAACATGTCAACAAGAGAAAATAAATTTAAAAACCTGGATCTCTATTTCCAATCCGGGGAAGTACACAACCAATTGTGTTATAGCGCCAGTATTTTTCATGACAAATTTTAGAACTTATGTTATGTTACACTTTTCAAATTAATACATCTGTCGTTCCATTATTTGAAAGCCATCTACATTTTATAATAATGGAACGACAGATGTATTAATTTGAACAGTGTAACACATAGATTCGAAAATTTGTCATGAAAAATACAATTGGTAGTGTACTTCCCTGGATTGGAAATAGAGATCCAGGTTCGAATCCCGGTAGCGCAAAAACAATATTTTTCGACAAAATTGATTTTATTTGTATATATTTATAATTAATACATTAAATTAGTATTTAAAACATCACAGACCGTCTGTTCTGAATAATTACAACTTCACAATAAGAATGTGTTCGCCTTAATAATATTACAGAACACTTCAGAAGCACACAAATAGACAATAAATAAAATATGTGTAACTTCCTATTCAAGCACAAGAGCTAGTCTCTTTTTTGGAGAGGTAAGCGAAAAAAACCCGTGTAATTTTAATAATGTAAAATACTTAATTCGTGTTATAAAAAAAAAATTAAAATGTCACGCCGGTCTACGAGCAAAACATGGTTTGAATCTTAGAGTGACGTCCGCAATGCACATTTCCGATATCATTCCGCGTAGCTAAAAGCAACTTGAAATCACTTGTCGCAAGACGGGACTCGTTAAAAAAATCACTAAATATACATTTTTTTAATAAATGTAATTTGTCAGTCTTTGTATTGTTTGAATTATTATCGTAAAAATATCTAAGTTGGAGGAAATATAAACGTTTCACATTTTCCAAAGCACGTGATTTACACAGAAAGTTGTAATTTCCGTAAAAAGTTTAGACAGCCTTACTTTTACACACCCTCGAGCTAAAAGGATCCAACGATAAAACACCTTTTTTGTTGGGGGATAAAGAGGCCCTCGCTCCAAGGACGGAGATAAAATACGTCCTTCACGTCACGAAAAATGTGACATTCTTCCACGAACGTTTCACGTGTATATCAATTTGAATTGTATACGTTTGTACTGGAAGTAAAAATGAATTTTCAAATTTCGTTATACCTTAGCACAATTGGCTCCTATTTTGAAATAGAGGTTAGCTTGTCCAAATACGTTGTCGTCTATCTTTTAGAATTTAATTAATTTTATTAATTAATTTTAAACTAAAAATAACAAAGTGTTTGCTTGATGTGGGTAGAAAGCAAAATGAAACTAATTTGTGATTTGTGCTAACCTAACTACCTACACATTTTGTCTCCAACTATATTACAGGCAAAAATCTTTTAATTAAGAACACATTTTTTTTATGAAGTTGTAATTATTCAGAACATAGGTCTGTGATGTTTTAAATACTAATTAAAATGTATTAATTATAAAGATATACATATAAAATCAATTTTATCGAAAAATACTGTTGTTGCCCTACCGGAATTCGAATATATGTATATTATGTAAGTTGTATCAATGTGTCCAAAATTAAAGGTATTTGAGATTTCGTAAAAATAATGAAGATGTCTTTCAAATAATGGAACGATAGATGTATTAATTTGAAAAAGTGTGACATATTGGTTCGAAAATTTATCGTCAAAATACTGTCGCTGTAGCATAGTTGGAAATGCACCATCCAAAGAGATCCAGGTTCGATTTATTTGTATTCAAATCAACGGTTGTTTTAAAAAAATATTACTTGCTATTAAAAAAAATTGGTACCGGCTGCTGGTGATATCTTTTGATTTGTCTCCTGACAAATCCTTATTGTGTTCGAAGTTGTAGATCAGCAATCAATCTCTTCTGTCATGTGACAATCAGTTTGCAATTATAATACAATGCATAAGTTACTCAATTCGCTTCGGAGTAGTAAGAGCGCGTTGACATTCTCTGCATACACACACACCTAACACTTCCCATGTCGAGCAACACTCGGACCTCACACTATTATACAAAGAGGTCAGCCTGTCCTAGCACGGTTAATAAAATATCTGAAAAAAGATTAAATTCCTGGTTTCAATTCTTGATAAATTAAGATTTACTTATCATCGAACACAAAATTCCATCTAAATTGACGTACGTCTTCTAGAATCTATTATTTTTATGAATTTTCCGTTATCCAATTTTTTACTTATTGAAATAAAAGACTATTTTACCCAAATTTTTTCAAAGACTACAAGTTTCTTCAGATACGCTTCTAATGATAGAGATGCTTCTTTGTCGTACACTTAGTGAGGGAAATCGTAATCATGGAACTGCAGTTGGACATTGCGGATCGAGGTCTGGATGATCTGTCATCACTTATTTTGGCCCATGGCACTTCTTGTGCAGTCCATAGGTGGGCTCTGCATACGTAAGAAATCTTGTTATCGACCTTCCACGAGATCTATTCCCTTCTAGGGGAGGGTAGCAACTTTTGTCTAGTGACATGATAAAAATTAGTGTTATTACATTTGCTGTAATGATGTCAGTAACGTGCCGGCGTATGATGTTGCACATTTAGCCAAGAAACAAACACGATCCTCGATCCTTTTCGATTTAAAATCAAATTGTAATATTAAATAAAATAACAATCACTTTGCATTAAACCATGAAATTTATTATACATCAACTGGTTTCGCTTATCTCAAGCTTCATCCGGACGTATTTGAAACTAATCATAAATACAAAATGGTGCACTTATATATACATAAAGAGGGAGACACAATACATATATAGTTAAATAGAACATCAAGGGAGACAGAATATAGAATTATATGCGAAAGAGAGAAACGTAATACATATACAGATAGACGGAATATTAAGGGATGGAGAAATATAATAATTTCGTGGTTTCATACAAAGTGATTGTTATTTTATTTAATATAATATGTCAAACCATAAAGTGATTGCCTTATACGAAAATATCAAATTATAATCATAATCTCCGCTAAGTTTACGAGAGTCGGTAAATAATTATAGTAATAATTTAAGATAATTGGTTCAATAGTCCGCTTCCCTTTTTTGATATTAATCATATTTTCAACACGGAATAATAGGTTCTATGAAAACACCGGTCGTGGTAGTGCAGCAGACAATATTGGCCTCGAAACAGACATTATCTAGAAAAAGCAATATAAATTATCCGCATCTACCACCATAGGTTTTTGACTCTAGAACTCAGGCTCACCATCTTTCTCTTTGGAAGCTTGAAGAGATTAAAACTGCCAACCAAAGTACATCCCCGAGATCTTCAGCGCTCCTCCGTTTCTCAACCATTTGAATTTAACTTCAAACTTTTGCGAGTAACTTTCACGAACCTTTGATTACGATCTATAACTTATATAGTGTACATTGTGAATAAAGTGTAACATACAGAGTTTGTAGTCTTTGAACCTTGTACTGTGATAATTGTGGTGTTCTGAAGTTGTCGTCTTGAATACTGGGATTTAGTGTCCGAAGTAAAGAAACCTAAACACCAAAAATTATTTACCATTTATTTGGGACTTCTACTTATGTTGTTGTAAAAGCCTTCGATAGCTGGTTCCCAGGTTTCTGATTAACAATAAGCACTAATCTTTTTAATTTCGCTATCTTTCTGGTCCGATGGTGTTGTTCTTCTAGCTGGGTTGTCTTCTTTAGATTTCGACCGACCAAAGTTTATTTACTGGTGGCTTATTTGGACTGTAACAAGAATGACGCCTGTCGGTTGCCGTCTTCTTAGATTTCCGAAAAAAAGGGCGGTAATACTCACACACACACACACACATGTGTAATCGAAGTAACAAGGCGCGTAAATAACTTATATATAATATACTATGAACGAGTTAATGTTCATTGCCTTCCACCTTTCTCCGTCGTCCATCGGCGTCCATCTTTGGTGAAATAGTGATATTATTTTATACAGTCCACTGCATCCGGATGTGATTGAGAGACCCGGGAGAAGCGGAATTTGGTGAGTCCCTTTTTCCTGTTTCTGTGTTTCTGGTACCTGTGGTGCGATTCCACCATCATTTATAATATTAATACTCTAAGATCTTAAGCGGCGTTGATCGGTTTTACTAATTCCCTGCTATATTTTTGAATGAAGTAACATTCTTATGTTATTTCTATGCGAATGTTATTATTTGGAGTTGTGGGAGTGAGGGATTGGTGAGAATAAAACGCTTGGTTTGTGTTGAGTCGTTTATTGAGTAAGGGATAGGAAAAGTACAGAAGACAGTGGAATATTACTTCGAGATGTGGTGTTGATGTCGTATGCTGCGTATGCCATGGATTGCGAAACGAATGAATGTCTCCATTATTCAGGAACTCCGCATTAAAGAAAGTCTCTTTACAACATGGAGGAAAAGAACAGTTAGAAATTAAGGAGAGCATATAAGGATGGAAAGTGATATGTCGATTTCTAATAGTCCGGGACATGTCTGGAGTCTTGCTAAAAGATCATGAAAAGTAAAGGCCATGAAAAGTGTAGACACAGTAATTTTAATAAATATTCATATTATACTTGTATTATATTCACTCGTCAAGAAATTCTGTCACAGGTGTGTACTAGCCATCTATCACGACCACGATACACGATGAATTAGATTGATCAAAAATAATTTTAGAATCCATCTCCCTCAACACCCGCCCTTCATTGTGCGGCGCACATTTTTGATAAACCCCTACGCGTGCCGCTACACTTGGCATTTAGGGGTTGTGTGGCCATTTCTCACGGTTACAGCGCGCCGCTTTCGCGGGAAGATAAACTGATGCTGCGCCGGTGGGAGATGGGGCGGTATCCATCATTGCAGCACGCTACCGGGAGGGTTGAAAGGATATAAATTGTTATAAATGTGTTCGTTAAATTTGTGGTTATACCTGGTGAGTGGTGAGTTTCAGGTTTTGTTATTCTCCCTTGCTAGGGCGGTCTATTCATGTCTAAGCAAGGCGGTTTTCTAGATGACGATCTCGGGCTTTATTTTGGCTTGGGTAGTGTTGCGAATTTGGTGCATCTGTTGGAGATCGATCTCTCACCCTCCAATCTTACTATTCCGTCCGTACGTTCTCCTATGAAGAACGCCAAGACGTTGACCAATCGTTTTTGTGGTTATACAGTGATTACTCTAACAATTGTAACAAACGTGAGACAGAAGAAGCTCCTAACATCTTCCAGTCGCACGTGTGTTGTTTGTATGTCGCAGTGTAGGGTGTCTATTGTTGTAACTAGATGATAGAGATGAATACAAAATTTCTTTTATTGATTCGATGAATTATACAGATGAATTCGCGTTGAACTCTGGAGTGGTTTGATCAAGATGCTTTTGAACGGAGATGTCTATGAGAGAACGGTCTGCGTAAGAGTGATTGCTAGCTGCTTGGGCAGTGTCCGTCTCTGGTGCATATTACTGATTGGGCCCTATACGGTTGATAGGTGAGTCCTTACACTAGTCACCACAGTTTCAATAGCATACAACTGGTGCGTAAACCCCGTCATAGAATGGTTTTGAGAATACCAGCTGCACGTCCGGTACGCGTTTGTTACCATCTTTTTATCTCGCGACGATTTACTATTTTGTCAACTTTTTCCCTACACAGTCAGCCATCACTGTATCGATCTCTTCATTTTTGCTATCTTTCTCTATCCGAGTGTCACACTATGTCACACTTTGTAATATATCTAATGTCAAGTAAATTAAATGATTATAATTATTATCTAGGTACTCATATAAAATTTAAATCAATGTTGATTTAAATCATCGACAGCATTATTATCTAGGTGCAGACAATAAATTTCTTTTTCACTATTTTGAACACATCTACCTTACAGTCCCGACCTCGTCCCGTTAGATTATCACCTCATTCGGTCGCTCTCTAATGAAATGCGTGACTTTACGTTAGACAAAGATGATGACCTCATAAATTGATTCTATTTAATATAATATTTCGATACCTGAATAGGAAAGAAGACTAGAAAAGGCATCGACAAATTAGTTGAAAGTTAGGATGAAGTCCTGAACAATAACTGTCACTTGTGTATGTGTATGTCAGATGAGTGGTGGGGGGATCATTGGTTATAAGTGGCCGTCACTGGGGGAACGGGCCTCTTTTCCATCATTCCTTCGCAACAGTAATAATAAATATCTGAGTTATATAATTGTAAAGCACTGTAAATATATTATTGTTATAAACAAGAATTTTTGCGCATATTTACTGAGTTTCACTTCAGAGCAACTCGAGAGTACAATGCAAGGAAAGAACCCAGCGGGAATCTGGTGGTACTTCTAATGTTACCACAATAATTGATTGATATGTTGTTATTTTTGATTAAAAAAGTAATTTTACAATCAATATTTGAACAAAACTGCAAAGACTTCATAGACCACCCAACATATACATATATACACACTGTCAAAGTGATTAGACAGTTCTCTTCAATGAAATGTATGAATTTCCCATTCCTATTTCTACTTATATTACATTAACAAGACATTAAGATTTTACATATAAAATAAAACAAAAATATGTAAAAATTAAAAAATATTGATTTTTCAGACTTATTCTAGTATAATGTGTTAAAAACATTTTACAGATAAAAAATATTGCTTTGAATAATTTTCAACAAAAATTAGATTCCCATTGAGTTGACATATGCTGTTCCAAGGAAAAATAAATGATCAAATTTGGTCGATAGATAGCGATGTTGTAGTGGTACTCGAAGCGAGTCAATGTAATAACATATATAGAATTTACAAAAATATGATAAATATGGAGATTTATTTATTAGATGACATACATATTTTTGTTCTAACAAAGGTGAATATATTATAACATAAGTTACAATTAATACTCGTAGTTTATTGTGTGGGATGGAGTAGACTTCACCTCTGATATATACAGCGTTGTCCTGGCTACTTTGCTAGACTGAAATCTGTGTTAAAGTAGCCAGTTTTTTTTTCGTGCTGTTGTGGTGTTATTTAAATCATCGACAGGAATTAAAAGTGAAATAAAAAAATATGTATAAAAAATAAAAAGCATGTAGTAGGAGTGTTGTAGGACTAGTGTAGGTATTGTATCAATTATGTTAGAATGTTGGATAGCCACGTTTCTGATTCATCTCTATCTGATTGGATCATATATTGGGTCCATATTTGTGTAATCTTATTAGAATTAAACGATTTTCAGTTGGTACTGAGTGTGTTGTACAGTTTCAGAGTTAAGAACATGTAGAATCTTTGATAAAATGTCGTTGTTGCTCTCGGAACTGGCGGGTAGACGTTCGTTGTTTGTCTTGTGATTTATTGCTTGGGGTGAGTTGTTGTTAGCATGGAAATATCGAACGAGTCTCAACATAAAGATTTGTTTTATGTCTAAGAGATTGTACTCTTTAAATATACGATCTGATGGATATCTAAAGGGACGACCAATTATTACCTTGAGGGGTAAGGGTATATATAAAGTGATTGTTTAAGCCAGCCGAAGACAAGTCGTAAGCCCTGTAGTTGCCTCCCATATTTCTATATTAATAAAAAATATAATAAAAAATAGCTTCGTCTCTGTG
The DNA here is from genome assembly GCA_031772225.1 of Eubasilissa splendida. Lineage (NCBI taxonomy): Eukaryota > Metazoa > Arthropoda > Insecta > Trichoptera > Phryganeidae > Eubasilissa > Eubasilissa splendida. The sequence goes on from CM062858.1 coordinate 3,627,992, forward strand.
AGATGTCTGATATTTATTCAAAAATATGTTCTTATTTTTGTTAGATTTGAAGGTTGTGTCGACATTTTCACGATCCTCGAGATTTATGCGACTTGTCGTTTGAGGACTAAACTTCGTAATGATTACACTCCTGGCAACTTTGTTCCAAACATAGGTACGAGACAACACGACAAGGATTTTATCGCGGCATAAACATATAAAGTTTCCTTTCAAATTACTTACTTCTGGCGACATCTAATGTGCAGATTTCTGAAACATTGTTTGCCTTCATTAGCACTAATGAGAAAATGAAGTTTTTCTCAGCTTTACGGGTTTCGAAAGTTCCACACTGGTGACGTCACTTTACGTCAAGAAGCGCCTACGTCATCTTTGTAGGAGAAAAGAATGTTGAAAAGTATCAGTTCTTTGCAATGGTACCTGGAATTTTTTGGCTGAAAAATGAATTTGAGATAAAAGACGGGGTATGGTGGATGCTGTTAGGAAATCTACCATGGAACATGTATCCTCCGTTAATTTTTAACGGCGGCTAAAAAAATATTATTTTAGCGGTCCGCTAATTTGAAATCTAAAATTTCGCATTCCCTATCGATCATTTTATCAATCACTTTAAACTCATATATTTAACGGACCGCTAAAAATCCAGCACAACATCAGCTACAAGTTCACGCGAATTCGGCAGCGCGCCCTGTGCGCCGTCGCAGGAGACTTCAATATATTTACGATACGTTCGTTCGACAAATGGTTGCATTATTGATTTTTAGGGATTATTGTATTTTAGCAACAAGTTTTTATTTATAATCTCTAAATATATTCACCATGTCCATAACTTAATACCGAAACTATACACACGATCCTGCATCCTAAAATAATTTGTGAACGTTAATTAAAATATACAGCTAAAGCATTCCTTCTTAGTTAGTCTCTTAGCCAATAATTATTTAAAAAAATATTGTAATATGTATTATCCAGTGATATTTCATTATCTGAGTTTTGTTCTGATTCTGTTAGGTAATTTCTTCTTTCTGCCTCGGCTTCATGTTCAGGGCGGAGGCATCTAGCCTAACTGGTTCTTTTTTTTAATATTGACAAGTCAAATAGTTATGAAATGAAAGAATATTTTTTTTATAAGAAAATTTATAATCTATATTTTATGATACCTTGCATGTGTTAAAAGTGGAAAATAAGCAATTTACTTGAACACTTATTAATAAGGCTATTCTAACATAATTACAATTAAATTAACATTAAATATTTGTGTTCATCATGCCAGCATAAAGTTCTCTACCAAATTGTCTATGTTGACGCTTGTCTGATGTAGATTATGTAGGTCCCTCACGTAAGGGATTACCTCTTAGGATGGTCCTGGATCCTGGACGTGAAGTGCGGCCAACTGCTGGTGGTGCCAGCGTAGGGTGACGGAGTTCAGGCTTGTAGTTGATTGAACACCAGACGATGCCCAATTATCCAGGCAAACCGGAACTATGGACGCGACGTTCTTATGTAATAGCGACAGTCTATTCTCGCTACACCAAATTATATTGATCAACTTTTTATAGATCCAGCGGGACCCTTTTTGATACTTCACATTTACGATTAAACGCAGAGTACATCACACAGTCTAAGCTTAAACTCGAGACGCATAGTTTAAATTCTCCTCGGAATTATAATCTATAAAGCGCTTGCTTGATACTTTTAGAGACGACATTGATTCTATTTTCTAATTGAAAATAAAATCTCGTCTTTATGGAGCCAGTTCTCCCGGCCGAGAATATGGGAAGACTGGCCCGCCTAAGGTGATGCATCCCTTATGGTGCATTATGCCGACGTGACTTTAGTCACGTACGCCGCTTTATTGCTGTACCCACGCTGCGTCGGTACACCTGCGTCTAACAATCCTCGCTCCCTCCTGGAGAACGATCCCGTTAGAAGCGATAATAGACAAGTGTGGTACTGTGAAGTGTGTGATATTTTATCTTCGTTACCTACCACTTACAGAGAAGTGGTGTGATGCTAAGTTGGGTTAGTCTTTAGTTTAGTTTTCAATGAAAAATAAATAACCTAAAATTATCATTGTCGACTTATTGTATGATAACAATTACATTCATCTTTTCGCGAATCTTCCTTAATCATTGCAATTTAAAACATTTTTCGTAACATGATTATCGAATGGCGACATTTTACGTGTCATTTTTGACAGTTCATGTGGAAATAGCGGCCGCTAAAAATATAAAGGCACCATGTTCCTTCCCGTTAAAATAACGATGTTAGCGGTAGATTTTAGCGGGGGTCGATAAATTTTTAGCAGAAACGTCAATTACGGAATACGAAATCGATGACACTGCCGCTAAAAAAATTTAACGAGTGCTAAAATTCAGCGGTTTGGTAGGTAAGGAATTACTCCAGCATTTTTATTACCGCTATCAAAAGGCGAAAGGCATGCGCGTCATAACAGGTGAATTGAAAGAGAGTTCGTACCTGAGTTTTATCTCGTGTTTATTATCTTCCGAGTTTACACTGAGTATAATAATTTGAACAACAATACCGTATTGATTAATTATTTTAATTTAATTCCGAAACTAAGTATGTTACTGTTGGAACAGTGCTGGTTACACACGCACGAACCGAAAGGGGAGACCCAACCTTTACCAGGGACTAGTTTAGCGTCCAGCGTCACTTAAGTGCTGTCTTTATTGATAAAAATCATATAACATAAATACATAGAATATAGTTTTATATACAGATGGAAAATTAAGGTGTAATAGTTCAAGGCAGACACTCAGGGATCCATTCATCAAAAAACACTCCCAAAAGAGAGACAGTGGACGAGACATAAAATGGATTGATTCACATTTACACGGATAAACTAACGGAGTTGCAAAACACGAGGTGTGAAAAGTGAGAGGTAGGCGCGTAGGAGAAGTCCCACCTATGCAGGCCGACCTAAAGAGCTCCAACGAGACACCCATACCTGAATAAATTCTTTATATAAAACAAGATTCGTCCTATTCACGTGCATCTCTAAGTATCTTACAAGTCCACTAAATATGTTCAGGCGTCTGTTCCACTCTCCCACATGTACACCACGGGGCATCCACAAGTCTAAACTCAAACAGTTTACTCCGAAATTGTCCATGCCCCGTAATTATCTGCCATTCAAAATAATTTAGGTCTGCAGGTTTCATCATGCCTTTAAACTTGACGGCGAAGTTAGGAAGAAATGAATAAGTCCATACTCCCTGTGTTGCCGACCTCACATGTCAGCGTGGTCTCCACATCCCTCCGGATTGAAACGGCCTCTGGCGATAGTGCATCTATGCTTGCACCGTGGGTAGATGGCGCTAACAGTCCGTCTCAGGGTGCGCGCAGAAGTATACTTAGAGATCGATGTCTTGAATTGAACAATAGATTACCAGTTTGGATTGGCAATGAAAGATGATGCTGGTGGAAATGTGTCATCCACTGCATGGTGAAAGTTATGAGAGATGAAATATATTATGTCTAAGAAAAGGTCTTGTGATGAGCAGGGAGGTGCATTGCATACAAGCAAAAAAAGCTGGGCATTACTGTGCTGTCCAAAAGCTGCGGCAGGAGATCACCACCGACTCTCTAGTGCAAGTGGCGCTATCATGAAAAGCTGGTTCCCTGAACAAAGAATGGCAACGACTACAGAATAGCTACATATACAATAATGGCCGTGACTGAAATGTGTGAACTTTTTATTAATTTATATTTTTTGCTTTTCTTTCCATAACATACATAATATTTTGTAACTTAAATATATAAAAGACCACATAAAATTCTAGCAATTATTACGTGGATTAGCGTAACCTTGACGATGACGTAACTCACTACTTTTATTCTAGCCGTGGGTTATTTGCAAACCATTTGTAACAACTTCTTACAAATGGCCCGCAATTTTCTATCACTTAGGTCTTGAATGAATCTAAATTGTTTTTATAATTCTTATAATAATTATACTGAACTAAACATGTCGGTGGCATGTTAATGTTTGCGGTATTTCTGCATTTTTCAAACAATTTGTGTAATGACATTTCTACGTATTTATTTTACTTGACAGTTTTGTGTTCATAGTGTATTCCAACCTATGATTCTATATATCGGTGCTTGCGTAGATAATATTTATAGCTTATAATTATCTGTCTTGTGAGCGAATTTGCATTTTTCAGGATATTATTAAGTTAGATTATTATCAATATTAAATTAATTGTCAAAATACAATTATTTATGTTATAAGCTATGGGCTATGCTAATTTGTAAAGCTAGTTATTTAATTAAATATTTTTGAACACTTTTAATGAAACATTTTAAATTCGTTGTCCGAAGGAGAAATCATAGAAAATATTTCATTTGACAAATGAATGGTACGGTACCGAGCAATAAAAGAACTTACCATTATTAAAGTAGTAAATTTACAAATATATTTTTAATTTAAATTGATAGAATTGTTCAAAAATGAAAAAAAAAACAATTTTTCTAAACGTCTAAACATTTTTTTTTGATACCTACCTATTGTATACTTAGTTAGATTCGTCGATAATAATATAACTTAAGTTCGTGCCTACTGCACGCCACTGGTGATGAGAATGCTATCAGAAGTTTAGACGGGGAAGGGAAACTTGTCTTTAATACCGGGTACCCATTCGGAGATCGATTTCAGAAGGTCGCGAGACTTAATTATTCATGTGAGAGAATGACAAACAGGCAGATATAGAATCAATTGAATACTCATTGAATTTATCCGTGACAGCAGTTTGATTTTGCTTATTTACCGAACGCGATTGAGCTGAGTGGAGAATGTAAGTTGTAATGCCGAGAAGAGAAAATATGGTTTGCCACTTTTCTGAAAATCACTTTCAGCAATGTCAGCGGAAGGTCATCGGCAATCTTCAGCAGACAAAACAGGGAAAAAATTGACGAGGTGAATTTGTGGTCGATATGGTAATGATCCTATTCAGATATCTGAAGGTGGTGATTCAGAATCAATCGGTGTTGTATTGTTATGTTCCAGACGCGACGCCCACAATGGCGGCGGTCGCCTGCCTCGCTCGTCCAGCATCGACTCCATGGTGGAGGCCGTGTGGAGCTCGGGCGGCCCGCTGGCCAGCTCCCCGCCTCCCTGCAAGGGCGGCCCGGCCCTCTGCCTCGCCTCGCCGTCCGTCGGCCGCCGGAACAAGGGCCATCGAGGACTCACTGGTGAGACTGCCCTTTTCTCTTTAACCCGACCCAATGTAGTCTAACCTGACGCACGTATCCATAAATACTACATGAAGCCAATCTAGGCGTTATCGTGGACAGGACAAATTATGGATATCTCATAGAGACGAAGCTATTTATATTATATTATATGGGAATTACGGAAGTATGTGTATTACAGGACAGGATCACTTTACATAAAGAAACGTTCACCAATTGTACTCACAATCAACCTCCACATCTATAAGATTATTGAAAGTTATATATTTGTTGCCACGTAGAAACATTTCAAGTACAACTTCACTGTGGCAATCTATGGTTTGAAATTTGATATTATTCCCCTGAAAGAGCATAAATGTCATTAATAAGAAGAATCTTATTTTTTAGAAATATGAAAGTTATATTATTTTTCTGTATATTTCCATTCATTCATTCGTCATATATACAGATAAAGAATATAGCTTTTATATTTATAAAAAATAGGATTCTCATTAGTGACATCTATGCTCTTTCAGGGGAATTTCAAATTTCAAACCATAGATTGATTGATTGAAATATTTCTACATAGTAACATATATATAACTACCAAAAAATTTATGGATGTGGATGTGGTTGATTGTGTGAATGTTACTTAGTGTAAAGTGATAACTTAAGCCAGCCGAGAATAAGTCGTAAGCCCTGTAATACCCATACTTCTATACATCCCATATAATATAATAGCTTCGTCTCTATGAGCTATCTATGATCTGTCTGAACAAATTAATTTTACCGGACGGATATCATTCCAAACCTTGAAATTGTCAAGGAGTTTAATTATCTCGGGTCTTTGAGGACAGTAGCTGAGAACCAGAAATCAAACGACGCACGGAGGGGCAAATACTAGATAATTTCAGTGACCTTGAGCAAATTCTTCAGTTAAACCGTTTCAGATGTCAAAATTTCTGGTGAAATTTTGAAACTTTAAAGTGTAATAACATTTTTAATACTTGTGACCGGATAATGTTTTTTTTTGAAATCAGGGCACTCAATTCTATAGGAAAATATATTTTTTGTAAAAATCCGAGAATAGATCATATTCTTGAGCATAGTCTCAAGAGTTCTACGTCTTTACGTGTACGAATTTAAAATATGGCCAGTCTTGTGCTGTGAAAATTTTACATTATTTTCTTTGGAGTTCAATTCATGGAATGAATGGAATTCATTCGAAATGCAAAAATATTCGCGCGTTCAAATATTTAAATATGACGTGCCATGTTCCAGTGGATAGAAAAATATCTTATTTGTGAGATAAGTACCTACAAATTTGAATATAAAAAATAATACCAAACTACATTAAAAATGTCAAAAAAAATGCAATCTTCGGCTGACTCAAGATGATCTCGAAACGGGGAAAAGATGAATTGAGGGAATTAGGGATAGGAACACCAGGAAGAATGCGACCTTCCTGAAAGGCTACATTGTTTTTTGGCTTCATAAACACGTACTCTGTCGTGTGAAGCATTCTCGAACACACACTTTATTGATAGCGCGAAGTGGGGACAATACGCACTATGCCCAATAGCTAGTTGAACAGTTCAACTATCAACCTCACACAGCAAGACGACAATTTGCAAAGTCTCGCGGACTAGATCGCAGGACGTCAACTTCACAGTTCACTTGTCTATTTAACAGTCTAACGTACTCCAATAGCAAACGTTAACTGAACCAGTCCAAAATCATATACAACACTCAGAAAAAAGGTTGCGGAAGGAAGGGGAGGGGGGAAAAGTTAGGTAATAGAACAAGAACCGTTTTCTACATCGGTCGCGTTCACGTGTTACATAACATCACGTGTAATGTTACACATAATCATGACAGTATTATGTTAATTTAATAATCATTTCCAATTACACAAACGTGTAAAATTTAAATAAATTATTTAAATTAATCTAGCTTAACCAGCATACGGACACTCGTGGATAATTCAACCTAATTACGTGTGCTCATATCTGGTATAATTCAATACCCATCATAGCCCTTGAGCTATATACTTGTATATTCACGGAAATATGCACATTCCGCATTCACGACATTCATCTAACTGGTGGCATAGCTGCGCGTCAGGCTGGGATCCGAACTTTTCCCAGCGCTAATATTTTGAGAAATCCATCAGACTATGTTATTTTTTACTGTATTACGTAAACATCTGAAAAAATTATCAGTGTTAAGTGTCTATGTAAATGCCTTCGATAGCCGGTTCCCAGGTTTCCGATTAACAATAAACACACATATGATATATGAACTGCACTAACCTCTTTAATTTTGCTGTCTTTCTGGTCCGATGTTGTTGTTCTTTTAGCTGAGTTGTCTTATTTAGAATCCGACCGACCGAAGCGCGTACTGGTGGTTTATTTGGACTGTAATAAGAATGACGTCTGTCGGTTACCGTCTTTTTAGCGTTCCGAAAAAAGGGCGGCAATACTCACATACACACATGTACATTATTATAAACCGGAAAACTCAGTGGTGCCAACCGAAGTAACAAGACGCGCAAATAATAAGTATATGGTAGTATGTCGGATGAAAGAGGGTTATTCAAGTTGAGAGTGCCTGAAAAGTGTGAACAGATCCCCTCCCAAACCTTGGAATTGTCAAGAACTTCAATTATCTCGGGTCCATAATTACCGACGATGGTAGCTGCGAGCCAGAAATCAAACGACGCATAGGTATGCCGAACGGTTCTATGTGCAGACATGTCAAAATATGGAAAGAGCGCGGTATTTCTATTCTATTTTTATATGCTATGGAATCGTGGACCACGAAGGTTAGAGAAAGAAGATGAATTGATACTATTGAGATGTCTCCACTCTGCAGGAACTAACCATCAAGGACGTACTCTCAACCATTGTCCTTCGAACGAATTCTTAAATTTTTTAGGCGTCTTGCGAGATGGGAAAATAGCGGAAAAAGAAGATCCTTCACACGTTGGACCGACTGAGTTGAAAAGACAACGAGCACTTCTCTGGTGAGTCCTAAGATCTACAGGGTGCCAAGAAAAGTGGAGGAGCATTGTCAAATAGGTAGAAATTCATAACGATCATGAATTATGATGAAAATATGTGAATAGTATAGAAATTATTAAGGAGAACACATTCTTATTGTGAAGTTGTAATTATTAAGAACATAGGACTGTGATATATTAAATAATAATTAAATTCATTAATTAAAAAGATATACATATAAAATAAATTTTATCCAAAAATATTGTTATTGCGCCACCGGGATTCGAACCTGGATCTCTTTCAATCCGGGGAACGTGCATTATACGATTATGCTATACCAACATAGTGGATTGACGACAAATTTTTGAACCTATTTGTTACATCTATCGTTCCATTATGTGAAAGCCATCTACATTGTTTTTACGGAATCTCAAATATCAAACAAGGAACGAATTATGTTTATACTATTAATCAGATAAAGCCTGGTATTGTTGAACACACGTGACTTTAGTGAGACAGCAATAGTACAATGTTAATATTATCAATATTCTTATACAGATAAATACAGCCCAAATAAAGCCTTTTATTGGCTTTTACCACGATTTTTATGTTTTATTTCATTTTTAAGTTCTATACCTCTAAAAAAAAAACATCCTTTATGTGATGACATTTATTTATAATAGATTAATTGTATATTCTAGTCACACATTCGCTCCTCGGGAACTTTCTTTGAAAACGTCCCCTTTGTAGTCAGGGGTAACTACAAATAACGGGAGACAGAGTTTCCCACCCGCGCAACAGCTGTTACAGACATGACATGAGGTTCTGCTTTGAAATGTCACGCTTGGCCGATACTTGATGAGGTTAACAATAATTACACACGCAAGTTTTCTTGGGTGGCGTTCTCTTCGGATCAAATTGCTAGACATCTTACGTAAACTTGCTCAGTAGGTAGAAATTTCTCAATTTCATTCGGGGGTTGCAGAGTCTGTGTCGCGTACAAAGCATGGATACTGGGAGAATATCGGGACAGGTCAGGTTTGGTTGGCACCACCTCAATCCCGATTCTTCTGGCATCTCCAAAGATTAACACACTATTTCTTCAAAGGTTTCGAGATTGTTTAATATTGTAAACTGTACCGTATACGTACAATCGCACTGGCTCAAGGCCGTCGATCGACTGGTCGGCGGCGAGGCATGGCCGGGAAGGAACGGGAAGGGGGGTGTTCGTAAGGTGCCCGCCCATAATATTGAAAAATTAATATCAGTAAATTAATTAACGAGAGTCTGTTCTTAATGTTCAGTTCAGTAAGCTGCATAGTTAGTTGCTTTTGCCGCCACTGTTTGTATTAAAATTCGATCGACAGCAATATTCGCTACTCTGAAATATGTAAACTAGCTTGTTTTTGTTAGAAGGTGTTGCGTTTTTGTGCCGTGGGTAAACTTGTGACATCGCCGTCTTCAGTTGGAAGCGGAGATCTGCTCATCCGCGTGCCAAACATTGTGTGATATCGGCGGCGACTACAGGGATTACAGAGGCGTCATATACAAGGTAAGGCGAGTAATCCTTACGAATCCCAATTCCCGAGATCGCTGTTCCTTTGACTAAAACCCCTATCCCCTTACCGACCTCGTCCTATACCGCGTTTCCCTACTTTCCTCCCCTACCCTGCGGTGATTCCGATTTACGACCGGAATTATCGTATACGTGTGACTCGGAGATTGTACAATTCAGTGCGTGATACTATGTTTAACACATTTTATTCACAAATATTTGAGATAGTTATTATCGCTAAGTTACTTAGATTGCGGATGCGGAAAGCTACTATAAAAACGTATCTGCAGCGGGAGCCGGCCAAAAAGGGAATGGGCATTCTATGATGCAACCGTCGTTCAGTGGTAGCTATTTACTACAGTTTTAGTTAATAAGTTGGCAAAGATTGACGAAAATTTGGAATTCCTCTTGATCTCAAGATTCACCAAACGAGCTCACCACATCAAAATATGTGAATCAATTTTTTTACTGATTTAATCTTGAGTGTGCCTTGGTCGAGAGTCGTTCGATTGTGTACTACAATGTACTATACTATACAGCCGAGTTCTGTCGTTGTTCCGGCATTCTTTACCTTACAAACCCATGCACTTTGTATCTGTGCGATAGTTTTAATATCTAGTTCATTCTTCTCAATTGTCGACTTGTAATATATCTTTATAAAAGAAAATTTAGTGTGTTTCTCATTTTTCAACCACAAAATATGTAATATTTAAATAAACTCCGAATTGTCTTTTGATTAATGTTTTTACTTTTTTATCGCAAATTTTGTTAAATTTTAATATTTGTAGTTTAATATGCATTTGTTTTATGGTTATATTGGATACATGAAGATTTTAATGAGAAATGACGAACTGCCTCCATGTGTCGGCCCATCATTCGTGTTCACGTTACTTTAATATTCACCGTGGTTTAACAGTGTCGAAGGGTGAACAGAGATACACTGAATTTGTTGACAAAAGGATTAGAATAGATATAAATAATTACGAGGCAGAAAATGAAGTACACACTTGAAGCGAATGACCTCGATTGGCTCAGGCAGAGAAGTGATTACCTGCTCAAATCGCTCGGCTATCCAGGCGCTACCCTATTTCGCAGCGTAGATGGCGCCCTATGTTATTTTCACTGTAGGGTTATTAAAAACAAATAAAATGTAATTCCAAGTATTTGTTCAAGATTTCCATTAATGTGCTAAATATAAGTATTTAAAAAGTCTACTGAAATCCTCAGAGTCCTTAATCACGATGGATTAAACTGGCTGAATAAATTATTAAAACTTCTTCAATGCTCTGGTCAACTCAGCTTTATCCGGTCTACTGTCCATTCCGGTTGTGTGACGTTACATCTAATCCGCCAACTGTCTACCCTTTTGCGTTACTGACGCCATGCGCTATAATGAACTTATTTTCTGGTCAAATTATAATTTTGGGATAATATTAAAATAAGATTTAAATTACTAAAAATTGTCGTGTAAATTTTCACTTAATATTGTTACGTTGCAGTCTGGCTCCTGAGGATAGGACGCCGTGGACGCAGTGGTTCCATGAGAAATAGAGTCCTAGGCAACTTACCTTCGGCCGACGATCTTTCTCTCACCTGTGGTAAATTTAGAGTGTTGTATAATTATAATTCGGACTAGGAATCGATACTAATTAATGAAAGAGATTTAAATATGAATTAAATATATTAATTATAAAGATATACATATAAAATCAATTTTATCGAAAAATATTGTTGTTGCGCTACCGGGATTCGAACCTGGATCTCTTCCCTAACCGGGGGAGGTGCTTTATCCAACTAAGCTACAGCGGCATTATTTTTAGCGACAATTTTTCGACCCTATATGTTACCTTTTTGAAATCAATACATTTAATCGTTCCATCATTTGACAGAGCCATCTACCTTATTTTTACAGAATCTCAAAATACCTTTTAAGTAAATCTGATAGTAGACGCCAGAATTATCAATTCATTTTTATTAAATTTTGGACACATTGATACAACTTTATTATTTTTTAGGAAAACACATTCTTATTGTGAAGTTGTAATTATTCAGAACAGACGGTCTGTGATATTTTAAATATGAATTAAATATATTATTTATAAAGATATACATATAAAATCAATTTTATCGAAAAATATTGTTGTTGCGCTACCGGGATTCGAACCTGGATCTCTTCCCTAACCGGGAGAGGTGCTTTATCCAACTAAGCTACAAAAATCTATAAAAAAAAAAAAAATATTTTTCAATAGGTTTGTTTAATACAAAATAAAACGATCCTATAAAATAACCTCTCCAACCAGGCACAATGTGCTACAAAGACAAGCGTCGCAAACAAGAAATACATTTTAACACAGTTGATCACAATAATGACGGTAAGACCCTCGGATCCGAAGTTAACTAAATGAAACTAATCCTGGCGATGCTCTGAAGTACAAATCGCTATGCAGTTAAACACTGAATACAAAGTTAGACTCACCACCTCCACTTGACGCTGATGTCACAAAGCATCAGATTCCTGTGCCCACTAATTGACGCACCCTTCCGATCCGCTTAGACACGGGTCCGTGGCCGTGAGGCTGGATGGTCCCGTTGTTCGATAGCAGAGAGCGACTCGTCGCTCCATCCCGAATAGTACATCAATTAATTGTACATCCCAGCTCTCCGTGACACTGATACCCGAACTAGAGGGTGGCTCTGCCCCGTTGGCGGAAAGAAAATTGTTATCTCTGCATTGGAAGAGACTGCGATGCATTTAGATACTACAATATTATACAGACGTGCACCAGCATCCAAAATATATTATTCTTACCCTCTCCCTTGATCATGTACGACTGAATATGCGACCAACCTACTTATCTTTAATTCAAGGTGGGACGCTGCCTGACTTACACTTCGTGGGGGTGAAAATGAAAGATGGAGGTGGTCCTCCGGCGCTGAACCACCACGAGATGCAGATGATCTCGGGTCATGGGCATTTCATGAGTAAACTCTTCGAATTAGGACTTGTCCGTGAACCGTGGTGTGTTTGCGCTCAGGTGAGGCAGACACACTCATGGAGCACATCCTCTGGGACTGTGTGGTTATGAATGATGCACGTGAGATCATGATTGTGGGATTAGAAGGAAATTAGAAGGAAAGTCATCGGATCCCCCGTAACGATGACCTATTAAGAAATGAAATGAATCTCGGATGTTTCCGGGTATTTATTAAGGTGTGGGTCTTCCGCTGGGGGCTGCTGGGATGGGCTATGCCTGGAAGAGCAGTAGCTAGAGAGATCTAACGGAGCATTCTTCTGGCTCTCCTTCGCACTCTTGCGACCTAAACAGAGTGAATTTTTGCCGGACTGTGACCGAGTTCTGCGATTAAAACACATAAATGTGACGTCGACCCTCTCCTTTTGGGGGTGTGTGATTTCTATAGCTTATTTCTGGCTGCCTTTTGAAATTAATGTGACAACAAGTCTCACATATTGTACAGGTATGGTTCTGGTACGACGATACCGGAGCCAACCTGTGATGGTGTTATGATGATATGGCCGAATGTAAAGGTATTCGAAAAATACCATTTTCTTCTTCAGGATGTCATAACTAACTAAAACATATACTGTTTCTTTGACAGAATCTATTTTTAAAAAAAAAAAAATTTTTTTTTTTTTTTTTTAGTACCTACTTAATACAAATTTACTCGAATAATTTTTAGGAAAAAAATTTAGAATGGGACTCGTAGTTAAATTTAGTTGGTTGTTTATTCTTAAAGGCTTTTTTAGATGCAAATTCTCGGACTTTATCATCAAATAAATCCCATTCTATGGCGTGGAGTTCATGTACTAATTCTGTATGTAATAATTTTAGGCTAAGTTTGATTTTATTACGATTTTTAAATGCACTTTTTAAATCTTCTTTTAGCCACGCTTGTTTAGCTTTGATAACAGAAATATTAGAATTATTTATTATTTTATTTTTTGAATTAAACATTCCACATATATATTTAGGTATAACTTTATTTTTTAAACAATTTTGATAAAAATATATATTTAAAGACACAATTCTATATTTAATTGTTAGTTTTTTGTATAGTTTTGCTTTATTAGCCGTATTCGCCATAATTATACTTTTAAAATCGGCAATGTTATCTTTGTGGTTAAGATTCATATTTTTATTTATTATCTTTGTTTTATTAACCACTAAAATGAGTTTAAATACATCTACCGGTTTCGAAAAATACAATTTTCTTCTTGACCACAAAGATAACATGGCTGATTTTAAAAGTATAAAAATATATGTAATTATGACGAATCGAAACGAGGGTAAACAACTCTCAAAACGATTCGGGACAGGGTTTAAATAAATATATAAAAAAATATCTCTAATTCAGTGTTCATCTTATGTAAATGTGGCGAGTTGTAAAAATTACTACTTGAGGGATTAATTGTGACAATATATTTCTTCAGCGGATTTACGGGTAAAACGTATCACGAAAGAGGGTTAAAAAGTGCTTGTTTATCATTGTTGCCGTGTTTTCTGTTGTCCTGTGTTTTCTATTGGTATTGTTGAATACCTTAATTCCATCCGTGCAAATAAAAAGACATCAAGCTTTGTGAAAGTGGGCTGTTAGTCGCCGATGGTCGCTCCCCTTGCAGTCTTGAATCTTCTCAAACTATATGATTGATAAATTTTATATAACCATGCCTACCTATCGAAGTATAAAAACGCGTAAACAATCATTATAGATTATTTTTATTTGTTAATTTTGTTTTATTAACCACTTATTGAGTTTAAATACATCTACCGCTTTAGAAAAATACCATTTTCTTCTTCAGGATGTTAATATTAATCAAAAATAGATTCTGGTAAAGAAACAACATACAACAACACGCACGAGGAGAGGTTTTGGTAATTAACGGGAATATGGATAGTAAAAGCGAAGTGTTAGGGAAAATTATTTTGTGTTTCCAAATTGATCATTATTAATTAAAGAAGAAGTTATAAATATCCCCAACGTGTGTGTAATACAAAGTTTAATTGTGAAAATTAAAATAATCACGTTATACCACAAAGTAGCCGCCATGTCGATTAATGAGAATCACGCGTGTTTATTTTACATTTTTGTATTGTTTTCGGATAAAAGAATCGCCGTTTATTAGAATCAAAAATAGACCCGTAAAATTAGATTACAATAGCCCAGTGTGTTCTCCAATTTCCGCTGACGACTTGGCACCCACGTCACGTGCCAGCCGCGGAGAAACACTCTCCAAACTTTTGCCGGAGCATGACTCACTCCTGAGTTGGCCTGTTTGGTATTCTGTCGGCACTGGCCGAGTCATACTTACATATCGATGCCCTCCCGCATATATTAATGTTACAATGATAGGGGTCGGTAAACATTTTACTGCTGTATTCGTAAATTTGTTTATTATTTACGTTTTAACGGCCGACCGTATTTATTATTTACGTTTTAACGGCCGACCGTATTTATTATTTACGTTTTAAAGGCCGACCGTATTTACCGTGGGTTTTCAGAATTTGCTAATCATTTGATGGTCATCATGGAAAATGGTCATGGTTTTGATAAAAAATTGGGATTGTCAATTTTGCGTGTAAACGGTGTTGGTCACAAATTAAATAATTTGGAATCGTTGGAGATAAATAAAGCGTGTAAAACTAATCAAAAAATTATAAACAACCAACTAAATTTAACTACGAGTCCCATTCTAAATTTTTTTCCTAAAAATTATTCGAGTAAATTTGTATTAAGTAACAATTTGAGTTGGGTACTAAAATTTTTTTTTTTAAAAAAATAGATTCTGATAAAGAAACAATAATATATGTTTTAGTTAGTTCCTGAAGAAGAAAATTGTATTTTTTGAAATCGGTAGATGTATTTAAACTCAATTAAGTGGTTAATAAAACAAAGATAATAAAAAAAATATGAATTTTAACCGCAAAGTTAATATTGCTAATTTTAAAAGTATAATATATTTCATATTTAAAACTTATTATTTCCATGGTTGAAGCCGAAGCCACGATGGTTTAGCTGAGTTCGGAAAATGTTCGACTGCTGATGCTCTGAAGTCGGCACTTGAGGGTTGTAGTCGGCCCTCGAGTTATCGGCGGACGTACTCTACGACACGAGTTCAAGAATTCGACATAAAAATGGATGTATTCAGCGTTATTTCAAGGGATGGTGATACCAGCGGGTTCAGTACATCATTATTATATTTGTTACTTATTCACTTAACAAAACTCATCCACAAGATTGAATAAGAAAGCGCGGTAATGGGTCTTGAAATAAACAGAAGCTAGACAGAAATACTAAATGATTGGCTTCACCAAATACCGAAAACGAATGTTCTAGATTAGTGATTTTATTTATCTTGGAAATGAATGGTGCAAAGCTGAAATTCGAAGGTAAATCGATATGACCAACTCTGTTTTGACGAAGCTGATCAAATTTGGAAATACTGCTCCGTCTCAAAGATCGAAAAAGTTCGACTAATTAAATTTCTGCTGTTTGTTTCGCACAACTGCATTTTTCTCATTTTGATAATTATTATGATTTAACTAAGGCAGAGAGGATAAAGCACCATACTTCTGTGTCCTGACACACAATTCTCGCCTCGTCCACATTCATACATCTTCTCATACAAGCTCGCCGATTGTTGAGGCTTCTAACAGAACCAGCCTCCATTATCTGGCTTACCTGGTCGTGCCAAGTATTCCGCGGACGTTCTCTATTTTTGGTGCCATCAACATTTGCGTCATATATCTTTCTTACCATTCTCTCCTCGTTCATCCGTTCCATATGACCAAACCACCTAAGTGATCATTTCTCGTAATATTACTCACTATACTTACTTCATTCTTTACTTTTTCATAAATAGATTTGCCACATATACGCCCAAGTGATCTCATTTCCACTGCATTCAGTCTACTTTCGTTTCTTTTCGTTTATTTAAATACTAATTAAATGTATTAATTATAAAGATATACATATAAAATCAATTTTATCGAAAAATATTGTCGTTGCGCTACCGAGATTCGAACCTGGATATCTTTTCCAATCCGAGGAAGGTGCATTACCAACTATGCTACAGCGACAGTATTTTTGACGACAAATTTTCGAACCCATATGTTACACTTTTTCAAATTAATACATCTATCGTTCCATTATTTGAAAACCATCTATATTATTTTTACGGAATCTCAAAATACCTTTGAATTTCGATAAAAATGATTTTATATATATATAGCTTTATAATTAATACGTTTAATTAGTATTTAAAACATCACAGAGCAATTTATAAATAACTACAACATCACAATAAGAATGTGTTCTCCTTAATATTATTATTTATTCTTAATTAGTGCATATAAAAGTATTTATACTCTAATATAAACATAATCAAAATCGTTTATTTTTACTAGAACTTATCTTTCACATATCTAATTAGTTTCACACTGAATCCATGCAGCTTCTCCTCTTTTCTTATGTCTTCAGGCATTTCATTAAAAATCTTCATCGCACTGTACATCATCGATTTCTGAGATTTAGCATTTTTCTCAAATTAATAGCTTTAAATTAGTTATGTTGCTAGCCTTACAACGAAATAAACATATCCCCAATTGAGTCGTCGCAAAAGATGACCTTAATATGTAACAACATAAAAACATATTTTAGAACAGTAATGGCGAACCTTTTGAGCTAGGGGTGTCAAAATTTCAGAAAATCAACTGGCGTGTCACCCCCTCCCACCACGAAAAAATATGGAATCCATAGTATTTGATTTGATGTCAATTAATTGTTTTTTTTCACAACGTGTGACCCAAAAGAGATGCATATGTTATATGTACGTAATTGTTGTCGGGTAAACGTCTGTATTAGTGAACGCTGGCGTGTCGGCCAAAAAGCTGTGGCTTGTCATAGGTTCGCCATCACTGTTCCTATTCACCGCAAGGTGCACACATGTATCTATCCTCCAGCAGTTGTCCTTAACCTTTACAGAAAGACTTTCTACAAAATGGAGAAGAAAAATTCTTATAATCTTTGGACACGTTGCTGGATGAAATGATGAGAGTCTCGAGAAGCTCGTGATCACAAGGGGAAGGGACCAAGAAGATAGTCGCCTGTAAGACAGAAAGATAAAATGAAAGAAATAAATAACCTTTCGTTTAAGTGCTGCATCACATCTTCGACACTATTCAGAGAAATATTGGTTGTGTAGTTATGGATGGTTGAATGAATAGGTGTGGATTAACGGATGCACATGTGTCGATGTTCAGGGGCGCGCAGTGCATTTAACTTATATTTATGGATTTATTACAATACGAGCCATCTCTGTGTACCAGTAGAAACATTAATGGCTTATTTCTAAAAGCTACCACTGCTGCAGTCGTAGCGCTAGTAATTACAATCGATATTACTCAAGTCATACAATTGGCTGTTTACTGAATTGAAAATTCCTTTCGGTTGATCCGTTTTGTATGGAGTCGTTACTTATGCTGTTTTTTTAATAGAATAACATTAGAAAGGCTTACAACTGCATGCAAATCATTGAAGTGTCTACTTCCTCTTTTACTATTTCGCGAAATTTACTATTTTTAACGTGTTGATTACATGATCGTTTTTTGCATTTGGTGCATGTATTTGTTTTTGATTTGGGAATAACAAAAAGCAGTTAGCAGAACTCTTTCCTATAATCTTTAATAATAATAATTACTTCCTTTAGTTATTGCGTGAAGGATTTTCAAACAATAAATGAATCATGTTCAGTCATAAAAAGTGTTTGTAAAAACGTCCATACATTTTTTATATTGATTTTTATGAAAGTAAAAATTTATGTTAAAACTTATACTTTAAAAATACTATTAATAGATTCCTAGAATTACAAATAAATACACGGTAGGGTCGTATAAGCGGCGGATTCATTTTGTCTATGTACAACATATATTATATATAATTGTATAATATCATTAGTAACAGCATGACCTAAATCTTTACCTACTGTACGCCACTGTATGCATGTTGACTTGAATTAGAAGGATTTCAAAGGTTACATTGTAAATTATGTGATTAGTGTGAGTGTAGTGGAAACCCCAATATTTGTGAATGTGGTAGGAGATGGTTATGAGAAAGAAACCATTTACCGTTTGCTTCTTAAAGGTTGATGGGAGCTTCGTTTCACGCTACGGCACTTGCTGGGCGTGTCCAGCTTCGCCGGGTGGTGGTGATGAGAGTGAAAGCTATAACCTTCCACACTGCCGACAACATGTCACCAGGTTCTAGATACTTCAGGGGATCAGGACGCTCAGTGTCGAGCATACGATAAAAAAAAACGATTTTAAGTCGAATCGGTGACATTTTTTTGTATCGTAAATTTCGACAAAATTCACCCGCTTTTCTTCTGAACCGACGCTACAGATTCCAACAAATTTGAAAGTCAGTGTTATTTTTAGCGCCTTTCTTTTATAGACAGATTCCAATAGTATTCAGAAATTTTGTTCCACGCCGAATGTCAACAACTTTTAAAATTACATTTTCAAAACTGTATTCGTATTTTTTGATTTTCATCAAACTGTATTGTAGAACCTTCAAACAAAATAAATAGATAGATTTTCTACTAGATTCAATTTATGATTTTTCGCAGTCCACGTGTACACACTGTGTGTTTACTTCACCCTCGTTGTATGTAAAACGTCAATTGGCAAAAATATATGACAGCGAATAACAATAAAATAACAGAGACACTTGTTTTTAGTTGACCAACTTTTTAATGTTTAAAATTGAAATCGACAAATATTTGATATTGCAAGGTTATTGAAAGGAATCACATATCCAAGCGATTTGTTCAATTATAACTTTCCCATCTGGCGGATAAAATTATTCGAGCTGTTTCATCAATTAAAAGTTTGTCCATTAAATAACTGACCGAGCTGGGGTGGGATCACACTGAATATAATTAAAATAGAATGCCTTCAACCCCAAATCCGAATATGTAATTACACGCTTCTCGAAAACTTTTAAAATACACCATTTCCACAAAAAGTATGTTATCTGTAAGTGATTGTTAGAATTTACCATGAACTTTATATGGATTCAATTTGAACACTACGTTATGCTTTAGTTAGAAGCAATTTAGAATAAAATTCGACAATTTGGTCCCCATACTACAAAGTTCATCGATTAAAAATTTAAAGCGTTCAACTTAAATTTTAAAGTTTAGAAATGTTCAACTGTCTCTGTACATTAAACAAATCAATTATGAGCTTTTTAAAATTAACTAATTTGTCATGTTAAAGAACTTCGAGCGATTTAATGTTTTCATACAAAATAATAAATGGTACGCTTGATTTGAATGATCTAATTTCGTACCATGTTCCTGTTCAAAGATCCTGATTGTGAATATCCCACAAACTTTTGTCGATATTTTCTTTAGTTTAAATGTGTGTAATATTTGTGATGCAAGCCATTGTATAATGACTCTTTCAAAAAAATAAGGTAGATGGCTCTTTCAAAATAATGGAACGATTAAATATATTAACATATAGGCTCGAAAATTTGTCGCTGTAGGATAGTTGGATAATGAAACTTCGCCGGTTTGGAAAGAGATCCAGGTTCGAATTCCGGTGGCGCAACAACAATATTTTTCAACAATTAATATATTTAATTCATATTTATAATAGTATAATTGATACTAGCCATTCTTTAAGTTTACCTTTTTGTTTTAATTATTATTAGCATTAGTGTTTATTATTAGTCAGAGTGGGATATTGTTTGGATTGTCCACATTACTTAAATAAATATATAAATGAAATAAACTTACAACAATTAAGAGTGAAAAATGCTAAAAAATTGTTTTTTTATCCGACAAGCTGTCAATAATTATGGTAAAAAATGTCGTTCATATTCAAAGAAAAAAAAAATTAGTAATTAGCTAACTAACTTGCCATTGCCGTTTTCCATAGGGTGGCGCGTGTTGATAGCGTTTAAGGCTCCACTCGTGTCATGATCGAGATAAACATTTCGAGACATTATTGAGTTATACACGTGTGCGATAGATCCTTTGTCTTCTTTTCCTGAAAGTATATCGCGTTGTTTGAAACATTACGTGACAAAATTACGAATTATTTGACAAAATTGAATTCTCAGCCGGATATGTCGTCTTATAAGTTTTAAATTATTTATTATGAAATCAAATTTTTTAACAAAAATTACAACATTGCAATCAATGGTATTGTTTAGAACTTCATTTCATCTTTCAGCTAGTTTCTAGATGTTCTTTCTATAAAAATTGTTATCGAGCCAATTTCAGAGGATATCGTCGTTATTTGAACGTAACGCAATGCATTTAATTAGAGAGCCTTGATCAAAAAGAGCATATGTAGAAAATGTTTGTTTTTAATAGATTAAAAAAAAAGATAAACTATAAATAAGATACAGGAAAACAGCGATGTTTTAGATACAGCATTTAATACAAATTAAAATTAGCAACAAAAACATTTTTTCGATAAATTGATTTTATCTGTATGTCTTTGTAATTGATACATTTATTTGTATTACATATCACAGACCTATTTTCCTTAAAAAAAACTGCAAGAACTTATTAGACGACCAAATACAAAGAAAGTGTGCAAACTGACATGGCAATGGGCTGTATACCTTAATCACAAAAACTGGGGGAAGAAAGTGTTAAAATGAACACCCTGAACATCTTTCTAGAAGACGTGTGGGTCGCTCACTGGATCAATGGACTGATGACACAAGGTATGAATAGCCAGGAGCTGCGGACACCGAACATTAGAGAAGGGAGTGAATGAACGAATGGCTGAAAGGTGAAAGACCTGAGAGGAATGGAACGAGCTTCAACTCCACCGAATCAATGTCACTATTGTAAGGGTGGACCCGCCGCTTACCCAGGACCGTTTATAAGCAAAAGCTCCTATCTAAAACTATTCTTACCGGTTGGCATTTTAAAAATGATAATAGGCAGCTGCGCAACTTCGTCTCGCACATAGTGTCAAGACGGAGCCGAACAGTTGCCATCTCAAAACCCTCACAGTCCCTGAACTCTTCTTTATTCACGATTAAACAAACAATTACAAGGAAAGTATCCCGGTGTAAGTAAACATTAAACCATGGAAATGTAAATAACAAGATCAGTCAAATAAAATCTACTCGTGCTACTCGAGTCGGGAAGCCGAGAGGAAAAAGCAACACGCCCCTGAAGAAGGGAAAAAAAATACAGAAACAAAATTAAAATGATCTGATCAGTCATCCGAACACCACTGCAGATAACAGTCCGGAGACAAACCAAAGAGTCAAGAAAAAATTCAAAAGTAATTGTTACTGAAAATATTTGCTAGGGGCGATCCGAACTGCGAGCAGAGAAATGTGGAGTCATGGCTATAAGCGGACCGCAATTTTCAATAATGAGGAAGTTGCCTAGAGATGAAGAAGATTGCGAGACTGCAGTTTTGTTTTTGAGGATACACTCTAACTTTTCAAACGTTGCCCAATCCAGCTGAACACTTGTCGATATTACCGTATACGGTGTCTCCATTTTGCATGAACAGAACGTCGAGGACAGAGTGACCATTTGCCTGAGACGAATTCTTCAGATTTTTCTTTTGATAGTAGGACCACCACCAGCCTGGACAGTTGGCCGACCTCCCGGAGGCAATCCGAACAGTTGGCTAATTGGCTGGTCCTCTACCTATTCCGACTACGATGTCGATTGATTTTGGTCGGTCTGCACAAATTAACTGCGTAAAACAGACATACCACAATACAAAATCCAGAACAATCAAAGAAATGAAAAGCGCGTAAATAATAGCGATCCATATCCGATTTATTATATTTAATGGAAAATATATGAAAGTATTGGGTAATTACGAACTGTCTTCGGCTTGCTTAAGTGATCACTTTATAATTATATATATATATAACGTTCACCAATTTTACATATTTACAAAATTGTACATATGTTAGTATGTAGACACGCTTCGAGTACTACTACACCATAGCCATCTATGGATCAAATTTAATAATTCATTTTTAATTTTTTTAAACAGCATATACGTCATCACTATGAGAAACTGATTTTTTTTTAAATTATTTTAAAGCAATATTCTTTATCTGTAATGTTTTTTTAACATATTATACTAGAATAAGCTTGAAAAAATAATATTTTACATTTTTTTAATATATTTTCTTATTTTAACCAGTATATTATATTAGCATTATTTGAATATGTCTAAGAACACACAACTACTGGATTTTTACCTACGAAGGCACTGTTATTAAACAAATATCAGATATCTCATACGCAATATCTCAGAAAATATATGTATGTATGGGGTAATTACATGGCTTACGATCTGTCTTCGGCTGGCTTAAGACAGTCGTTGGCACATTACATTGTGATGTTTAAATAAGATATTCATTTTGATGACAAAAAATGTTGTCACGTTCCATATAATGTTTCATATTTCTTCGTCCAAAATGAAGAAATTTGCATACAATTAACCGAGAGCTTAAATTTCTTCTATTATCATGTCCCCGTCCCGTTTCGGGCGGTTTTATTAATTAGCAAAGTTAACAACCGTCGCAAACATTTCAAACATCTCCTCGGCCGAGACGACGGGCAGATCTGGTAATCTCGTTATGGCCAGCATCATTATTTACTTTAAAAGGCGGCGGTCCTGCCATCGTGAAAAGAAAATGAAATTGAATTACGAAAAATAATGATATAAAGTGGATCTGGGGGACTCGGCGGCTTCGGAAACATTTTTAATGAATACCAATTTAATATTAAATGAAAATATCCGTACAAACTCGCTGACAGACTGACACTACTAAATAATGTTCGTTTTCAGTATGTAGGTGTGTGCTTCAAATTGTATTTTTTTTTGCACCGTTCCACGAGACTGCCATTCAGGAAGAAGGCCAAATCTCAGAGATCGATGATGTATAGAGTGATGAAATTTTTTTAATGAAATGCCAGAAAACATAAGAAATGAAGATAAATTGAATAGATTTATTTTTTAAGAGAACACATTCTTATTGTGAAGTTGTAATTATACAGAACATAGGTCTGTGATATTTTAAATATGAATTAAATATATTAATTATAAAGATATACATATAAAATCAATTTTATCGAAAAATATTGTTGTTGCGCCACCGGGATTCGAACCTGGATCTCTTCCCTAACCGGGGGAGGTGCTTTATCCAACTAAGCTACAGCGACATTATTTTTAGCGACAATTTTTCGACCTGTTCATTTTGTGTTCTCCTAAAAAATTATAAAGTTGTATCAATGTGTCCAAAATTTAATAAAAATGAATTAATAATTCTAGCGTCTACTATCAGATTCACTCAAAGGTATTTGAGATTCTGTAAAAATAAGGTAGATGGCTCTGTCAAATGATGGAACGATTAAATGTATTGATATCAAAAAGGTAACATATAAGGTCGAAAAATTGTCGCTAAAAATAATGTCGCTGTAGCTTAGTTGGATAAAGCACCTCCCCCGGTTAGGGAAGAGATCCAGGTTCGAATCCCGGTGGCGCAACAACAATATTTTTCGATAAAATTGATTTTATATGTATATATTTATAATTAATATATTTAATTCATATTTGAATAGATTTAAAATGAAACTGACTAAATGTATAAAAGATAAGTTTTAGTAAAAGAAAATACTTTAATCTTGTTTATATTAGCGCATATATAAGCAGTGCTTATGTATGCACTATATTAAGAATTAAGTAAATAAATAAATAAAATATCGGTTGGTATTTTTTTTTAATGCTATATGATAACCGTATCTTACCGCCATGTTACACGAGTCCTCTTCGGAGGTCTGTTTCCGTAAATGCCTTCGACAGCTGTGGTTCCCGAACATGTTCTTAAGGAACGCTGTTG
Organism: Eubasilissa splendida; assembly: GCA_031772225.1. NCBI lineage: Eukaryota > Metazoa > Arthropoda > Insecta > Trichoptera > Phryganeidae > Eubasilissa > Eubasilissa splendida. Next base: position 3,652,664 of record CM062858.1, read on the forward strand.
GGTCTTAATTTTTAAAAAAATGCAAAAATTGCTAATAACCACATTGAATTTCTTTTCTTTTATCGTTTTGCATATACTTAAATATGTTATTTATTTATTTATATGAATTAAAGTGGCGTATTTTTATTAGCTTTGATGAGTGCGACCGACAAGGAAGCCCTAGCTACTATAGCCCTACACAATGTAACATTCACCATTCCACCCAATAAACCTACATATCTGTCAAATTTTTGGAAGTTGTATATATGTTAATATGTGGAAACACTTTTGGCACCACTGAGTTTCCTGGTTTATAATAATGCACATGTGTGTGTGAGTATTGTCGCCCTTTTTTTGGAAAGCTAAGAAGACGGTAACCGACAGGTGTCATTCTTATTACATCCCGTGCTTCCACCAGTCAAGCGGTCCAAATAAACCACCAGTGCGCGCTTCGGTCGGTCGAAATCTAAAGAAGACAACCCAGCTAAAAGAACAACAACATCGGACTAGAAAGAAAGCAACATTAAAAAGGTTAGTGTAGTTCATATATCATATGTGTGCTTATTGTCAATCGGAATCTTGGGAAACAGCTATCGAAGGCATTTACAAAACAACTTCAAGTACCCCTACACTATCGCCATCTATGGACTAAATTTGATAATTCATTTCTATGAAACAGCATATATGTCACAATGAGAATATTTTTGAAATTATTTAAAGCAATATTCTTTATATATCCATACTTCTATATATTTCCATTAAATTTAATCTATGAGATATCTATTATTTGTTTAATTGTGTGATCTTAGACATATTCAACTGGACCAACGTCCATTGAACGGGTACAAGACGAAGAAGAGGAAAACAGTTTTGCTGGGAGAACATATTTTACTCTTTAAAAGCATATTTTTGTTTGTCTTGGACTAAAAATATTATTTCTCTACGTTAATAAAAAAGTGATTTAATAGAAATAAGAGAGGGTAATAAAAATGATTTTATGAGTCGACAATACATTTGTTCGCACCTGCCTATAGCCGTGCAGGTTTGGCAAAATAACGTTATCACACAGTAGCAGGAGAAGTCAGTATATTGCCTTCCGATTGGCTGATTCTATTTATTATACTTGAATACGAAATTTTCCAGGCGGGTTTTGAAACACGCCTCCGTCTGGAATGTTCGCTTCAATTCGTATATTTTTTTTTTACCACGTAATATTATCTCGAAAATATTTTTCATTCTTGAGAATATTTTTCGGTGTGATCTGAATCGCGTGCGAAAAATCTGGAGGCGTTAGAGAGGGGATGAAAGCTGACGGAATTTTGTTTAATTTTACCAATTTATTGGGTGGATCCAAATGTTTTTCAAATTTTTTTTAACACAAATAAATATTTTTTTCTTATAAACTAAAATTTGTACCACACACGCGTTAAGTTATTTTTATATATTTTTAGAAAAGTTCTTTTAAATTTGTTTTATATTTTTAATTTCAGTCTACATTGTTGTGTATCGAAACATGTTGAATAATCAATAAACAGTGGTTCAATGTTGAAGATAATATTGAAAAAAAATATAAATCTTTTGTATCAACAAATACAATACTCGAACGTTCTAAAATAAGAGTGCAACATAGACAATATTTGTGTTCGCCTAATTTCCTTCGATAGCTGGTTCCCAGGCTTCCGATTTTCTGGTCCGATATTGTTGTTCTTTTGGCTGGGTAGAAGTGCGTACTCCCGACGATCAAAAGCGCGGGGTGTAATTGATCCGCCTGTCGTTTACCGTTTTTGCATTCTTCAAAAAAGGGCGGCAATACATACATACACATATGCACAATATTATTAACTTGATTAATTGACAATTGGAGTAACAAGGCGCGTAAACAATTTGTGTATAGTCTAAAGCTGGAAAGGGCTAGAAAGGATCAGTATATTAATTAATATAGCGAGAAAAACGTAGCTTAAGAAGAATTCGATGATCAGATTTATTAATTAAATTAATCGTAGCTTGCAATTTTTAACAGAAAACCTTATTATCGATTTTTCGTATTTTATTTTAAATCGGAAATTAAAATTAGAAAGTAACGATCCCTTAAAACCCTACAAAATATTTATAAACCTGCGAGACGTGAAGCTTACTGAAGGGCAATAAAATGTTAACAGATAATGAATTCGAACTGTAAATCCTGCACCGGGATCTCCGGGTCGCGCGTCCCGTGGAATGGAAATACGGCAACTGCGGTTGTAAATCGGAATCACCGCTGGGTAGGGAAACCTTGATACAGGATGAGGTCGGTGAGGGTATAGGGGTTCCAGTCGAAGGACCAGTGATCTCGGGAACCGGGATTCGGAAGGACCGCTCGCCTCACCTCGTATATGACGGCTCCGCAATCCCCGCAGTTGCACGCGGATGAGCCGATCTCCGATCCCGATTGAGTACGGCGATGTCACAAGTTCACCCATGGCACACAAACAATACGCGATCATAACACATTATCATAAAGTACAGTGCACTGGAGCTGAAAGTCGAACAAATATCGGTCAAGTTGACGTCTGCTGACGTCACGGTCACAATTCACACTGAAAAGAGAAGCATTAAGGAATTTGGATAACATGAATTCGTATTTTATTGTTAGCAGCCCGGAAGATACTTGAATAACATAATAACGTTAATAATTTTATTTTATTTTTAGGAGAACACATTCTTATTGTGAAGTTGTAATTATTCAGAACATAGGTCTGTGATATTTTAAATATGAATTAAATATATTAATTATAAAGATATACATATAAAATCAATTATATCGAAAAATATTGTTGTTGCGCCACCGGGATTCGAACCTGGATCTCTTTCCTAACCGTGTGTCCAAAATTTAATAAAAATGAATTGATAATTCTGGCGTCTGCTATCAGTTTACTCAAAGGTATTTGAGATTCTGTAAAAATAAGGTAGATGGCTCTGTCAAATGATGGAACGATTAAATGTATTAATATCAAAAAAGGTAACATATAGGGTCGAAAATTGTCGCTAAAAATAATGTCGCTGTAGCTTAGTTGGATAAAGCACCTTCCCCGGTTAGGAAAGAGTTAAATATAATTATATTTTATTTATTTAACATACAAATATTCAAATGCTAATCTCCACAGTTGATGAGAACCCCGGTAAGGAACCTCTGGATTCGTTCCATAATTTTCCTCGATAACCTGGCTCAGTCATGTGATCAGAATGTTAGGAGAAAAATTAATCCAACCGATGATGTAATTTTTTTCGATGGTCACAAAAGAAAGACGCCTAGTGGCTCGCCCGAGGCAAAACTGGAACAAAGAGTAGAAAATCTTTGATAGCATGCGCGCTCAGTACAAACATGAAAAGAAAGATGGCTACTTAAAAGGCTTTTAGAAGATTCCGAAGATATTAATAATTATTTTGGTTTCCACTGTGATCAAGTAGACGAAGAGTGTAAGTGGCGACAAAGTAAAAATTTTGTTCTACAGTCGATTAAAATCATTTTTAGCGAATTTAGTGTACGAATTTTTTTCTGAACCAGTTCAATTCTTTGATGCCTGTGGCAGGTGAGATTGTTGAAATTCAACAAAACATCAATTCGCGTGACGTTTGTGCTACAGATAGCTAAAATATTTATGCAGCATCAAAGAAAAAAAATATTTTTTCAATATTCAATCAAAATTGGAAGCTTTTATTGGCGCGAAAATAATAAAAATTGATCTTCCGTCGTTTTATGGATTTTTCCGCACGCTTTGTGTCGACGGTTCTGATTGCCGGGATTACGCACCCCGCGCGCAGCCTGGCCCGGCACGGTATTACAATTTTACGATTATGACAAATTTATCTGAGCAAGGTTATGAAAGTGTTTTTTAAATAATTGAACCATTAAAATCTAGCCGTTGTGTCGCGCGCCGCCGACATTGCGACAAGGGTTGGCGATTTAACATAATTAAATCAAATGATATTTATATGTAACGACAATGCGAGACGGAAATTTAAGCGCCGAACCGCATCGCTTAACTCCTACTCAGATTAATATTACATTTATTAGTAGAAAGAAATCAGAGAAAGCCATAGTGGTCATTTTGTAGCGAACGGTGGCCACTGCGCTTCTATGGCCGGTGCTTCCGTAAAACCTATTTGTTATTATTAAAGAGAACACATTCTTATTGTGAAGTTGTTGATGGCTTTCAAATAATGGAACGATAGATGTATTCATTTGAAAAGTGTAACATATGGGTTCGAAAATTTGTCGTAAAAAAGTTCTGTCGCTGTGTAGCATAGTTGAATAATGCACCTTTCCCGGTTTGGAAAGAGAGTTTGAATCCTTGTTGCGCAACAACAATATTTTTCGGTAAAATAGATTTTATATGTATAACTTTCTAATTTATACATTTAATTAGTATTTAGAAAACATAATTGATTATCAAAAATAGAAATGTGCTCTAGCACAGAACAACATAATTTAACATATTCGTGAAATGATTTAAATACGTAATGTACCGTTTCGGCAGTGACACCGCGTTCACCATATTTCATTAACAAATGCCGTCTGGCGACAGCTATGTGGACCGTCATTACCGTATGACTTGTACATAGGAGAAAGTACATTATTGTCCTATAACAAGTTATCCATATATTTAATATGTCCTTTTTAAACTGTCCTCAAAGTATACTTCAATATCAGAGAAAACATGTAACTGGTTAAATTTTAACTTTAACTTTATTTTTTACATTCATTATAATTTTTGTTTTTATAGAAAAATTTTATGTTTTTCTAATAGAATAAAAATAAATATTTAATAGTTATGAGCTAAATTATTGTGACTGTTAAATAATCAGTTACCGATCAACACAAATCTTCTAATCACAGTTAAAATAACGGTTTAATTCATAACTATTACGAGTGTATACTAGTTTGTTGCTCGGCCTTGTAGGCAGCTACAGTGATTGTCTCGTGATTAACGGTGTGTGTTTCCGTAAAACCTATACGGTGTTCAGCGGAAAAATTTCAAGATTAAAATGTAATTGCTCGTAAATTGGATTGTTCGATGCGCGTGATTTGCATGATTGCCAGTCGCAACGGGTCACTGATCGAGAGCGCACCGTGCGTTCGCGGTTGAGCGAAAAAAAGATTAAAGCGCGACGCTTTTTGTACTCATTTTAATATTCGACGAGTGAGTGACGGGCCGAGCGCGCAACTTATCCGGTGTTGGGTTCAAAAGGTCAGACAAGAAGGGACAATGATTAACCAAAACTCCTCCGGGATCATCAAAGACCATGTGGCTCAAGTTAGACGTGAAATGATGCGCAATCCGCGTAAATCGATACGGAAGATTGCAGCCTGCACTGGAATGCAATAATCAACAGTGCACGTTATTTTGAAAAAGAAACTACAGTTTAAGTTAAATAAATGCGTTATTTATCTTGTAAAGCATTGAAATTAAGTGTGATATTAAAATTCGACACTACCCTGGTATGACAAACAGGTATAATTTGCGGAGTGTGCCTTTTGCACTCTCGGTATCTTTGACTCGATGCGTAATGACCATAAAGAAAGATTGCGTATTATTTTGCAATTGCACGATTGCCAATTATTTAAATTGAGTCTCTGCGCGTTTCTCATTTTCCTCCATATTATTATTGTTTTAGTATTTAGTATTTAACTTCAAATAACAATTCACAACAATGTATATGATCCACAAGAGATGTTAACGAGATTCATAAATCTTATTCTCCGTTTTTTTTTACATTACTTGAGATCTGACAATTTTTTTAAGAAAATCATTCAACTCAGCAAAGGTCGACGGCAGGTATCGTTCCACGTCTTGGTAGTCTATTTGGTCTCTCATGCGCTACGAGGTCCTCCGTTGTTCTATCTACGAGGTCTCTCCAGTGTCGTATTTCGCTTCTGTTCTTATATTCTGTGTTTTTCCTAAGACATTCATAATCCTCACTTTTAACATTCTCAAGTCAGATTTAATTTTAGTTGTATTTACTCGACTTTAGATTCGACGATGAGCTGTGTTAAATCTACCAACCAAACAATATTTATACTCATATAGACAATAAGTCTATTTTACGTAGCCCTACAAAGAGTACTTTAAATTCAATTAAAGGAGTTAATGAAACTAAAAAGGCTGAGCTAAAGCCAAATCTTAAGTAGAAAATTATAATTGCCCATCGTGCATGGCTTCCAGAGAAATGCACTTTGGCGGAGCGCCAATGTGCAGTCTGGTTAGTATGTGCATGACGAAAGCGATCTCATTGCAATATCATTTTATGGTTTACGAATTGGAGATGGCAAAAAATGAACGGTTTATTTTAGATCTATTTGTGATAGTTTCGAAGCGGATTGCTGTCGATTTTATGTCAATTGAACTGAAATTCTCCATGATTTTATGAAAGAGTGACGATCAGTGCTGCTGAACGTACCAAGCAGGACCAGATAATGGTAATACTGGCGAACGCATCCAGCGGCACCGAAATTAACACTTATTCTTCAGTCTGCGCCTCGACTGCAATATTGTGTACGTACGTCGTTTCACCGCGGACATTTTATCCAATCATTGTAATTTACTAATTTAATATTACTATCTGCAATCATCTTAAACAGTACCAAAAATAGACTCAGCGATATATAGCGTTTTTGAGTTTGCAATTTAGTACGTACACGTATGTAACCAGCGAATTAATGAGGTTATGGGGAGATATATGGCTCAGATGGAGCCATCAGAAGGTATAAGGTGTGAAGGTACGGCAGCTCTATAGAACGATCGCTAACCCAGATGTACCAGGCGAGCGATATTATGAATTGAAATTACTTACTGTGTCAACACGTCATTGTTGCACGCTATCAGTACCTTGAGTCTTTATGGCTGGCATGGATACCGTATTTAGCTCAATTTTCTGAGTACGGTTAACGAGAGTTAAGTCGATTAGGCCTCCACAAGGACTTGACGGTATTAAAGAATTAAGAAACATTATTTGGACTTTTTCTATAACTAAGTGAATTGCTCAATCTCCGGGAATCACCGCAAGGTGATGAAGGAAGTAGCGAAACATGGTAAAATGAAAACAAGCTTTCGTCAATTCTTCCACATGTTTCTGGCCCCCAAAACCTATAACATTTTGCCGAGCAGTATGAAACAATTATCGATGGACAAACTCAAACACCATCTCAGGAGCTGGTTATTGGGTGTTGACAGAAAGGAAACTGAGTAAAGATTCATGGAAATGATCACACGAACAGAACATCATTTCTTTATATTCATTTTTCTGTTTTGCATAGTGTTTCAATTATGGTACACCGAGAGGATTTTACTTATTTATTATGTTATTAGAATTCTTTATAACCCTGTTTACTTCATTCCTAATATTTTTGGTTTAGATAAAAAAAAAAATTAATAATAGTAATGGTTTTCATATTTGTATGATAGACAACGGATGAATCTGTCTCTTTTAGTAGAGAATTCGGTCTAGTTAAGGAGACAGTGAACATCTCTTACATTATGAAGCTTGTTCGCCTTTTTTGTATATTTATAAGAATGTTTCGTATATTAAGTACATGAACAGAATAGATAAAAAAATAGAGGTCCGTAAGGGAATATGGGCTTAGATGAAGTACCAGTGATCTCATGAACCAGGATTCGAATAATGGACTGGTCGCCTTATATTGAATATGACGCTTCCGCAAATCCCTGTGGTCGCCGCCGAAATCACGAACTCCGCTCCCGACTGAAGACGGCGATGTCAATGCGCATCCACGGTACACAATCAATAAACACTATGATCACACAAAACACAGTTCTGGTGCACTGGAGTTGAAAGGGTCCACACCGCGAATGGTATCGCGATGTCGAGATCGAACATAATATCGCTCAACTTGACGTCTGTTGGCGTCAAGGTCATATTTCACACTAAGGCAATCAAATCGGAAAGTAGGAATTTGAACGCGGAATGTGTGTTAATAACATTGGTCGCGGATGATATAAAAAGACAAGCCAAAAGTGTGTTTACGAATTCGGAATACTACATGTTACGTATCTGTGGATTTTTTATTTAGTTTTAAAATATATTCCGATATTACACTGTACTTTGTATGAAAAGACATACGTACTATTCAGTATTATTTGTAGGCTTTTGTGTACAGTCGTAACCAACCAATCGCGTGGGACCTATAAAACTTGCCGTCGGTAACTTGGTACCAGAAGTTGGCGGCCTGTGTTATAGAAACACGCGGAAACTTCTATACGAAACATGACCAAAACCCATTAAACTCCGTTTCGATAAAACAAAACAAGTATTACATTTATCAATTAAACTAATGTAGGCTTGTTTTTAATCTATCCGCTACAGCGAAGAGGTTAAAGCAGCTATCACGGGAAACACCTGGGAATGAATTATATAAAGCAGCCCTTACAGGAAAGTGAGGCATTATTCCAACAAAATATCGAAAATTTAAACAGACTCTTTCAATCTTAAAACTCATAGCGACGATTTTCTAGTATTATGATTTTAATTATTTTAAATTGTTAACTTTGTTTTATTAACCACTTAATTAATTAAATACATCTATCGGTTTCGAAAAATATAATTTTCTTCTTCAGGATGTCATTAACTAATCAAAAACATGTGTTATTTTTTCTTTAACAGAATCAATTTTTAAAAAATAAACTTAGTAACTGACTTAAATTGTTGAAAAACTTGATGATATAAAATTAATAGAATAATTTTTGTGAAAAATTTTAGAATTGGAATTGTGGTTGATTTTAATTGGTTGTTTATGATTTTTAGATTAGTTTTACACGCTTTATTTACGAAACTATTTATATTATATTATATGGGAACATGTGGAAGTGTGGGTAATTACAGGGCTTACGACCTGTCTTCGGCTGGCTCAAGTGATCACTTTACATAATGTAACATTCATAATTCCACCCATTAATCAACCTCCGTATCTATCTAATTTTTGTAAGTTGTTTATATATTACCATGTAGAAACACTACAACTTCACTGTTGCCATCTATGGTCAGAAATTTGAGAATCATTTCCGTATAGAGCATAGATGTCACTAATGAAAATCTTATTTTAGAAAATATGGAAGTTATATTCTTTATCTGTATACATAACAAATGATTAACACATTATACAAGAAAACGCCTGTGTAAAGTGATCACTTAAGCCAGCCGAAGACGGGTCGTAAGCCCTGTAATTACCCACACTTCCACATGTTCCTATATAATATAATATAAATAGTTTCGTCTCTGTGAGATATATCTATAATTTGTTTAATAACAATGCCTTTGAAGGTAAAAATCTAGTATATGTGTGTTAAGTGATAAATCATTGGTTAAATGGACTTGCAGTGGACGTCTACAACAGCGGAACTTTAAAGCTCGTGAATAGATATAATAAATATTTAAAATCATGAGTTAATTATGTGGAAAAATAATTTAATGTACTGTGTGTTCGACAAAATATAAAATTAAACAATAAAATATTTCCTTAATTTTTTAAAGCTAAAATGTATGTATGCTCGTACGAGGTAAAATATAAGAGTATCAAAAATTACACAATCAAATAGCTCTGCGACTTTTAAAAAAAATATGACTCGATCGGAACGAAAATTTTAACGCTGAAAATATAATATGTATTAATGTAAAAATGCGTCTTGTTTACACAAAGATTTAATTTTACTGTTGCATAAATGTGTCATAAACTATCGGATTTATGTTACCACAAACAATGTTCGTAGAATGCTCCTCGTCCCAAAACTAATTTTCCGAACCCCTCTCTTATGTGTACACTTTATTTCGTGTCTATTCATTTACTGGTGTGTGTGACTCGACCACATTTTATACTTGACTTTCGAAAACCATGAAACCTCCGACCCGTTTATTTTTGGAAACCTATTTGTTTTGTAACTACGAGAAATAAGGTCGCTTTGGTGTTAGTACAAAGTTAAAGTTGACAATAACATTTTCTTAACCCCGTATTATATTTAATATTTAGCACAGCTAGAAATAAACTTCCAACAACTACAATTAACCAAGTTCTCGGTAGCGAAGGAATGCTGTTAACTATTTAAGTTGTCCAACATTTTGGGTGAAATATATAAATCATTGCAAAGTTCACAAACCTTTATTGTTTGCACTGTTTGAGTAGCGTAGCGAGAAATACCGTACCCGTTCAACGGAAGCATTTGAGATAAATGAGTGGCACCATTTAAGCGTCATTCAAGTATCAGATCACTAAGAAACCGTGCAACGTTTGAGGCCCGTGTCCATGGTGGTCTCTCAATGAGACTTTGATCGCTGAGTGTCAGACGTGTCGTTCTAATATGTTGCGGAAGTCTATCGCCCCCACTCTTGTCATCAGTGTCCGGCATTACTGAACGCATCATTCAGATGCCGGTGCGTGAAATCAAACGCCCAGCAGCCATAAAGTCTCCCAGTACCGACACCGAAAATAATCCAAAGGTGTTAAATCACACGATCTTGGAGGCCAATTCACAGGTCTATAATGTGGTCATCAAATGTTTCCTTCAATGAATTGATTGTGGCATGTTGAAACCACAGCTCTTCCACATTAATGCCATTCAATTGGGGAACAAAAAAGTCAGTAATCATGGATCTATAGCGCTCTCCATTCACTGTAACGTTCTGGTCGGCGTCATTTTTGAAGAAACAACAGATTCTTCGGTGCGCACCGTACTACGTCTCTGCGGATGCGTATTATCAATTAGAGTATGCGTGGTGCGAAAATGATTCATAGTTATTTGAATTGCCTGCTCGGGTGGAAGATTAACGTAGCGCACGGAAAGTTTTTCGATATAAAATTGGACAAGTCTATTCGTGATGAAATGGCAAACCAAACTGAGCACAAATCAGATATCAGCTGTCAAATTGGCTGTTGTTGGAAAATGTGTCGCCAATTCGAAAGGCAACCCTTTAAAAAAACACCCTTTATTCTTTAGCTTCATCAATCACACAACCTGCCAAATTCTTCTGATTCCATAAACAAGCACCTCATTCCTATTTTACCCATTGTGTCATTCAAAATCCAGGTTAAATTTTCGTCCTCGACTTGGGCCGGTTGCGCGATCTGTAGTCACTTTTTACTTTAGTAAAAAGAGTTACTAAAGTAAATGTGTTGTTTGATCATTGGTATAAAAAATATTTACTTCTCGACAGTACATCCCGCTGTAAACTAATTTTACTCTCCGATATCCGATTGTGTCATTTGTCACGAAATTTGCAGTAAACGACAATAATTAATCATTCAATATCCCGCTATTTCAGTGATGATAGTTTGCCCGATGATTATCTCGTTGTTTTAATATACATTAGCACATAATACGAAAATATGTCACCAAAAAAATGACAGGTTTCGGACGCAGAGACGAATAAATCCACGATTATTTGTCTCGCCTATAGACATTTCAATTGTAACGTTCGACGTTCAGACAACCCTTAAACGATTTTTATTATAGTAAAAATTTACTACAGTAAAAACTCACCAATCAGCCCCAAGACTTTGATCCCAAACTCATGGGATGAATCGAATAAAAATAAACTTGAACATGAACTTGCGACAACAGGTCACAGGTCACAGGTCAACATAGAACAAATTTCACCATTGTTAGTATTTCGCGTACGCAATAATTCAAATGTGGACAGTTCAAATCTCGGATTAACCGCCTTAAAGCTACTCTCTCATCCGCTACGCACACAGCCCCAAATCATTTCACAAATCATTTCGCCGAGGTCCATAAAAACAGTCATGTTTCAAAATGTATAAATTATGAATTTGATATTGATATTCAGCATCGAAAACGGATCCTTAAATAAATGATGGAAGGTCGAAACGGAACAGCTATACTTCTGGACTGAATAAATTATGCGACTAGAGCAGTGGCGGCAGATGGTTAAGGTTCACGTTATCAAACGATCAAATTAATAAATCTATTTATGAATCTGTAATAATATACAGCTTGCATCAATATAAAAATCCTAAAAGTAACCAAAACACCAGAAAGAACAAGTATTAATACATACATTACATTCTGAGATAGGTTCCATTCGCTTGATTATATGTTGGAAGTAATTCAACCTTATTGTTATCTACCACAGACCAGTAAATGAATAGACATGAAATAAAGTGTAGATATAGGAAGAGGGGTTTGGAACATCAATTGCGGGCCGAGCGGCATTCTACACACATTCTTGGTAGAAACATAATTCCGATAGTTTATGACACATTTATGCAACAGTAAAAGAAAATGAAAACATAATAAACAAGAGGTATTTTTTTATTTTTTTTATTTTCGTTCCAATAGATTCATATTTTTAAAAAAAGTAGCAAAGCTATTTGATTGCGTAAGTGGTACCAAAGTGATCACGTGGGTGACGCAAAAATGAAAATATTGAGATAAGAAATTTGCGTTAGTTCATATGTTTGGTGGTGTGTGTAGACATGTGAGGTTGAGATGAGAGTGTTAACTACGTCTGCATAGTCTGTAGATAGTGAGCAAAAGCCATTCTTTTGATTTTCAGTTCTATCACGCTTGAATTGTTTCTTTATCACTATATCCAGGGAACTTAGTATAATCATTTTCAGTACCATATATTCTATGATAAAACTATTTTTAATATTTATACAATTTGAAAAGTTCAGCTTTTGCGCTGTTAACGTTGCCATCACTGGACTGGATCATCCCCAATTTGAAGGCTTTGCGGGAAGTGTCACTCGAGGTCGGGAAGGAAACGAGGACGGGGGGACGAAGGGTGTGAAAAATCCCGGAAAATGTCATTTTCAGGCACACCCTTTGTCATTTTGTATTCAAATTAAATATGTACAGTTTTTAATGCTAAAAGGTATTTTCACAGCCAGAGTCGAAGCAGCACTTTTAGGGCCCGTTGTGGGATCATTAGTAAATTTTTACCATGGTAAGTTTTCACTATAGTAACTTTATACCGTCGCCCGTGGTAAAAAAACGTTTTTGGGTTGATGGTACGTCAAATTTGCTAATGTGAAATAATCACGAAGTATGCTTCATTTTATGTTTTGTCTATGGCTTTATTACTTCCGTTCGAAATCTGTCACTTTGCTGACCAGTTTTTTTCGGATTATGTTCTGATGTTATATTAAACAACAAGATCATCAGACGAACTCTCAACACTAAAATAGCAACTTTCAAAGTATCAATGTGATTGTTGACTTTTGAAACAGCTGTGAAGTGTTCGCCATATTTAACCAACGATTTTCGGTTTTTACCATCCGATATTCGAGAGTAAAATTAGTTAAACATTGCGTTTTTAACTAATGATCAAACCTGTTTTCGTAAAAAAAAATTTTTTTACCGTCGTAAAAAGATACCACTGATTAGTGATGAGCTCAAAATCACGAACCGTGAGTCAATCACTGATATCTTTGAGTCACACTCACCATCGGTGATTGGATATCAGGGAATATCGTGATTCGTGATTATTTTTTTAAATTGTATTTATATTTTGTTGTGAACCGTGATTCGGCGCATGTGCATATGAAACGAAAATATTCATGAAGGAATGACGTTATAATTCGTGATAAGCTCCATCTAGTTGACTCTGTCAAAAACATTTTACGCGTCAAAACAAGAAAATGGCACCAATAACGCGGTTTGACGGTAACTACATTGATAGCTAACTGAATGTTAGACGATGATCTTTAACCTTTATCATACCGTGATATAAAATACTCGTACGCGGCCATGCTGTCAACTCGTGTTACCGTAAGAAATTAGACTTCTATTAGGCATTAAAATGTGAAAAAATGGTTAGTACCATTAATTTTCTTTAAGTATTGAGCATTAAACATTTAAAAAATATGTAATATTATAATTTGAAGCATTCATCAAGTTCTGTATAGGAGGCGGCATTGTATAATACAACCTTAATTTTTATCTATCTTAATTTAATTAGTGAGAAAGAGACATAATTATATTCGTATGTTTGTTATTGTTTTCACTGTGAAATTAATGTGTGATCTCTTTCTGTCTTGCCACAAATGGTATTTTTGTCAACGTTTTAATTTTACAACGGAATGAATTAAAAATAATTAATTTTGTAGAATTCGCCTTACATAATTGATTTTTCACTAGTCTAAGCGTAAATATTTTCCTTCAAATTAACTAAAATATGAAGTGTATGTTGCGTATATTTACCGAAATATTACAGATTTAATTAGAGCGGTAGACCTGTGTTACTGCATGGTTTGGGAAGGGTTAAATAATATTGCCTTTAATCTACCACATGCTTCTATAGCGTGAAAAACTTGCCTCTTTGCAATTCTAGGCCTTATTTAGTGTCCTCATTTGGCTCGAGAAATTGAAATACAACTTATAAGCACTAGAAGAAGAGGAATAAATATAGTTTTATTTTTCTGTACCGTTTAATCCAGGCTAAGTTTTTTGTATCTTTTTGATAATAAATCACTGGCTAAAATTTTTTGCGCGAAAACGATTGTTTAGAAGAAAACAGGTCGACGCTCATTACTTTCTCTCTTCTCCCCACCCTTCCTAGTGTCAGCGGCAGCCGCCAGGGCGGCCGAACTGAAATGGGCGGGAAATTGACCACTGTTTCCGGTCACGGAAAGATGGACGACATGTGACCGGAAATGTTTAGAAATAATTGATAAATTGTGAAAGAAGAAGTAATTTTTTAACATTTCAACGAAATAAATAAAATTACTGCGTGTAATTTTATAATATATAAGATTATAGAATAAAATAAAAAAATAGAATATTTGTACCGAAGGTACATTTTGTAAAATATGAAATATTATTCCCAAATATATTAAGCACTATATTATTACTGGCTTATTGCAAAGTTCACCAAGGTTAACTATTTTAAAAATAATAGTAATAAAAGTTGATATTAAGAATGTACAAATAATAAAACAAGACAAAAATTAAAAGTTTTTTTTTTTAAATAAATGTCTTTCGGGATTCGATCGTGTGGCGCTAAATATAATATAGTATTTTGGGGGAACAAGCGACGTTATAAAAGAAAGATTTGATACGTTTTGGATTGGTATATGTGTTGTAAGAACTATAAGGTTATGTGCGTGATCAAGTTTATTGTTGCGTGTGCACAGTTAGAAAATACTCAATAAAAAGCCTACACCGAGGAGCGTTTGCCAGAGAACCTGACGGGAAGGCAGTCACGAAAGGAGTGGCACTCAGGAGCCGGCTTCCTGGACGACTGCCAGTACATGTTATTGCCACATGTTGTTTGCGTCGATATCGGGCGTGTTTTTGCCGCTGATGGGAGGTTAGTTTTACACTCAGGTACTGCGTGGTACGTTCAGTGAGCGTCGGCGGTGTTGATGATTGTGGAGGCGATTGACCTCCACAGTACAATTGACGGTCATTGCGGTAATGCGGTAATGTGCTCAATGCATGCGCAAGTCTGATTCTTTAAAATGAAGGTGAATATAAATGTAAGAACATGTAAAACGTTACGAAATGTTCAAACGCGCTATTTCCAACGCAGTCTTTGTGACAATTTTTTTTTAGAAACATTTTACAAGTATGTTGAAAACATATTTCCGCACACAGACCAGTAAACGAATAGACATGAAATAAAATGTACATATAGGAGAGGTGTATAGAATATTTGTTACGGAACGAGGGGCATTCTACACATATTCTTAGTGGAAACATTAATTCTATGATAATTAAATCTTTGTAAAAATACGTATTTTTTACATTAATGCATATTATATTTTCGGTATTTAAATTTTCGTTCCAATAGTCATATTTTTGAAAAAAATGCGGAGCTATTTGATTAGGTAAGTGGTACTAAAATGATCATGTGGATGACACCGAAATGTTCCGTGCGTACACATTATTTCTGATCGAATTATTATCTATTTTGTATAATTAAATAAAAAGTCTCAAAGTTTCCACAAAACAATACTTTGAAAACTTTTAAACATCGTACTTAATTAAACTTTGACATTTCGATGACCAAAAACATACCAATTTTAATAATAATTTTCAAAAAACTATTTTTAAATTTCACGACAAATTTACTGAGAAATGTCGCGTAGTGCGGTAATTTAAATCAAGTTGGTTTGTTATTGATACGGGCTATGATAGCCTTGGTAACTGATGTGATACTAATTTCTTTATTCTTAAACTAATACTTTTAATTAATTGTGATATTATGGTATTTTTAGGGTCAGTGTGGATGCTGTTAAAATTTAATGCTATCAATGTTTGTGTGTGTATGGAAAAATGGTGACAGTTGATATATAGAACACACCGAAAAGCGTTTGCTAGAGATCTTATCAAGTGGCGCCCTCGGGGGCCGGCTTTTGCACACGGCTGCGGACGCGTTGTATTGACACATATTGCCAGGCGTATCTTTGATACTCAGCAAAGAACTCCTGGAGGGGGAGGGGGGAACCCGCCCTTTCCCGGGACCGGTTTAGAAGCTTGGGCTTCTTTGTCGGTCCCACTCATCAAAGCTAATAAAAAATACGCGACTTTAATTCAATTACATATTTAAGTATAAACAAAATTAAAAAGGAGAAGAAATTCAAGATGGATATTAGCAATTAAGATTTTTTTTTTAACCCTCGAGCGTCCCTTAAGTGCTGTCTTTATTCATAAAAAATCATAGTATACAGATGGAAAATTAATGGAAAATTAAGGTGCAGTTGTTCAAGGCAGACACTCGGGGATCAATTCATCAAAGAGGGACAGTGGACGAGGCACAAAATGATTGAGTCTCACTTACACGGACAGACTAACGGAGTTGCAAAAACACGTCTTTGATACTGTCGAAAGTCTAGTTTTATACCCATGTATCTGCAAGGTACGTTCAGGAGCCGTCGGTAGTGTTGCTGATTATGGAAACGATAGACCTCCACAGTATTGAAAGCAGAGCTGACACCACCAAGACTAAAAGCATGCTGTTAGCTTAGATATGAGTACTCTTAAATCCCTAGATCACTGGGAATACTTTAAGACATAAAATTAAGGAAATGTGCCAAACAAAGGTTACTATCAGGTGGGGATGATAACGAAGACCATGTTGGAATGCATATATGTAAGGGATGGAGGAAGTCCGGCCTCCTAAATACTAGAACAGCCTGACGTCTACACGAAGAGAAAAAAGAAAAAGAAAAGTACATGCGAGTGTTACTAAGAACGTTCAACTCACTATTTAAAGTTGTCCATTCATTTCCTACGCCTCATAAAAACTTGGTATGGTTTCACGGCTTTCTCAAGAGCACACCTCGATCAGACTCAACACTGGGTTGTTGTATTTATTGTCTTTGCTGACGAAAGTCGAGTACCTACTTCCTGTGCATTTTTCTCTTCCGATATACAGGTTGGCCCAAAAAAACTTTCGTAAAATGTGATATAATCATACCGCTCCCGTTCTGGCCAACCAATGATTTTGGGATTTTATCGACGTGGGACCAGGTTGCCTTCTGACACTGAACTGTCAAGATCTGTGTTCCTTTTTTACCGTCCGAAAGCAACGCCGCGCGTACCTCTAAGATCACAAAGAGACGGTGTGCTAAACAGCTCCGGAAGTGCAGTGATATCTCGGTTCTTCGCAAAAACCGTGCTAGTCAATTGGAAATGAAATCGTCCAACCCAGGACTTGAGAGCAAGGTAGGCCAGATCAATTAATCATTATTGTAATCGATACAGTCCACGGGATCTTATTTCACCTGTCTTGCTACCACATTTTGCTTCTACATAAACAATCTTCTTCTTTCTTTATGCAGGTCGAGCAGTCACTTCGGGTCAGACTGTCGGGTCAGGTCGTGAAGGTTCTGGTTATAACGCCTACGCCACACTCCGTTACCTTTAACAGCTCTGAAATATCTCCCGAGGATCATTCTTTCAAATAAATCTAGTATTGCTTTATTTTTCTTGATAGAGACTCCCCCATCAACTAAGATCCACGTACGCTAGTCTTACAGCACTTATTATTATTTAGAATTTTAATTGCTAATGCCAGAATATCGAATAACTCGAGACTTGGGGAATCTTCTAGATACGAGAAATGATTGGATACTATAATATATAACAGGTATATGAATATTTGATAATGTTCTATCGTGCTAAGGTAATTATTTTTTAATTAACTGTACAATCAATAAGCGTAGCTTGAAATTCATTAGTTCATTTCTTGAACTCTGATTTTTTTTGTTTTTAAACAGTTTATACAGCTTGATGCGCCCGGCCTAATGTGCCGCGAATTCCCCATAGAATTAATAAAGAATGGAGTACTTTAATTCTAGTCCGAGCGCGGTGCATTGCTTTAAGGGATTTGTATGGATAATAGGGTCGTGTAAACAATACAATTAAGTGAGGGTGCTGCTTTCTTGGGGGTGCTAGAGAAACATTTTATGACGGTCCAACCCGAGAAATGTATCTAATCTTAACTGCATTCTGTCGGCGAAGTACCTTTTGAATAATAATATATGGCGGGGAAAATATGCATTTAAGACGGCTGCAATTAGCCAGCTGAAAAAAAGGGTCTCGGATCTCGTACGGGAGATCCCAAAATAATTATTGACAAAAGGAATTTCCCAGCTAATCCGGGTACAAAGCCATAAAATGCTTCGCCGCGCTTAGAGAATTTGAGAAGAAGAAAGCACCCAATCACCGTCTAAGGGATGGACCGAGGGATGTGTTGAGAACACGCCTTGAGGTGCTTTAAAGGCCGGACGCGGCGATGAGTTAGCATTATTTAGAATCAGTGATAAGTCAGAAAAATCAGTAGGAGAAAATTAGTTAGAAAAGATAGTTGAAACAAGGCAGTCGAAGACAATCAGAAAAAAAGTTTAAAACTCTCTTAGGGAGAGTTGAATATTCTACTCCACCGTCAGCTATCGTACGGCTGGCGACCAGCGGTCGAGATCGGTCAGCATCAGTATGAACATCCGAGTTAAAGAAAGAGGTGGAATACGGAAGATAGAGAGTAACAGAAAAATCTCAAGGGAACAGTTGAAGACTGCCCGTAATAGTAAAAATCCCGTCAGAAATTGGTAGTTGAGTGGGATTGAAATTCGAAGTGAGGAGCCACTGTCAGCCATCGTACGGTTGGCGACCAGTACCAGGACGAAGAACAAGACTAGAGGCGCCCGATCTAACTGGCACCTAAGCTATCAAGAGAAGGAGCTGGGAAAATGAGACGTAAGGGCTCAAGGATCAACTAGAGAGACTTGCCTGGACTCGTGAACTTCAGGAAAAAATTTCTATGATTTGCACGAAGCATTGTACTACACACAATAACAGTTTTGACACGCACAACGAGAAATCGAATACAGTAACTGTAACTGTTGTGAGAGTAGAGACCGGCGTTCTACCCTCTCGCTGGCTAGTTAGTGGTGAACACAAGATTCGCGGGTTCTTCACCTCAGAAATACATACCCATCTCATTTTGTCACATTCTGTCTTCATCCCCAACTGGGAAAAAATAAATAAAATGGTTTTATTCGTTATAAAAATGGCATCTAATCATAAAAAGAAACATGATCAAAAGAAATAAAATAAGGATACAATCCACTTTAAGTAATTGGGCGCGATTTCGAAGTCCTTCAGGCAGGCAGGTGACAACCAGATGTTCCATTAGATGGTATCCCTCCGGTCCATGACATGAGTATCCTATATCCTTGGCCTATCGTCGTAGACGATCCTTAGCATCCAGGCCGACGCAATTGTAGATGATCACATCACATCAAAAAATGTAGCCTACAATGAGGCGATGAAACGAAAGGGAAATATCCCGTTTCCTGTAAAGATTAGATCAACAAATATATAGTGATTGAATAATATAAAAATATTTCACAATTACATGTTAGAAACGCTGGTCGTGGCAATCCACCGCGCAAAAATCTGACAGCTCTGCTCGACGATTTGAAAAAGAACCATAGACGGCGACCGTTTTTATAACTTTCAAAACAGATTGCGATACCAACGTAAGGGAAGTTATTTGTGACGTCGAGGTGCTTGGCAATAAAACAAGTGACGGGGCAATTTCGAACGTGACCCTAATTTGTAATGTCACACTGTACTTCAGATCAATGTAACGAGCTCGTAGCAGAACGTTCATACTTTTTCATAGTTTAAAAGTTCATGGACAATAAAAAGTCGTACTCTGAGGTATAGGAGCGGGGGGGAGGGTTGGGGGCGGCAATATAATGGAGCATCCAGACAGGTGTATAATATTCGTAAATTCACCATTACGATGGGGGTGTATTAAAGTTTGAATGTATTAGTGTATAACCATGTAATTTTGTTTCTCCGTACATAACCAAGCGATATTTGATTTCTCCTCTTAACATAATGTTTATCCGTGTATCGATCTATTCTCAGATGAAAATAATACGTTTCCATATAAATGGTTCCGGGAATCATTACTCCCATATAAGGGCGGTAAGGTAAATCATGATCAGGGCCGGAGTATCTACGAGTATAAAGGCGGACGAAGGAAATCGCCTAGGGCGACATTCTTACAAAATGAAACATATATTTTTCTCATATGTGGAAATAAAACACTTTTTTATTACACTCGTTTGATTTACTTGAGATGCGTTTCACCATGCAAGGGCATCATCAATCTAACAATTTCAACTCAACAATTTGTATTTATAACTATAATGGGAGACAGCTATACAAATTTTATTTACGTGAGGTGAAAAGGGACAACATTATTCATTTGAAATCTGAGGATTTTCATACATTTTAAATATTTCTAATTATTATAAGAAACCATTTATTTTCAACACTAATGGTAATTTACTGTCATGGGTAATTTATAAAAGAGGACAGAAAATAATACGGCAAGAGGGACATTTTTAGTATTCTGGAATTTATATAATATTTGCATAATTCTAAGAAATAGTTATGTTATATATTTTTTTTTTTAATTAATGCAGTAACATCGAGTTGGTGATTTTGTTAGATCTACTACCTTGGTAGATCTATTACAGAAAAAGGTTTCGGCAGAATCAAATCCTAAAATAATAAATTAAATTAAAAAAAGATTTAAATTATTATGTGTTTTTGAAAATGTCAATTAGGTGAGATCTATAAATATTAATTTGTTCATTACCTATGTTATTACTATCTATTCCGTGCTTGATAATCTCTAATTGTTCAAGTAAATTTAATTTGAAACTTTTGGTTTCAAAGTGCAATGGAATTGATGCAGATTTGATTTATTTTGTGATTACTATTTAAAAGATGTTTTGCGAATTGGGAATCTATTTTTCTTTTAATAAAAAAACAAGCGTTTTATTTCGACATATGTGATTATGGAATTCTACAAAGTTACCTCGGAAACAGTCAATATATATTTTTATGACTACTTGTTAATTGTTCCTCAATTAAACTACACATACAATCTCCTGGGCTGACTGAATGGTAAGTGTGACAACCTGCGCATTTATCACTCGTATCTGGCGTTCAGTCCTCTGCTACTTGTCTGGTTATCCCGCATACGGATTCTTGGTAAAATAAACTTCAGGTAACAATTATCTGTTTATTAAACAGTACAGAGGTTTAATATAATATATAAACTTCCTAAACAGTAATTATAATTGGAAGCAGCTGAGATGAGAGAGCGCTCTCCGCTAAGGCGGTGACTTATAAAGCTTGCCTCCCACCCACTCATACTCACACTCTCCTGGCGGACACACACACACACGCCCGCTATAGATGGTGGCAGCAAATTAAATTAATATTGTAATGTAAGTCAATATTAATTTGTAAATGATGATAGATGAAGAAGAAATGTGATAGAGTTAAAGCCTCATATTGGAAGAAGAAATGCTGGTTGATAGAAATACAACATCACATGGGGGGCAGGCAAAAGATGGAAAAGAAGGGCTGAAGGGATTTGGCGATCCTTGGGGGAGACCTTATGTATTATGTATTAAAATATAAATTAAGCAGAAGCGTGCACTGCATACAAGCAAAATGCTGTGCATTACTAAAGATTCTGAGAAATAATCTTTTTCACAAAAAAATACCCTGTTCACGCAAATGTCTTCGATAGCTGGTTCCCAGGCTATAAAGGCACATATGATACATGAACACTGCACTAACCTTTTTATTGTACGTGCTGATTTTCTGCTCTAATGTTGTTGTTCTTTTGGTTGGGTAGATTTCCACCGACCGAAGTGCGCACTCCTGACGATCTGGATTGGCCGAAGCACGTGATGTGATTGTTCCGCCTGTCGTTTACCGTCCTTTTGCATTCTTAGAAAAAAAAAGGCGGCAATACACATATATCCTGATCTGTCTCGTGTCGAAGTCTGTGCTGTTATTTAATCAAACTTCCGAAAGTATATGAATCTCATATGTGAACACGGGGCATACGGTTCACCTGGGGCGCGAGTGTCCTTTACACCGGCCCTGAATAAACTAGGGGTGGGTGTGGTAGGTAGCGTTATTTAAGGGTAGAGAAAATCTCTCAGGGGAACGTGAGCGATACAGTGAACGTAGACACATGTGGTAATGTGTAATGTAGAGCCGTACAGTCAGATCATTATTTTTCTCGAGAAATCATAAAATGTAAATGTTTTCCACATTTGAAAATTTCTCGTTTCCTTAAATGTACGATATTGAAAATGGGGTTGTTTTTCTTGCGCCACACCACTTGTGCCGTATCGTAAGGAGGGAAAATTGAAAATAAAATCACGTGGCTGCGTCTGGAGCTACAAATGTCGCATAATATATTGAAATTTATCGTCTGTTACTGATACAAAAGCGCAAAGGAGTTTCAGGAGTTCCATCAAAGCCAGGGCATAGTTGGCTTCCAAGAAGATATTATGATGATACTTCTCGAATTTGCGAATCAACCCTTTTAAGTAAATATCTGACTAACTTTTTGGACGCGACAGAAAATGATATATACCTTTGTAAATATAGAAATTTAAACGATTGTTCTTTTTGTTCATAAACTCGATTTTGTAATCTCTTGAACAATTTTGAACGATTAAAAAAAAATTGTGCACTTTATGTACCTCCCCCGGGATAGTTTTTTTTCTTCTTCTTCTTTAATTCACTTCCATTCACTGTTAGACGCAAAAGCCTATCTTAATAACCAGTATTCCTCCTTCTCCTTTTCGTTTTGGGATATAGTACCAAGGCCTTCGTTCTGGTTAGCATTTATTTAGTTGAGGTACCCAGCCTAATGGAATTCACGCTCACCAAAAGAAGTGATGTATATAAATGCTGCATCTCCATCGTTTCACGTACATAGAAAGAGACCAGTAACATAAAACGTCTCTCAGTGGATAGGTCCGTCCACTAATATTATAAAGGTCCCAAGTTGAGAACCTTGTGGTACATAGCAAAATAACTGTTTTTCCTGATCACAGTAAAAAAAATTAAATAAGGATATACTGCGCTGATGGTATGAATAAATAAAATGTTACAGGTATATTGACGACACGCTAAATCATAAAATCAACTATCACAACCTTCAGATACACGCGAAACCCTCCCTTATTAAATTGGTCCACATCGCTCGTCTAAAAACATGGCCCACGCAATTTGATTGGATAAACCAATCGGGAGTAAAAAATCTTCAATCCAACAGGGCGGTTTTTTTATCAGATTAGGGTGGAACCCAGCGGTGATTTACAAAAAGTTGGTAATACGAAATGTTCGCCCGTATAGTCCCTTTATTTTGCTATATACATCCGAGTAAAAATTCAATTTATAGCTAACGTACATACTCGAGTGCCTTTTTATTTTTAATGTAGAGTATGTATATGATGCATGGAAATGGGAATAGAATGGAATAAAATCTCGTGAAATGTCTCTAATCAGTCAATGGTGGTTTCTAAGTCCTTAACCCACCTTTTAAAGGGAAAAAGAAGACAATATACAACAACGAAAGGTTTCTTTCGGCAAACGGAAACCAGGACCTGAAGATATTCAACCTTCGAGCAAGAATGTATTCAATCTGTAGATATTCAACTCGGTTTTTCGAGCAAGAAAGAGATGGGCGGATGGGCTTCATCTTCTTTCTAAACATCTAACCGTCTCAAAATCTCCCAGCGAGACATCCACACACCCACGAACCTCGGAATTCCTTTCGTTCCTCATTAGGTCACCTACCACATCCAATATAGCAAGCATATCCTCCCTGGCGTCCCTCATAACCTCACACCCAGAGTATGTGCTCCGGTGTCTATCTCACACAGCCACACACGCACCATGGGATCTTGGCGAGACAATGAATGGTCATTGGTTACTAAGTAGTGTTAAAAAGTGTCCAGGGTAAGCGGTGGGTCACCATTCACTGTTTCCAATCAGATGGTGTATTAATGTTTAAAGCCATGAAAAGTAGGTGGTTCTGGTTGAGATAGCACTGGAGTCGCATTCACGCAGCCCGGGTCCTAGAAGAAGAGGGATTGTTTGAATACAAACGCCTCCTCAAATATGTGGATAAGAATTACACAAATTCGTAGTCTACATTTCATACTATGCTTAGTTGTTGAAATGGGAAGTTAATACCTAAGAGAAATGGTTACTGTACTGGATTTTCGGCATCTGCACTACCGAAGACGAAAGAACCACTGCCAGAGGCGAATTCTCAAATTCCAAACTCTCCATCTATACTCAAATAGGCGAGAATGCAGGAAAATCCCAAAAAGAATCCTTGGGTACGATTAGAGTCGGAAGATTCCGACTTCGATTTCGAACTGAAAGAAAGTCACTGCGAACTGAAATAGTTCGAAAGATTCAAAATTTGGGCTGCAGGGTCGTGATGAAGGTGACATTTTTTAAAATCTTATGTAAATCGCACGTCAAGAGAATATTGTAGGCAATAGAAGTTTGCTGTGGGGGGTCACGTCCAAGGCAAGGGAGGAAAAAGTGAAAGTTTGAAATGATAAAGTAAAAACTGTGACAGCCCTTAAGGTCTGCTGGCCGCAGAAAAAAGTGGAGAAGTATAATCAAGAGGGCGGGAAGATAACAATCCTCAGTCACGAGGAACCTGTTTGCATGACAATCCTGTATTAAATTGAAAACACGGTTTGTAATAATCAGCCGAAGACAGATCGTAAGCCCTGTAATTACCCCACACTTCCGTATATTTTCCATTAAATATAATAAATAAAATAGCTTTGTCGCTATGAGATATCTGATATTTGTTTAATAACAGTGCCATTGTTGGTAAAAATCTATCAATGGGTGTGTTCTTGGACATATTCAAATATTGCTAATATAACGTACTGGTCAAAACAAGAAAATAAATTTTCATAAAAAAATATTTTTCAGGCGTATTCTACAGATAAAGAATATTTTCGGAAAAAATCAGATCCTCATAGTGATGACATATATGCTGTTTAAAAAAAAGGGAAAAATGAATTATCAAATTTGGTCCATAGATGGCGATGGCGTAGTGGTACACGAAGCGAGTCCACATACTAACACATGTACATCTATAAAAAAAAATTGATAAATGTGAAGATTGAGGGGTGAGAATTTATGAACGTTATATATATATTATAAAATTATATATAAAATTATCACTTGGGCCAGCCGAAGACAGGTCGTAATCCCTGTAATTACCCCATACTTCTATATATTTTCCATTAAATATAATAAAAATAAATAACTTTGTTTAATAACAGTGCCTTTGTAGGTAAAAATCCAGTTATTTTGTATTATTCTTGAACATATTCAAACAATGGTAATTATTTTATAATTTTGTGCATATTAACTAAGTAAACAGCATAATTTAGCATAATATTCTATTTTATATGGTTAAATATTCTACAAATAGCCGAATTACGCATTATAACGGCACCATGTACTTGTACTTATCGTGCTAAAGGGCCATTATTCGGGACAAACAAATCTCTTTTCAAACAAGAGGCTGTACTTGAAAGAGATCTCATTTTTAAACGTTACGAGATTTTTTGAGAGATGTTATTTACCTGTAAATACGAAGGGCGATATATAGGGGAGGCAGGAGTCAGATGATACATTTGTTTTTTATAATTATTTTAATCTCGTCTGATCTGACAATTTTTTTTACCGATAATAATTTTTCATACCGATTTAAGAATATACTAAAACTCATATATAATTCATGCAAACTTGTATATATGAAAGACTCACCACGTGTATACGTGTCATCTAGTACTATAGACACCTCTTTTATTTCTTCTTCTTATTACCTAACTCAAATCATTACTTGACGAAACCGGTTGATGTATTTAAACTCAATTTAGTGGTTAATAAAACAAAGATAATAAATAAAAATATACATTATTAATACTTTTAAAATTAGCAATATTAACTTCGTGTTTAAAATTCATATTTTTATTTATTATCTTTGTTTTATTAACCACTTAATTGAGTTTAAATACATCTACCGGTTTCGAAAAATACCATTTTCTTCTTCAGGATGTCATAACTAACTAAAACATATATTATTGTTTCTTTGCCAGAATCTATTTTTAAAAATAAAAAAATTTAGTACCTAACTCAAATCATTACTTGACGAATTGATGCACGTTCCTCGGATTGGATCCAGGTTCGAATCCCGGTAGCGCAACAACAATTTTTTTCGATAAAATTGATTATATATGTATATATTTCCAATTAATACATTTAATTTGTTTTAGAAATATCACAGATCTGTTCTGAATAATTACAACTTCACAATAAGAATGTGTTCTTCTCAATAAGGTAACATCTTCATTCGTAACTCTATCCATCGAGATTATTTTGAGTATTCTTCTGTAGATCCTCATCTCAAATGCTTCAAGTCGCCTTATCATTTCTTCGGTAGGTGTCTATGCTTCCATTCCATCAAATAATATCGAGAACGGATAGCATAGCAAGGTTGATGTCATGACTGCATTGCTTGTATAGCATTGCAGTCATGTGTCTTTTCCAATTTATTATACAATTATATTCCAATGAAATATAAATATAAATACCCTTTGTCACACAGCCCAGTGTGTCAAGCAATCCCGGACTTCCCCGCTTAGATTCTTTTGATGTCGAGATCTTAAGGAATTAGCTCGCCCAAAGGCTGTTTCAATGCCAATTTGAATTTGATACATTTATTTTAATGATTGACATATAAGAATACAAAATAAATGTATTAATTAGAAAGATATACATATATCTTACTAATTAATACATTTAATTTGTATTTTAAAAAAGATCACAGATCCGTGTTCTAAATAATTACAACTTCACAATAAAAATGTGTTCTTATTAATAATATATGTTTTTAAAATTTAATAAAAATAAATTATATGAGAAATTGAAAAATTTGTCATCAATGCACTGTGTTGGTGTAGCATAATCGGTTAATGCAATTTCCGCATATAGGAAGAGATCCAGGTTTGAATCCCATTTATATATATCTTTCTAATTAATACATTTAATTAGTATTTAAAATATCACAATAAGAATGTGTTCTCCTTAACAATGAAATAAATTTGGTTGGTTATTATTTAAAATTAAAATACAACATTTCAATAGAAGAAGATGATACGGTGAAATTTTATCTATCACTAAAATTTTTAATCTTATAGAGGAAGCGCTTAATTTTCCAAAGAAAAGCATAAAAATGTGTGACAGAAAAATACTTACATTTTCGTTGCGAAATATCCCTTCCGTCACAGGACAGACAAATCTTTTGGTCACAAATGTCACAAAAAGTGCGTTAGAAAATTTCGTTTCATTACATTTTAGTCTTATTTATCACTAAAAATACATTTCTTGACACCCAGAATTGGATCGGCGCTACTACTGATACACCACGCCACCAGTAAGCAAGGTCCGCCAGTTTTCCTCTAAATGTATATATGTATATATGTCTTCCGCAGGTGTTTTGCTATTTTCACATATGAATTTAGCCCTGTAAAATATGGCATATAAAATAAACAGACACTTTTATACTACTTTCCTTTGCAAGGTTTTAACTTAAATTACAATGGATGTACACGACATGACAACTACCACCTTTCATCTTTTCGCTAACATTTTCCAGAATGCTCTATCTAAACACCAGCCGCAGATCTGGATACATTTTCTTCTGTCTACTAATTTAGCTGGTGTTCCTTGAAGTTGCGTAAGCAGGCCCAGCGACAGGAAGGGACTAGGGGGAGAACTACTGGGCCCCGAAATCAAGACAGGCCCAGTACCATACCGTGTTAAATTAATAGATTCTTTCAGGTTTTGTAACAAATTAGTGTTTGAAAGTATAAAGGATATAGAGGGAACCAATTTAAGTGTATGTATTGTAACGATATGATGAGTGAGACTCAGATGGAGCGAGTCACCAGTATAGAGTATGTTTAGCTTTCTGACTCAAGATCAGTATAGATGTTTTATTTATTTGTTTACACCCTATCCCGGAATCATTTTGAGAGTTGTAACTCTCGTTTCGATTCGTCAATATTACTTTTTTTAATTTTATTATATTCAGTTATTAACGTCTTAATACCATCATAGGTTGGCTCCGGTATCACCGTACCAGAGCCATACCTGTACAATTTGACGTGAGACTCGTTATCATATTAAAATCAGAGGACAGCCAGAGAGAAGGTATAGAAATCATGCACCCCCATAAGGGAAGAGAAGACGTCACATTTATGTGTTGCAGTCGCAGAACTCGGTCACAGTCCGGTAGAAATTCACCTTGTCCAGGTCACGAGAGTTGCGAGGGATACCCAGTAGAATGCTCCGTTAGGTCTCTCTAGCCACTGCTCTTCCTGGCATTGTCCATCCCAGTAACCCCCCGCGGGAGTTCCACACCCTAATAAATCCCGGAAATGTCCGAAATTTCTTTAATTTTTAATAGGTCATCGTTCCGGGGGATCCGAATACCTATTCCCACAATCATGAACATCTCATGTGCATCATTCATAACCACACAGTTCCAGAGGGTGTGCTCCGGCGCCTGCCTCACCTGAGCGCAAACACACCACGGTTTACGGAGAAGTCCTTAGTCGAAGTGTTTACTCGTGAGATGCCCACGCTACGAGATCATCTGCATCTCGTAGTCGTCCAGCACCGGAGGACCACCCCCACCTTTCATTTTCACCGCCACGAAGGGGTGAAAGGTATATGTCCATGGTACATACAACCAGAGCCGTGCACGTGACCGTGACGAACCCTCTATATAAGTGTGAGAACTGTCACTTTATAAATGTATGTATGTGTGTGTCATGAAAGTGAGTAAATGAGTGGTGGGAACAGCTCTCTTCCATCACAGCTTCTTCTAAATGACTATCTCTATCTCTGAAGTATATAATTTATATTTTCTGTATAACGTGTTCAATAAACTTAATATTGTCGCCTAGAAAGACTGAGTTTCACATACAAGAATTTGGGACCCGAGTAATTAGAAAATAATTAGAGGATAGAACCCCAAGGGAATCTGGTGGTAATTGAAGATTTATCACAGTAAGTAAAGAAAGCGAGGTTGGCTTTATCTCGCCGACTGCAAATCTACAAAAGAAAATGGTTAAAAACAAAGTGAAAATACCCTTTACCAGTCACCCTTTATATAACGCCCCTTTGAATATATCTAAGGGGCGGGGGGTAAACTATCAGAGTACCAGGCCCCAATACTTTGGTCACCAGGCCTGCGCGTAAGTGTTGGCGGTTGGTTTTGAGGGTCGCACTCAAGACACGCACCCACACACCCGAGGCGTGTAATGTCACAAACGCAAGGTCCAACACAATTAGTCACACGGACCTTCCGAAACCACCCCTTTAACCCTAACTTGGGTTGAATAATCATACTAAAAGTTTATCTCTTCATTCTTATTATTTTGTATCTATTATTAGTGTTAAAAATTGTGGTATGTACAATTGGGGATAATTAATACATTCTCCTAATAATATAATTGTCACAGCTACTAACTAGCAGATTACAAGGGAGAGGGAATATATATTTTACTTACATCCCTTAAAGCAATGATTCTGTACGCATGGGAGATTTTTTTATTTTATTTAACAACGCCTTTGGCTTGAGTTTAAAGGATTTCAGTATTACACAGTAGGACACAGATTCCATACTCATGTCGAGAGCTGCGAATCAGAAATCAAAGGACTTGGAAACTTGTTAATTTGTATATATTATGTGGTTTCGAAAATATACAATTAATTGTTAGTAAAACGACTTTGATTTCAACCTATCTTTGGGATCGAAAACTACAGGGATTTTCAGCAGAGACCTTTTGTTATATGTTAAGATATTAGTAACGCACGAAGCATTAAACGAACTTGAACACTTTGTACCCTGCGCGAAGTGAGCACTGACCGCAG
Organism: Eubasilissa splendida; assembly: GCA_031772225.1. Lineage (NCBI taxonomy): Eukaryota > Metazoa > Arthropoda > Insecta > Trichoptera > Phryganeidae > Eubasilissa > Eubasilissa splendida. The sequence continues at coordinate 3,682,978 of CM062858.1, forward strand.
CGCACAAGAGCGAGATGAACAGTTCAACTGTCAACCCCACACAGCGGGTCGATAATAGCAGGACGTCAACTTCACAGTTCAACTTACCATTCCCACACGGCAGGAAGATAACTTGTCAACTTAACAATCTAATAGCAAACGATAACGGAACTAGTCATACCATGCACAACACATAGAAAAAAGTCGTGCTTTGAGGTGTAAAGTGGAGGGGGAAACAGTTGGGTAATGGGTTAGGTACTATTACAACCACGTATGTCGCATTACATGCGCGCGCACGGCGATTAGCGATCCGTAGATCATAAAAATCAAGCACTATACATCGGTGGAGAAGATCTTGAGAGAACCTAGGTTACAACCCCTTTAATAGAAACCCCATAATTGGCCTCCCTAGTAGCTGTTTGCGCAAACAGTTTATATAAAAATTGTGCACAACAATGACATGTACATTTCAGTACTTGTTTAACATAGTGTCACCATAGCTTCGTTCGTTTGTTGGTCACTGTATTTTTCATAAGCTGTGTTTATAACTCAATTCTGAACGAAATCATAGAAAAATGTAAGTTTGTTTTATATTGTACAGGATGGCATGAAATAACTTTTTTATTTCTTAATAACTCACGTGTATTATTTTAAAATAAAAAAAATTGTATTTAGACGCGCTCTTTCTAAGGCGTGAACCATCTTCCGTCGTCATGTTTCTTCGCTTCTTTCTTCAATTTCTTCTGGTTATTTTATTTTATTCAGAAATCATAGTAAAAGCTAAACAATAATTAAACCAATTACATTTTTACAGTGAGTACAATTTCAATTTTAAGAAGGACTAAGCAGAAAAATGTGAGAAAAAAAAATTTAGTATAAACATTTTAACACAGAGAAAAAAGTTATAAAAAATAAAGTAAGGAAATATTCTAGGGGAAAGGAAAAGGAAAATGGGATAGGGAATAAGATCTGAGTGATAAAAATAAAGGCCTTTAAAGTTTATGTATTGAATTTAGATTTGATTGAGATAACTGTAATATTTAAAATGTCTCGTTCGTTTAGGTGTGAATTGAAATAAAAGGGTGCTCGGGAGAAAAATGAGTTTGGCATTGGTGTTGTAATGTGGAAGATTAAGTGTAAGATTACTTCTGGTTGACTTGGGTGGCACCCGAATGGATATGCGTCTGAGTAAATCTTGACAGTCTACTTTAGAGTTGAGCGTGAGTTTTGTGTAGAAAAATGATATCGGCCATGTCTGAAGAGGAATTTGTAGCGACGGAACTTTAAACGGTGTACTTTATTTTTTAAATACCCTCATAGAAAGAAGCCTGGAGCAGTTATATCAGGTGTCAGCGTGACGGCCACTTGATATCAGAGTTTCGCGAAATTATCCTACTTCCAAAAATTTGTCTTAAGAGTTCAAGTGTCGGGCGAGCTGTATGGGCAGTAGCACCATATTGCTGCCACCATACCTCTGGTATGTCTTCAACTGCAGAACGTATGAAATTCTCTACCATTTCTTTATACCTTTCGCCATTGACGGTTAGGACGCCATTTTCTGCCTCATCTTCAAAAAACTCTTCCGCATTTACATCATACTAATCCGTTACTTTTATGGGGTGCAGACTACGTCGGTGTCGACTATTCTTAGGTTTTCTGTTTTTTAAAATCGCATATTTTGTTTATTAACCTTTACCATACCGTGATATAAAATGCTCATACGCAGCCATGCTGTCAACTAGTGGTACCGTAAGAAATAAGAGTTAAAAATGCTTTTCAAAAAATGATTAATGCCATAAAATATAACATAAATGTATATAATTGTATAATTCGGAGCATTCATCAAGTCCTGTATAGGAGGTTGCATTGTATAATACAACCTTCCATTTTATCTATCTTTCTTAATTAGTGAGAAAGATACACCATTGTATTTGTATGTTTGTTATTCTTTTTATTGTGAAATTAATATGTGATTTCTTTCTGTCTTGACACAAATGGTATTTTTGTCAACGAATTGAATTGAAAGATAATATTTTTATAGGATTCGCCTTACATACTTGATTTTTCATTAGTCATAAATACTTTCCTTCGATTTAACTAAAATATGAATTGAACGATGCGTGTATTTACCGAAATATTACAAGTTTAATCAGAGCGGTAGACTTGTGTTAACTGCATGGTTTGGGAAGGGTTAACAAAACAAAATTGATTGATGATTTTCTAGATAAAATTAGATTATTTTTACACGTTGCATTTTTCCAAATTTAATTTCCAAGGATTACACTTTAATAATCTGAAAAAAAATTAATTAAGTTATTTGAATTTCTAATGGTCTAACAATTATTGGATCAACCTGTGTTAAAATTAAACGTTGCCAGAAAATCCCCAATTCACCTTTCGTGTTTACGTTTTTATTTACGTTTACGCCACTGGCTTACTAGAGCTCGAAGTTCGCACGGAACATTCGTAAATTGTGACCCTGAAAGGTGTTTTTCTTTAAGAAACTCTTTTCTTAGGGCAGGATGTTTGCATCCATTATTTACAAATTATTAACAGAAGGAAAAACACAATTTTTCCATTTTACAAATAATATACGGTATACTTTACCCTTTAGTTTAGTGGAACAAAAATATTTTTTTTATTTATAAGAAGTCGTGTTTATGTTGGATAATTCGGAATATTACATAAGAGATGGGGACATCTGTTCGAGCCAGTAGAATGGGTGGAAAAAGGCATTAAGTAGTATAAATAGCGTGTATTAAGATTCAAATTAATTCCAACGAATGTATCTTTCTTGTTTATTCTCTCTGATATTTTTAGAAAATTTTCCGTATCACATAAAAAAAATACGACTCCAATTAAAGGTTGATGGCTACTCACCACAGCATGTGATTTAAGCTATCGTTAACAATAATACAAATAATTAATGAAACCGAAATAATACACATATTGATTGAATCAATATAGGGGTACTTGTCCCATACACCTCAAACATAATTTAATTTTAAATATTAATTAGAAAAATGTTCATATAAAATCAATTTTATCGAAAAATATTATTGTTGCGCCACCGGGATTCGAACCTGGATCTCTTTCCTAACCGGGGAAGGTGCATTATCCAACTATGCTACAGCGACAATATTTTTAGCGACAATTTTCGAACCTATATGTTACCTTTTTGATATTAATACATTTAATCGTTCCATTATTTGAAAGAGCCATCTACCTTATTTTTAGAGAATCTCAAATACCTTTGAGTAAACTAATAGCAGACGCCAGAGTTATCAATTCATTTTTATTAAATTTTGGACACATTGATACAACTTTATTATTAGGAGAACACATTCTTATTGTGAAGTTGTAATTATTCAGAACATAGCTCTGTGATATTTTATTTTAATTAAATTAAATTAATAAAGGAGACAGGTTCATCCGTTGTCTGTCACACAAATATGAAATTATTTTTTATTTTATTTTTATCTAATTCAAAAATACCCATCATTGAAATACTATGCAAAAGAAAAAATGAATATAAAAAATATAATGAATGACGTTCTGTTCATGTGATTGTCATTTCCATGAATCTTTGCTCAGTTTCCTTTCTGCCAACACCCAATAACCAGCTCCTGGGATGATATTTGAGCTTGTCCATCGAGAATTGTTTCATACTGCTCGACAAAATCTTATAGGCTTTGGGAGCCAGAAACATATGGAAAGATTGACCAAAGTAAGACAGTAAAAATAACCTTACTAAAGGCTAAAAGGGATTACCCAAGCAAACAAGTTTTTAAAGATTTTCCTGTTTTAACCTATTGATCGCGTTCATAAATACGCTATTCATGGTTAAATGGCAAACAAAACTAATCAAAAATCACTGTCAAACTGGTTGTCGCTGGAAAAAGTGTTGCCAATTCGAAAAACAAACCTCTAAAAACACCCTTTATTATTATAGATCTTGATCTTGTTCCTACGACCTACGTCCTTCCCTTTCACCGGCTAGACAGTGTAGAACATGGATCCGCGGGTTCTTTTACCTTGAGCACACATGCCCACCTCATTTTTGTCACATTCTGCCTACATGCTAAACTGGAAAAAATGTATAATGATACCTGGAGGTGATAAATAAAAGATGTTAGTCTTTAGTATGACATTTAATCAAAAAATATAAGATTACAATAAATAAAACAAATCCAGACTACAAATCCTCATCTCGTCGGGTTGGGCGCGAGTTCGACGTCCTTCTTGTATGGGATACCAGACGTCTTGGCATCAAATCACGTTTTGGCCTGCAGCATCTAGGCCGATGCGATCAGATTCGTAGATGTTATTTGTTGTAGATCGTCGTGATAAAATTTATCACCTTCAGTGAGGCGACTAACTTCAAGGTAAATCCAAAGTTGTAATTGAAGTAAAAAAATAGAGGTATACATCAGTGGCATAAACCAGAGGCAAAGCCCAAAGGTTAAGCCCAGTGGCTAAGGCCCAGAGAGAAACGTCTTATTTCATGTAAAGATAATTTACCATGCAATTAGATGAACAATGATTGAACAATAAAAAAAATACTTACCCTCTAGGTAAAGTGAATCACACACGGCTACATTTTAGTCTGACAGGTCTGGCGACGGTTTGAAAACAAACCATAGATTTCAACCGTTTTTATAAGCTAAGACACCGAATGTGATACAAACCTGAGGGTAACTATTTGTGAAATGTCAAGGTGCTTGACAAAACTAAGTGACGGGGCAATTTTGTACGTGACCTCCATTTATAACGTCACAATATATATATAAAAAACTCAAAAAAACAAATTGACTAAAAAAATACTAATAATAAATGTTTTGGGGTTATTGATACGTGGGTATATGTGTTTCTCCTTCTAATTTTCTTATAGATACTAGCATGTAAGAATAAGGTATTCAGATAATGACAGAGTAGATTGAAATAAACGATACTTACATGAGAAAGTTTATTGTATTATTTTACGCGGATAATGCTAATAAGAGATCGCAACTAAACGCTGTTGATCGGCTCTAGAATGAGAGGAGACTAGAAGGCAACACTTAATACAGGAATCAATGTCTGCCAATGTTAAATCTGCAGTTATCTGCAAATATGCAAGACTGTGGTAGCAAACTTTCACTTTTGCATTTAGACCGTTGTATATTTTTGGTGCTAGAAATAAATGGAATCTATGTGCAAAAGTTTTGTTTAGTTTTGGCACAAGATAGTGACAGTTGGACTGCGTCCTTGTTAAGTGAGGGTACTTAATTTGCTGGTAATATTGTTTATGTCGGTAAAAGTGTTTTAGTATACCGAGAATATACATTTTACGAATGTCTAGTTCATTTGAAGGACAGGGGAAGGGTTTCTTATGAATAACTTTCAAAATCATTTTTTGGGCTTTACTTACAGACTGATGATTTTGTTTGATGATGTTTTAAAAATCTGCAATGTTTGAATTCCTTGTATCCGTCGGTAAAATAATAAAAACTCAAGTATAATGAGGGTTGTCATTCTGGACTATACTGAATAAGTGAAAAAAAAAATTATCACAATTAAATTATCTTTATTAGGAAAACACACATAGTGATTATGAAATGAATTCTTAATTCAGACGTCTACTATCGGGCTACTCAAAAAGGTATTTGAGGTTCTGTATAAACAAAGTAGATGACTTTCAAATAATAGAACGATAGATGTATTAATTTGAAAAGTGTAACATATTGGTTCGAAAATTTGTCATCAGAAATAATGTCGCTGTAGCATAGTTAGATAATGCACCTTCCCCGGCTTGTAAAGAGATCCAGGTTCGAATCCCGGTAGCGCAACAACAATAATATTTTCCGATAAAATTGATTGTATATGTATATTTTTCCAATTAATACATTTAATTTGTATTAAGTAACTTGTCATCAGAACCTTAAAATTTAGATCAAAGTAGCGATGATCATAAAAATATCAATCTCTCCGAGTCTTGTTTAAGTTTTGAGATTCGAACACACGAGATGACCCTCAGATTGATGGCGCGGTCCTAACGACCTCTGATTGTCAGAAGCAACATATTACATTTATGTATTTTCGAATCTGGAAAATTTTTCCAATCTCTTTTACAGCCCTTGTAAAAGTTTGTCCAATTTGTGGATCTCCTTCGCGATATTAAATTTTTCCCCGCGGTACCTTCGAACACAACGTATTTTGATTGGATTTTTTTAAATTGTGCAAAATCCATCTCTGATCAATTCTTGGATATAAAAAAATAATTTATGAGACACTGTTAAATTTAAAAAAATACTAATAAATTATAATGCGATAGCGGTCTTTTATTTATGAATGAAAATGATTATTTATAGTTGTGGTATATGGTCACCACTTTTTAATTTATTCCTACCCCTTAACATGTTTCCAATCAGTACACATTGTTCCTTTGGCTTGACTGGTTATTTTTAAATTGTAATTTGTTGAGATTTGGAAAGGAAGAGGTGTGGATCACTTCTAAAGTGCATGTTTGTTCTCAACACTGTTTGGTGTAACAGCGTATTTGTGTGTGTTGTGAACGTTGAAACTCATCAAAGTTCTTGTACTGTGGCAGTTTCATACATTGGGTGAACTTCCCGAAGATCATCGAGACGGTGTCATCAACCAGGTGTGCCGAGCTGTCCTTTGGTTCCGTGAGTCCATCCTAGTCCGCTATCGAAGGTCCCTCATCCCTCATCATTACCTCATTCCGATTCCCTATTTTCTATCGATCACCCACCACTTGTGGTCAGCGACTTGCTGTTTGGTTTGGTTTAGTGTTCCATATCAGATATTTCACGAAAGTACACACGCGAGTTTCGTATTTTATGGAATGCGGTTGATAGATCGCGAAAAATAAGGTGTCCTCAACTAGCCGAACTAGACCTTTACAGATCTGATGTGTGTCAGGGTGTCTATCGCGTTGGCCGTCGCGTATAAACGTTGGCCAAGACCTTACGAGATGAACACTGCTGTTTACACCGCAAAACTTTGATTAGTTTATTGGTTTTAACTTGCAGAGGATAAGTTGATCGAGGTATACGTGGCGTATGCTCCATAGAGAACGTGAATGCAGAACGTGCTATGAACCGTATTTATAGAGGAATGCTACACTTAGTCCATTAACGGCAAACTCTTGGCAGGACTAGATTGAGATGTAACGACAGTCCGAGGTGAGAGTGGAGACACCTCCCCAAAGCAGAGACACCTAGCTGAAGAAGGCTCTATGTGGGTTGTGAGGCCATAGAGATTACGGGATTCGATACTACTACTGTCAGGGTCTGGTGCGGAAGACGCCGGAGCACGTGATATGATCGTGATTGTGGGATTAGAATGAATAGCTCATCGGTTCCCCCGGAACGATGACCTATTAAGAAATTAAATAAATTTCGGACTTTTCCGGGATTTATTGGGGTATGGGGTCTCCCGCTGGAGGTTGCTGCAATGGACTATACTAAGAAAATCGGTGGCTAGAGAGAAACCTAACGGAGAATCCACTGGCTCTCCCTCGCACCCTCTTTCTACCGCGACAGGGTATATTACTGCCGGACTGTGACCGAGTTCTGTGACTTCAACACGTAAATATGACGTTTACCCTTCCCCTTCTATAGCTTCTCTCTAGGCTGCCTTCTATGTATATTGTAGAGGTATGACTCTGGCACGATGATACAGGAGCCGACATATATCAGTTAATGACAGAATATAATAATGACCAAATATAATAATTGTGCCATATAATATGGGAAAAGAAAAAAGTTAACTATAAAGGGGCGCCACAAGGTTTTAGTAACTGTTCTAACTTTAAAATGTATTCCAAAAAGCTGAAATCAAAGCGAGAGTAAACAAGTCTCAAAACGATTTCGGGATAGGGTAAGACCCTTAGGGATTTCCTTCAATAGTCAATTTTAAACATTAAAAATGTTTCAATTAACGACCCTAAGTGAGTGTAATTAGGGTGGGTACCTAGGGTAGGACAATCCTATACCGAGAGTAATTTAAATTCTTTTAACATCTCTTTGTCCCGTCGGGCGTTTTGATTTGAATTTATATTTCGAAATGAAGCAATCAATTAAAAACTGAAACAGATCTGGTTAACACGCAATCCCCGTAAATCGTTTTAAAGCACTTCATTGCGAAAGCGTACCCACAATAAATTATATAATTTCGTCGAATAAATATCCATGCCTAATCCCGGCGAGCAGGTCTGATGACGGCCAGCCACTGAACAATTTCGAACGGTCGAAATAATAGCTTTTTTCAATTCCACTTTTCATCCGAGCAAAAGTTTGTGAAATATCGTTGTTATATTAATATAGAATGTTTTCGTTTCATTTTAGTCTTAATTTACCGAACGCGAAGATTCTGCGATAAAAGTTTTTTTTACTGTTGAAGATCTGTGTAAAACAAACTTGCGGTTTGATATCTGAAGGTCTTTGAGCCGTGGTCGGGATGCTGGCCGAGACGCATCGCTGCAGCTATATTGGATATTAAAATATTCAGCAGTTTCTTTGGTTAAGTTTATCATAAAAATTGCTCTAAAAATAGCGTCATATAATAATTAATAACATTTTTGTATGTATCTTTTATTTATTTATTTATATCCTATCTCTGAATCGTTTTGATTCTCTTCTTCGTCGATTCGTCAATATTACTTTTTTTAATACATTCAGTTATTAGCATCTTAATATCATCAAAGGTTGGCTCCGGTATCATTGTACCAGAGCCACACTTATACAATTTGACATGAGACTCTTAATCACATTAAATTTAGAGGGTAGCCATAGAGAAGGTATAGAAATCTTGCACCCCCAAAAGGCGGGGGTAGACGTCACATTTATGTCAGTCGCAGAACTCGGTCCGGTAGAAATTCATCATGTCCAGGTTGCAAGAGGTGAAATGGAGAGCCAGTGGAATGCTCGGTTAAGTCTTTCTAGGCACTGCTCTTATCGGCATCGTCCATCCCAGTAACCCCTAGCGGGAGACCCACACCCTAATAAATACCCGGAAATGTTTACATTTACCTTGTGTTTTATTTTATTGCTTAATTAAGAACGTTTTCATGACACAAGGCATGCACACACAATATTACATAGACAGCCTAACCTAATCTAATATAATACAAATTAAAATAATCAATTAGATTGGTTGCTACCGGGATTAGAACCTGGGCGGGGAAACGCAACCTACGTTAAATATCATTATAATTGATTCGTATTAAAAATAGCGCAGAACTATTGCAACTTAACAATAAAGATGCATTTAAAAAATAATAACTTAACATAACCTCAAATGTATCTAGAACGTCCTAATTGCTGTGCACCGCGTGTTTTTTATTAAATATATTATCAAGTCAAATTATAAATATCTCATAGACTATAGCTATTTATTTTATATTATATGGAAAGTATGGGTATTACAGGGTTTACGACTTGTCTTCGGTCGGCTTGAGTGATCACTTTACACAATGTAACGTTCACCAATACTTCCATACTTCGCGTATAATATAATAGCTTCGTCTCTATGAGATATCTATAATTTGTCTTTATAACCTGTTGTCTTTATGCCTTTGTAGGTGAAAATCCAATAATTGTGTGTTCTTGTACATACTCAAATATTGTTTATGTATTATTATGATATCCTTATGATCGTATATGTGTGTGTGTGTCAGAGCGCCGCAACGCCGGAGTGGAATATATGTGTGTGTGTTAGAGCACCGCAACGCCGGAGCGGAATGTATGTATGCGTGTGTTTATTTATTATACTTTATTAACATACATGTTTTCGTTGTAACAGAGTTGAATATACTCGTATTATAATATAACATGATAAAAAATTATATTGCAATTATGTATTAATACTTGTAGTTTATTGTGTGGGATGGAGTAGACTCCACCTCCGATATATGCAGCATTGTCCTGGCTACTTTTCTAGACTGCCATCTGTGTTAAAGTAGACAGTTTTTTTCGTGGTGTTGTGGTGTTATTTAATTCATGAAAGAAATTCGACATTCAAAATGGGAAAAAAATGTAGTGAGATTGTTGTAGAACTAGTGAATTATTAGTGTCGGCACTGTATAATGATTATGTTAGAATGTTGGATAGCGATGCTTCTGATTGATCTCTACCCAATTTGTGTAATCTTATTGGAAGTGAACGATTTCCAGTTGGTGCTGAGTGTGTTGTACAGTTTTGGAGCTAAAAACATGTAGAATATTTGATAAAATGTCGTTGTTGCTCTCAGAACTGGCGGGTAGATGTTTGTTGTTGTTAGCATGAAAATATTGGACATATAGATTCGTCTTATGTCTAGGGCATAAGACAATGACGCTGTATGCGGGGATAAAAAGGGGACGCGCGCAAGGCGCGGTTTCTCTTCTGCGTTACTATTTGACTTGTTACTAGTTATATATCTTGTACCTTATATAATTGTAATAAATATAGAATTGTCAAAAAGAGTTTTTCTCTAATCTTCAATAACTTCGAGGTGTATAACCGAGACGTACTATCTACGCAAGAACGTAACAATTATCAAGCTATTATTTACAATATTAAGCGAATTGGATTCATCTCTGAATTTTCTGTTCACAGTTTCCAAAATATTGATTTATCCATCTCAAATTATTGCTTCATGAACTTTTTCACATATCTCGTAGTTTTGCCTAATAGGTATAGGTTGACAACCGATTTAGGGTTCTTACTGGTTTGTATAAATGACATGGTCATTTTTTAGGCTTACCGCAGACTTGTAATGTTTGCAAGCCAATTAGGGTTTTTTTCACAGTGCCGCTTTTCATGTATGTTTCCTTATTTCAGTATTTCTCATGAAATCATTGAGGAAAAGAATCACTAAAGTAATGATAGTCTGCTTCTTTAATTTAAACCATTCATTGTATTCAGTTTGATTTTACAGAGTAGAAAAAATTAGACAATAAAGACATTGTAGAGGTTCATTCAAGGTTATTGTTCATCCTGCTATCCCCCTACGATGTAAGGATGGACTCACCACTTACCCAGGACCGTTTATAAGTAAAAGTCGCCTGGTTAGAATTTTTTTAATACTAATAGGCAGCTGTGCAATTTTGTCTCGCACATAGTGTCAAGACGGAGCCGAACGGCTGCCATCTCAAAACCCACACAGTCAACTCTTCTTTATTCATGATTAAACAAACAATTACTAGGAGAATATACCAGTGTAAGAAAATATTAAGCATGTAAATGTAAATAATAACTTCAGTCAAACAAAATAAGGCAATTAAGAAATCCAAAATGAAAATAAGCATATATGCTACTAGAGTCGGGAAGCCGAGGGGAAAAACAACACGCCCTCGAAGAACGGAAAAAACACAGAAACAAAATTAAAACGAACTGACCAGTCATCCGAGCACCACTGCCGGCAGATAATTTTATGCTCAAAATACACGACTGCGAAGAAAATTATCCAAACCTAGCATTTTTGTATCTAAAAATAGCACGCACAGAGGAAATAAAATACCTGGGAGTGATTATTGACCCCACCCTAAAATGGAACCGACATATAGAAATGACAAAATGACAAAAACTGATATGGATGTTCAAACCATAAGGAACATCATGAAAAATCTACTTCTAATGACGGTATACTACACTCTAGCTCAATCTATCATTGAATATGGAATAGTAAGATGGGGATGCACTACAAGTACTGCACAATAACTCTGGTTTCAGCACAAAACATATTACTTAAGGTTGTATTTATATTACCGATGAGAATAAGCTCGAATTTACTTTTCAGCAGCCTGGGGATACTGGATGGTGGAAATATGAGAAAGAAAGGAATGCGCTTACTTTTTGAGTCGGCTGGATGCTGGCTGGTTCGTTGATTCCTCTCCACCACAGATAACAAGCGTCACGGCATGCATAGTCACACTAGAATAATAGAATTAAACGTGAGATTATTAATAAACGGTAGCGGAGTGAAGCGACGGTAGTATATCCGTAGAGAGTTCAAAGCGTACACTGGTCTTACCACAGTTGATAGATTTTAATTACTGCTACTTCTTCTATCTTCCTTGTGCTTAGAAATAGGTAATAGGAAAGAAAGGGAAGAATATACGCCGGTTAGAATTTGGTAAATCGCGATTTGAGTGTATGCATGAGGCATCAGGTCAAACACCAAAAACTTAATTGAACGGAAAAACGGCGTTAACACTGGACATTGTCCAGATCTATGCTAAAAACATTATTTAAATTATTCATTAAAAAGAACATCTGGGATTTCCATGGAAATACCAAAAATACCAGAATCTCAGAGGAGAACAATTTAGTAATTCCTAGGATATGCACCACATACGGGTAAAAAAAAAAAAAATGTTTTTGTAGCACCCAAAATTGTATAATTTTTTTCATAAATACATAAAATAACACTGAGCAACACAGATAGTTCAAAAGCGCAATCAACTTCTGGCTAAAAAACTCAGACCGAATGTGTGTTCACAACATGGACACATACAGAGTCAAGACTACAGACCCGACACCAATGAGCGAGCAGCCTATGCATGTGTGTGTGTGTGTGTTAAATTAAATTAAATTGTACTGTATTATTTAAACTTGTTAAAATGTGTATTATTATTTTTATATATTTCAAGTAGGTTTATTAATTTCTCAAGATTAAATATTGCATCATATTTTGTCACAACACTTTTTGTTTTTTCTTCTAACTTATTTTAAATTTATGGATGATAAACTAATTATGTATGTAATTGTAACTGTTGGTTAAAAATGTAAAATGTTTGCCTCGGCACGGGCGAAGCCCAGTGAGACAGATATTAAAATACGAAACGTACTTATAACGTATACTAAATATGTATACGTAAAATATACGCACACATTTGGTCACACGCACACACACGCGTACACACGCACCTACATATTGTGCGGCTGTCTGAAAGAGATACGGTAGAGGAGTGGCGCTCAGAACAGAATGAACCGGCGAGGTGCCCGGCCAGCCCGCTGCAGGGTGCGCTGATGAGCCGCTCTCTCGTCACGACGGTGCCGATACGATTTTGTATTACATAGATGTCGCCATATGTCCAGCTCGCAATTCAAACGTTGAAAAATCGGCATAACATAATCTAGTTAAAAAATTAAATATAGATATATATTAATTATCGCCAACATCCAGTATCATATTATCTTCTAGATAATCACACTGCTAAGTATCGCATTTTTTAAGGAAAATAATATTTTAACGTGTATAATATCAAAATTTGAAGATTAATAATTTCCATTACTAAGCTCTCCGTCGGGAGGTTTTCTATAGGCATGCTTCCTCGTAAATATTATTCTAATTTAAGCTTTATTTATGGCTCTCGCAAATTAATATTTAAACCCAGTCCGCCTTAGCTGGCTGAGCTTAGCTATATATCAAAAACGTTGTTGTAAAGCTAAATGCGTTACATAATGAACTTGAATTTATGCGACTAGTCTGTATTTTACTTTCTCCATAAAAATATATAATTTAGTGCTCATGTGGTGGGTACGGTTCCGAGCGAACGTTAGTGCGGCTGAACGGTGTTACGCCACCGCTCACTGTAGCCAGCGGACCGCTGCGACTAGTCTCTATCCCGCAGCCAGCTCTGACTCGACTATATAAATATTCAGCAATGATTCAATAAAGAGTAAATAAGATGACCGCCCAAGGTATTGCATGAGTAAAAGTTACTTATATAGTTCACATGGTTTATTCATAAATGGTTACAATAATTGATATAGGTGAGGGGGTAGTGTAATAGACAGGTGACCATTCTATATGTCGCGTTGATATTGCGCGCGCGCACACGGCGACCGGTGATTGTTGGATAGTCATAAAGATCGAACAGATTAGTGACGTTGTTCTATTACAAAATTTGATTTGTTGGAGTATGTATATTCGATAAATATTGGACTGGCGTCCACACAAGAAGGTCTACAGGGGTGGATAAATTGCTTTAATGAAGAGTTTACTAAACACTCACTGCCCGGTGAATCAAAACAAAACACGTCCGGCAGTAATGGGTCTATTAAGACCCACCCCAAATTATTGGTTTTTTAACCGTTTTTTGGGAGATTTAGATTATAGATTAACTTTTTTAATGATTTAATAAAATGGCATGATGTGCTGTAATCTTTTGACTAAAATATTTAAAAAATTGTAAAAAATATTACGAATAATGTACGTATTCTTGCGCATTAACAAACGCCCTATTCGGAACAAATGCAAATATCCACTGAACTCGTGATCAGCTCGTCATATAAAATATGATGCAATCAACAGTATTATAAGCAGAAGCAAATGTAAAAATAAATAAAATGAAAGACAAATTTTATTAAAAATAGATATAATGTTGATTGTGTTCTGTGAATTCAGGTCTGTAAATAGTGAACGGTGAGAGGCAATCCCATAAAAGCGACTGTCTTAGGTCTGTTTTTGTGCGTTTTTTCACATTTTTATCAATAACTCATTTAAATCCCATCCGATTATAATCATTTTTATCTCAAATTATTTGAAAATGTTTAATAAAAGATTAGATAGAAGAAAAATAACATTAAACGAATATCTGTCGCGTAATTCATATTTTTACAAAATCTCGGGTCAGATCTGATCTACCACCGCAGAGAATGGATTAAGGAGCGATAAGGATTAAAACTGCATTGCATAGAAATATTAGAACTGTACTGTAAAAATACACCAGGAGCATTGCACTACCAGTACCAGCGCAGTGAAGCACCTACAGCATGTCGACAAGTTACTCAAATACCTCGGAATTCTCTAGCGACAGAAGACAGGAAAGTAAATTAGTCAGAGGAATAGGATCTGTGTGAATAGTGTGATGGTAAAGACAATCGAGCTACTGAAAGCTTTTAAAGCTGTGGTCACGAAATGTGAATTCTCACGGAGAGAGCATGTTGACGTAAGTCGAACATCTACTTCCTGTGCATTTTGTTCTTCCAATAAACCTTAATATACCTTTCCCGCTCTGACCAACTAATTACTTAGTGATTTCGCCGACGGGGGAAATCCCATTCCGTGTATTGCATTCCAACACCGAGCTGTTAACAGATTTTTTTGTGGATCAAAATTGTCGCCGTGTGTACAAATCTGGACCACGAAGAAGCGGTGTTCTAAATCTCCAGTAGTGCAGTGATATTTCCGTTCTTCACTACAAAAGTGCGAGTCAACTCGAGGTGAAACTTGATGTCCAACCCAGGACCAGGAGATCAAGGTAGGCTAGATCCATCAGTCAATATTTCTTTCTGGTTCTGATTCGGATTACGTCAACTAACCATTAATTTTAATCTATACAACCCACGGGATCTTACCCCATCAGAGCTCATTCTCATTTCGGCAGCAGGGAAGGAGCAGGAGTAACATCCCCCATTCCAGTATAAGGCTTGGGTTAAGACGCGTAAACAAGTCAAGATAACTGATAACAGCTATCAAGGAATGCTGCATACATTGGACATATTTACCACAATGAATAATAATCTAATAATCTTTACAACTCATTATGCAGAAGAAAATAGAAAGCAACAATAGAACGTAGAAATAGATTATCTTGGCTGCGCGACCTCAGAAAGTGATTTAATGTTCAAAATGTTGATAACCTTAGACAGGATGCAACATAGCAACATGGTCGCCATCCTTTGATAGAAAGGGGCACATGAAGAAGTCTTCTTAAAAATCGTGTGCGTGCGCACCCTGCGTTTAAGGAAGAAAGAAGATGTCGCAGTGATTAAAGTCTTCCAATTGCAGCAAGTTCAACTTTCTGTGCGGATAGCTACCGTCGCTTCACCCCGCTTTACTCCGCTAACGATTATTAATTAATCTTACTTTAATCCCGCCTATACATAATAATCCTTTTCGCGAGTGTTAGTATACACCCCGCGACGCGACGATTTGTGGTGGAGAGGAATCAACAAATGAAACAACTAATAAAAATTTAGGTTTAACAGTGAATGGCTGAGTATCAATTGTATCTTTGATTTAGAACAGTATCAAAAAAATCACTCTTATATTTAAACATTGAATATCGTATTTGTATGGGTGCATTCCTATAAAAATTAATATATGATGCATTTACATGCAACAGCGCTGACGACCTGGTACTCCATGCAGGAACGTGGTATACAATCAGTTCAGTTAAATTAGGGGCGTCCAGTATGCCATTTATTATTTTAAATAAAAATAATAAATCAATTAAAGTTCTTCTAGACGACAAGTTAGTTAAATGAAGAGTGTTCATTATAAAATCATTATTCAATTGTTCAACGGGTAATAAACCTTAAAAATTTATGTTCAACCCTTTTTAATTTTAATTCATGCACTTTATATAATGGAGACCAAATAGTTGAGTTGAATTCTAAATTGCTACGAACCACAGCGGTGTACAAAACTTAAAGCAATTTAAGTGAATTGATATCTTTCACCGTTTTTGAATGGGTTTTTTGATTCTGCAAAACGTTATAGATATTTATCAATATTTAAAAAAAAGTTTGTTGTGTTTACACAATTCATGTAATTTGTTAAGGTTAGTTTGAAGAATAAGACAGTCCTTTATAGACTCAATGTTTCTGGATATCTTATATATATACATATATAGTTTGTTTTTTTTATATAAATTTTAAATCATAGACTGCCATCGGAGGGGGCTGAAGAAAGCTGCAGTTTGTAAAATAAGTCTCATAATCTAGTCTATATATCACACCAGACCAGACGTCCCGCGTCTAGACCCCACCCGCACTACACGTGATAAATCTGCAAATAAGAAAATATATTTGTGGTTGTCTTTTGATAGGACACGTAGGAACAATCCGCACAGTTTTTTTTCTAGGACTGCAATGGATGTCCTTAGATGTTATTTTAATCAATTTCAGATATTTTTCAATATTAATAATGTGCACGCAACCTCCGGCCGCAAGACCCGAGATGATAGATAACGAGATGTAGGACGAATGGGAGGAATTTGGAATAGATACAAGAATTATCTTCAAGAACTTTGTATCAGACAATTTGAATGATAGACGTCAAACTCTCAGGTCAGCCTCTACTTCAGCTGCAGGAAGGGTTGTAGAACCAATCAGCCGTTACCAGAAGTCTAAAATTCATTCGCAGTGGCAGGCCCAAAAGCGTGGAACTCTTTGCCCTCCGTTATTAGAAACAGTGCATCAGAAACATTATTTAAGAAGAAACTAAAAACGCACTTTTTCAAAAAATCATTTCCATAAGTGAAAATAACGATTTTTTAATTTAAAAAAATATAGATATTTGTAGAACTATAAACAGTTTATACGTAAAGCGCCCTTGAGGTGAAAGTTTATACGAAAATGGCGCTATACAAATTATCTATTATTATTATTATTATTATAAGGGTTCTTAAGGACTAACTAAGAACTAACGAAGCAATTCCGCACCACACACAATAGCAAGATGATCAGTTCAATCTGTCATGTTCAAATGTCAATTATTTAACATAAATAATAAGATATAATACTATTTATTAATAATTCAACATGTTTCGATGCCTATGGTATCTCCTTCAGGAAACAATATGTATTATATTAAAATTAAATATATAAGCATAGATAAAAACAAAACTATAAAAGTATAAGTGACGGGTAACTAAGTAGAAACTACTATGAAAACAAATTAAAAAAGGTAACTATTTGCAAACAGGACTTGGTTATTTATAATATTTAGTTTGCTAATAACACCTTTTCTTATTTCTAAAATTTCATATTTATCTAACTGTAAACCCCTTGTATTTAGTGCTTTTAAACAAAGTGTTCTATCTTATTATTTGTATAATATGTAGCCACAAAGTAATTTTGATAATATTGAAGAAGTAATTATTTAACAATTAAATTAAATAACAATCACTTTACATGAAATTTGTTATACGTCAACCGGTTTCGCTTATCTCAAGCTTCATCAGGGCGTATTTAAAGACTAATCATAAATACAAAAAGAGTGCACTTATATATGGTATATAAAGAGGGAGATAGAATATAAAATTATATGCGAAAGAGAGAGACAGAATACATATACAGAAAGACGGAACATTAAGGGAGGGTAAAATGCAGTGTAGATGGATTTTAAATTGATTTTAAATGAAACACCAATATGGGGCTAATTGATTAATTAATTTGATTATTAAGAATTGGCGTACCATTATTTATTGCCTTTTTTATTTCGAGGACTTCTAAATTGTCCAACCGGAGGCCGAACCCGTTTTTATGGAGGATGTTAACCCCTGTGGTATTATTAAAAAAAATTATCTTTTTCAATAATATGGTTGGAAAATTTTGAGAAACCTTTACTGTTTAAACATTGAAGATGTTCTTTGACAAGAATCTTGACATTACGAGCAGTTTTGCTTATACAAAATGGGGGACAGTTATTGCAAGATAATTATTGTTGAAGTTTGTTATTTTATTTTATTTAATATGTCAAACAAAGTTATTGCTTTCTATGAAAATTATGTTACAATTCGACGCTCTAACTTGTCAACTTGACAGTGGAACGTTAAGTTGTCAACTCATCAATCAGACGAGCTCAATACCAGGACGTTAACCGATCAACTCACAACAGTATAAAGCGCTCAATAGCACATCGTCAACTGGTTCAAAGTCATTGATAATGAACACACATTTCTATGTGTGTTCATGAGTGTGTACATGTCACAGGGACTGTGATGTCGACCTGTGAATCTGCCATATAGACTGAATAAATAAAAACGGCTTTCGTTATTGAATAACATCCTTATTAATTTAATAACGCCTTCGACCCTAATTATATCACTGTTCACATATGAAAACTTTGTCCACTAATCCTCTGGTTTTCACGACCATTCAGAATCTTATTTGCAGAGTTTTCCGGGCTGTTTTACCGTGTGCCTCCGATTTTACTAGACGCCTTTTTTTTCATCCCTTTGCAGGGAAATACGACGCGTAAGGTACATTTAGTACCTACTAGCTAGTAATACCGTATCGAAAGCGGGGTGTGTCGATATTGTATCGGGTACTTGCTCGCAATACCGTGTCGAGTTCGAAGACATCGAAATGCGCAGTCCCGTCGCTCCGATTATTAAGACCTCTTTACCGGATCCAATTGCGTCTTGTCGTTCAATCTCCGAAAAAGGCGGCAATATTCATACACATAAATGGCCAAAACCAGCAACAAGAAATCGCAGGTGTGCCAATCGAAGGAACAACGGACACAGATACACAGTAGAAAAATCATCGGGACACAAATATCATCCATCCATAGTTTCCACTTTGTATACGGAAAATTGTATATTTTTTGCGGTCTATACAGGTGGCCCAAAAAAAGTGAGAACATTTCATAAAATGTTATATAATTACATCGAAATTAGTTTAACTATATTAATAATAGCTTAAATAGTTTACTAATTTACTTACTTACCTATTTACTTACATTACGTTTTATTTCGACAATTTCCGGCCGCCATCTTTGATTATTAATTTTCCCATTGTTTTGGTTTTTTCAAATTGTTGACCAGAATGACAAAAAATTACTGCAGAAGACCGTATTCTGATCGAAAATTTGCGAATTGTATAATTTTGGGATGCTGTAAAATGATCAAAGGGTTTCAAAACAATGCCTGGAGTATAGCTAGATATTAGAGCAGGACGGAGCTCCATCTCACACAGCCAGAAATACAATCAACTTTCATCGTCGTGAGAATGTTGATTTAATCGAGTCAGGCATGTGGCCACCGAACAGCCCAGATTTAAATGTTTTGATGATTTGTGATTAGCTAAATATTGTGCAAAAAAAATGATATTGTTTTGAAATAACTCGTGTGTTATGCGTTAATGTTCACCCTGTATATTAAGTTTTATTTATTATTATTAATTAATTACCTTTGACATAGCGTTTTTTGCTATTACAATTCTTTTCTTATCGTCGGGTCATAGCCCAACTTTGTGAATGCTTAATGTCAGCCCAACTTAACCCCGGTTCACCAAGTTTGGCATACATAATTAATCTGCTTTGATTACTTACTGTGACAATAACAGCCAGTCTCATAAAAGAGGAAAATGAATTTTATTATCATTTAAAGTATTTTGTGGAATCATAAACCGCAAAATTATATCGTCTTGTCGATGTGAAGTGTCCCAGGGCCCACCGAATGAAGCCAATCGGCGCGCTCCAATCGGTGAGTGACTGCGAGTCTATCGGCCAATAGTTATGCTGTAATTATTTAATGTACTACACACATATTGAGTTATCTTGTCATTACTACAGTTTCTAAATTTGTAATCCCTCTCATTATCAAATGTTAACCCTTCCCAAACCAAACACGAGTCTTCCATCATAATAAAACCTGTAATATTTCGGTAAATACGTGCAACATAAAATTCATATTTTAGATAATCCTAAAGAAAATATTAGCACTCAGGAATGACTAGTGAAAAACCATTTATGAAAAGGGACTCGTACAAAAACAATTATTTTTCCATTCAATCTGTTGTAAAATTAATATGTTGGTAAAAATACAATTTGTAATATGAAAGACAGAGATCACACACTATTTTCACAGTGAAAAGAACAACAAACATACAAATATAAGTTTTTCTTTCTCACTAATTAAATGAAGAGAGATAAGAAGTAAGGACACATTGTATAGGACTTAATGAATGCTCTAAATTATGTTATTAATCATTTTTCAAAATTGAATGCTCGATATCGATCGTTAATTCGTGCCATTTAAGCTAATAAAAACAATTTTTATAACTGTTAATTACGGTAACACGAGTTGACAGCATGGATGCGTTCGGGTATATTTTATCATGGTATGGTAAAGGTTAATGAAAACTAAACTAAATACAATTTCATGCTGACGTATTCGGATAGAAGTGTAGAGAAAATAACGTGTGTGTAGTACAAAGTATAGTTTATTGGGGTATTCAACTTATCTAACTAAGCTCGACTAGATTCAAATGTAATATATACAGAATGTAACAGATCTTGTTCACAATATTTTATGGGTGAATAGCTGACTAAATTACAAGTCGAAAATGTTAAAGAAGTATTTGGCGAATTGGTTATTGACGCTTAAAAGTGTACTCAGGTTAATTCACCTTTTTGAAGTACCAAAAAAAAGTTGACTCCAGGCTTACCTCAGTTTCAATAACATAGATCACAATACTAAATTTATGAGTAATTACAATATTTTAACACTAAGAATTACATATGAGAGAATTCACTAGAAAAGTCGATTTTTCACAAAACTAAGCATCTGCCGGCTGCGCCCTCAAGCTCGCTCGCGACATGCTGCTACTGGAGTGTGTCGCGGCTAAAGCAACTTCGCCGCATGGCCCCGCAGATGTCGCTCTCTGTCCGCCTTAAGCGTGTACACATTTTATACATTGCCTGACATTTTTACAAAATCATATCTTTAAGTCTACGAACTTTATATGATGATATTTTCTATTTTAGCTTCAGGCAATCATCTATTAAAAAATAGTCTGGCTGTTCTCAAGTTTGGTGACTTTATATATTTTATATTTGATATATATAATTTGGAATCGGTATTTCAACTAATGAAAATAATCTCATAATTACATATTTTTAAATGCCTTGGTATTGTTGAGATTAGGCACATTTGAATATTTGAACCATTATAACCCAAAATATATTGTACTAGGTAAATTCCACCTATTATATTATATTTTAAAACTGTAAAAATAAAAACAAACAGCTGGACGTCAGGTAGGTTCCAATTATTCGGCAAAATTACGTGTTCCGGCAATAGATTTACGAATACAAATGACCAGATGCTATGTGTTCTGAAATGAAATGTATTAATTGGAAAGATATACATATGAAATTAATTTTATCGAAAAATATTGTTGTTGCGCTACCGGGATTCGAACCTGGATCTCTTCCAATCCGGGGAACGTGCATTAACTGATTATGCTATAGCATCACAGTGCATTGGCGACAATTTTTCGAACCTATATGTTACACATTTCAAATGAATACATCTATCGTTCCATTATTTGAAAGCCATCTTCTTTATTTTTACGGAAGTTCAAATACCTTTGAGTAATCCGATAGGAGACACCAGAATTAACAATTCATTTTTATTAGATTTTTGGATACATTAATACAATTTATATATTATTAAGGAGAAAACATTCTTATTGTGAAGTTGTAATTATTCAAAACATAGGTCTGTGATGTTTTTAATACAAATTAAATGCATTAATTAGAAAGATATACATATAAAATCAATTTTATCCAATCCAATCCAATCGGTAATGCACGTTTCTCGGATTGGAATAGATCTAGGTTCGAATCCCGGTAGCAACAATAACATTTTTTGATAAAATTGATTTTATATGTATATTTTTGTAATTAATACATTTAATCATCACAGACCTATGTTCGGATTAATTACAACTTCACAGTAAGAATGTGTTCTTCTAAATAACAAAATAAGATGTTATGGTTCGGATGAACGAAGAAAAATAAGTATTTAAAATAATATAAATTTGAAAATTTTAATATCTCGAACATGTGATGAGAGATTCAGAAAAGTGCGAGATTTTGCACCTCATAAAGCAGGGAAAAATTTCTGGAAGGTGAGCACTGGAAGAAAGATAACATCATAGCTGAAAAATGTAAAGCAATAAACAATGTGATGATAGCCAACGCCGTTGAACTGATAGGGCATAAGAAGAATGCATCAAAGCAACAGTCTAGAAAAAGAGATTATTTTGGGCACATCTTTGGGTCGAATAAGAACTGAAAGAGTGAGAATAGATTCGTTGCATGAGCTGGAGTCAGCTGTGAGGGGGCAACACAAGACCGAGACTTGTGGGAGTGCATTACGAGCCGAGTCTTATCTGATTTAGGCTACTATATGACAATAGATGTCTTTGAAATGTGGTGGATGGCGAGACGCACGAATGTCTTCATTCTGCAGGAATTGAACATCAAGGATAGACTCTCAACCATTTGCCAAAGACGAATCGCGAGAAAAAGAGGTTATTTGGAGAAACTTGTCATGGTAGACCAACGAGAGTTCATGAAGATGACGATCTTCAGCCCGGCATGGATGGATAGATTTAAACGATAATAACATTAAACGTTTGACGTGAGTGACAAGCGTGGAGAAAGACGCCAGGCGACGAATGTCTGAGAGATGGTGGTACACGAGGATTACTGTGAGAACTGTCACTTTTGTATGTGTGTGTCAGATGAGTGGTGGGGTGAGGCCGTCACTAAGGGAACGAGCCTCTTTACCATATTTCCTTCGCAATAGTAATAATTAATATCTGAGTTATATAATTGTAAAGTACTGTAAATATATAATATATAGATATAACCCATGGGAATCTGGTGGTACTTGACAACGTTACCACAATTACAAAAGCCGAGAGGAATACTGATGGAAGCCAAATCCGTATCTCAGAGATTGTTTCGAGTCGAAAATCTCAATCGTAGCCATGCGATCTATATGAGGTTGACTCCATCTTTATAAGAGGCTTGCCAAAAAACAAAACAGAAAAAGGATTCACGCAAAAGATGGTAACCCTCAGCAACAAGGGCAACGGCAAAAGAGTGAGAGAGAGGTGGGTAAGCGAGGGGGGAGAACAGAGAGAAAAAGAGAAATATTCCAGGATGGAATAACATCTCCATTCAGACCGCTCCACTCTTCTAAGCCGCACCCAAATTTTTCATTAAAAAAAAATCTATGTACATCTCATACAATGTGATGGATCTTTTTACCTCATTTTCTCAGTTCCCAGATGTTTACTTCGAAGACGAAAAAAAACTATTAAGTGAATTCAGGGCTGCCGAAGGGTGTAATGAATTTAGCCCACCGTCGCCTCATTCTTAATGAAACATTTGGGCGAAACTTTACGAGCGGATATGGAAATAATAAAGGGATTACAAGTTTCAAAACCTTCCCTTACCGAGGCCGCAGAATATTCTTTTGATATGCGTAAAATTTAAATCATTTTTATTCCTATTAAAATGGGCTGCTCTACTAGCATAAATAATATAAAGTAAAATCAATATAAAATTGAGTAAAAACACAACCAAAAATATATTAGTTTCAGTGGGTCATTAATAACATATTAGTTTTCATCATCATCATCATCATCATCATCATCATCATCATCATCATCATCATCATCATCATCATCATCATCATCTGCATGTGTCTCTCCACTTCTGGATTTAGGCCTCCTCTGAGAATGGCCAAGTCTACCACTTTTCTGATCGTCGTTCCACCGAGTCGAAGAGTGTGAGAGGTGACACACCCAGAACCGTTCTACGAGCGAAGGCTCTTATATCGGTCCATCTCACTTTAACGCTGCATGGCAACCGTGCCTCGCTCGGCTATACAAAATAATTTACATAATATTTATAGCACATATAATAAATGTATAAGTAATTTGAAAACGAACACATAACAAATCGAAATACTATTCTGAAGCGAAAAAATAAATCCAAAGATTTTTCTATTCATATTTACATTGATCTAAGTATCTAATGAAAGTAAGGAAGAATTTTAACAGCCAAATCTGAGATATTCTTAGAAATAGAAATATTATTAATTATTAATATCTTTCTTATGATTTTTAGGCTTAACTAATACCATTTTTATTTTAGTTATTTCATGTATTTCAAACTAACAGTGCAATAAATACACGTGAGTCATATTATAACATTAATTAACAATTAGAAAACCGTTAAAATACAAAATAATATAAACTCGGAGAAAATACTGATTGACAACATAACATTCCGTGACACATCGCCTTTACTATCCATGTTCATGTTAACGATCGAAACCTTCCCCCTCTTCTCAAGTCCCGCCCCATTGTCCGAATAAACACAATACTGTATTTAGTTTAGCGATGATGAGAGGGACTGCACCTCTCAAAACTAGTAGCGAAAATAACCCAACGTGTTTGTAATACAAAGTCGTAAAATGGTCATCTTACAAGTTTTCACAGATTTATCAAATCATCTCTCTTGATGTAAGCCACATTTATAAAATCGTTTTTAGTTCCGCTTCCGTACGTAAGAACTGGTAGAGAGCACTCATTAAAAATGTTTTGATTTAGGCATATACAATATTAAATAATATCTCGTGATTTGTGCAATCTCCGGGTCACACGTCACGCGGAATGGATTACGACAATTCCGGTCGTAAATCGTAGTCACCGTAAGGTGTGAGTGGGAATAGGGAAACATAGTATAGGGAGAGGTTGGTGAAGGGATAGGGTATTGAAAGAAGGACCAGTGATCTCGCGGAACCGGGATTCAGAAGAACTGCTCGTCTTACCTTGAATATGACGCTTCCGCAAATCCCTGTGGTCGCCGCCAAAAATCACACAATAATGGCACGTGGATGAGCCGATCTTCGCTCTCGACTGAAGACGGCGATGTCAGTGTTCATCCACGGTACAAAAAAACACCACACCGCGAATGCTATCGCGATGTCGAGATCGAACACAATGTCGCTCAAGTTGACGTCTGCTGGCGTCAAGGTCACATTTCACAATGGTGAGCAAGCATTAGGATAGGTCATGGGTAAGATATTTGGACGCGAGCATGTAACAATAATAATTTTCGCGTCTGATATTACAAACACCCTAAAGTTCGTAATTTAGTTTTTTATATATGGTTTATGAAATATTAAATTTATTGTAATTTAGAAGTATATAGGATGATCTACATATATGTTTATTAAGAACATAAGTAAATACAGCAGTCTCAAAATACCTTCGTTTTGTACGAACTTTTAATATTATATTAAAGTGAATTAGGATATTAAACTCAAAGCAAATTTACTACAGACACATACATGAAATTGAAATGTTCTAACTTCCATTTCTACAATTTATGAATATGATATGATTGTGGAATGAATATGCAATAAATTTTATGTGTCTAAATATTGTTATGGTGCTTTCTAGCTCTGGCGGATCGAACGCCAGAAAGTATAGCAACCGACCAGCTCAGTCTGGCAGCGGTGCCGAATATTTTGTCGGACAGGAGGAAATTGACCAGTAAATAATGCAAACTTGACAAGTGTTACATATGACTAATGAAATTTCTTGATTTTTTACCACAAAATTGATACACTTTAGTTACTTATGACCCATTTTCAATTAAAATTCTTGCAAAGAAAAATTACTTAAGAATTTATAGATACGACAGTCACTTCAAAGCAAGAATTTTATCTCATAGCTCAATATTCAGCTTGTCATATTAAATCCTTCAATCGCAGGACCTAGATTGGTCCACCTTGCAACGAGCCGGGAATCTTCTATCTCCATTTCTGCCGGCAATGTTTCCAGTTTGCTGTTGAATCAGGACCTTTATCAATCTCCTGATTCACCGCATCAAGAAGATGTCATAAAAAGATTAACTTTTCTCCAGGCCGAGCGTGTCTCCCTCCAGCTTCTGCTCTTTGCCGCTAGGGGACCGCTCCTTGCGCCCGACAAGCGCTGAGATTTTGCAATGCAACAACCACATGGCTATCGCGCGCATTTAAATTCTAATGCTGGGTCCACAGGGACGTTATGTGTAACGTGACATCGTATTTTCATGCAATGTATGACTATTGATCATCTCTGTTGGCTCGACAGCTAGATCTTGGCATCCTTATTAATCTCCGATTGTCTTATTTTAGCGTAGATCTTCCATAGAACCTGCATCATATTTGCCTGGTGTTCGGCAGTAACTGTGATGTTTGCAGACCGGTCTACGCAAAAATACATTTTCTAAAACCCAAAGAGACCAGCCCAAAGAGTTGCCTCAAAACTTTAATTTCAATAACGTACGGACTTGAACTTGAACGTGAACGCGCCAGGCGCGCTGGCGACACTAGAATAGTATTTATATTGACTTTTGTTAAAACATGTCATTTGTTGGGTAATATATAATAATAAACCAGTTTTAATCATTTGTATGAAAGAAAGTAGTTGTAATACGACCATGTCTGATATGACAGTCTAACAAATATGTAATTGTACTAATATTTTATAAATATTTATAAAATGGTACATTAAAAATATTTTTCTTTGTTTCAGGTGAGTAAAAACATTTTCTTTTTAACGAAATGGACCCTTGGAACTACCGGCAAAATCAAACGTGAGTACGATAAATTAATAATTGTAAATTATTTGTTAAAACATATTAGAAAAATCAAAGATCTGTTTATTACTGCGATGTTAAATGAACCCATAACTTAACATATCCATTTTGATATCATAAAAGTCATTTTTGATGGGATTCAAATTTGTTTATTGCGTGCGTGCATCATCCCTGAAGGATGCAAGGAGTGGACCAACGCGGGGACAGAATGAAAGCGTTATTTTCCATTGCGGGGGGTTAGCTGGAAGTGACGGGGGTGAGATTTAAGACAGTCTTAACAGGGAAGACGATAGTGGGGAACAGGCGGTCGAACTAATATTGGGAGGTGAATTTTTATTTATATGCAGTCCGCGCGATTATAAAAATCTTATTTTCGGTAGAGAAGGCGATTATCGTAATAGAGACATGAATTGCGCGATTGTAATTAGAGAGGAGTTGGTTGGAATCGGACTAAGGCATTCGATGGAAGATATCAAGTTCTCAGCAATCGTTGTCGGTCTGTGGAGGTACTCCTGAACGCACTTCACATTTACCGGCGTCACATACGCCCGGTACCGATGTTGGGTGCCAATAACATGTGCCCGCAGCCGTCCAGTCCGAGTTCTATTTTCATCTTATTTTCCTACATGTCAAATACAATTTTGGATTTTTCGTGGTTTTTATAAACAAACAAAAAAAACTATCATAATTTATGTTGTTGGATATTATTGACTGTGATTGTATCAGAAGGATTTGCGGATAGTATGACTGAAGCCCCTAACTATCTCCTAGTCTCACGCGTGTTAGTGCATGTCGCAGTGTATATGGTGTGCGTGTGTGATTATTTATGTTTGTATTTATAATTATGTTATGTACAAAGGTTGGTGTTTATTGCTGGATGAATTATACTGGAGTGGCTCGCTCGAGATGTCGATGAAAGGTCGGTCTGCGGATAAGTGGTCGCTAGCTCCTAGGAAAGTGTCCGTCACGATGTATTGCAACTGCTGATTGGTGCCTGCGAGGCACGTGCAGGATTACCACGTACGTATGTATAGACATAAAATTTAATAAAAAAGATCATGTCTTCATTCTAAAAGCTTAGAACTAATATGAAATTTTCGTGGTAAAATCATGAAGAATCAAAACACTTACGGTGGGATTTAATCTTCTTGGAAAATTACATATTTGCGAAGAATTAACAATTTACCAGCGCTATAGTTCACTCTTATTGAATATTTACACACTACGAAGCGAGACTCTTTATTTATTTATTCAATTATATATTCGTCTAGCATGCTGAACTTAAATGTCTGAACTGTAAACTTTCCCAGCGAATATGAAAGGGGAGGGAAGGGTACCATCAGGGTTGTAAAGGTTTATTTGATGTTTTAGAATGGAAATCAGTTGGCACGGATTTACATATCTATGAGAATATAGTATTGGTTAGATGAATGCTGTTTGTAAGATATTAGTAGTGATCTGATAAAAGGGTACAGTCTAAGTCGAACATATGTTTATCGTTGGCAAACACATGCGCAAATTATTTAGTCAACGTCTGTAATCTCTGTGGGATTGCGGTAGGAAGAGAGAAGTTCGTGAAACGGCCTTCCCTGTCCCTGGCGCGTTGGTATTGTGTCTTTAAGGCTAATGGGAGTTCCATTTCATTCACTTGTACTTACTGGGTGTGTTCGGCTTCGCCGGACGGTGATTATGAAATAACTTCAGTAGCTAAAAGCTCGAACTTAAAATCCCCGGAATACTCAGTGATTGTGAATCATACTTTTTTAACCTGATTCTGATTGAATAGTAACTTACGAACTTGCGGTCAATTCAACAATAACCGAATTACAAGGTACGCCTCGAGGCCAAGCTTCAAAACTATTTTTTTCTCGAGATGAGTTGCTTATAGATGAGCTAGAAAAAAAATTGCCATTTTCCCCAAAGGTTGATACAGTTATGCATCATAAGCACGAGTGAGCGAGATGAGAAAAAGAAATAAGAGATTTGGTCCGC
This sequence comes from Eubasilissa splendida, assembly GCA_031772225.1. Classification (NCBI taxonomy): domain Eukaryota; kingdom Metazoa; phylum Arthropoda; class Insecta; order Trichoptera; family Phryganeidae; genus Eubasilissa; species Eubasilissa splendida. The sequence goes on from CM062858.1 coordinate 3,712,126, forward strand.
AAGTCGCAGCATGAAAGGCTAATTATCTGGCTGAAACTCGAACTCTGTTATGTAACTAGTATATACTGGCGCACTCACACAAACATTTTGATTCAAACCTTTAATCATTTTTGTCACAAATAATTTCAAAATAATTTTCTCCCGATTTAATGGTGTAAGGGTAGTCAGACGTTTCGCCATCATGAGACGTTGAAATAAATCCGTCATTAGGTCCGGCATTGTATAACTCTGTATGTATCCTATATAATGTGTAATATTTCTTCAACACAATCAATCAAACACGATTTTTTTGGTTTTACGTTAAATTTTAACAATAATGACCTAGACAGCCGAAACCAGTTCACCATAGTGATTCCGTAGACCAGGAAGACATCTGCACACAAATATTTAAATATATCACAATGTGTTACTTTTTAGTGAGATATTTAAATAAACTATGGTTCTCAAATACCTTTAGGTAAAACGTGTTATATGGTGCTAGGATTTCCAATTAATATTATTTAAACAATAAATATTAACATATACATTAATAATTAAATCATATTCCGATCTACAAGATTTAGAGACCAAATTGATATAAAAAAACTAAAATATACCGCAACCCAAAATCACTATATTTATCAAAGCATTAATTTTTTTAACAATCTCCCCATCACAATTAGAAAAATTACAGACTACTATAATATAAATTTGTATCTGAAGTAAAATTATATGTACACAAGACAAACTGAAAAATAAATTATACTCCTATATCTATATAGACACTAGTCTTATTCTCATAGAGAAGAAATAAATATATGTATGTATTCATTCTAAAAATGTATTATATTTTCTAATATTAAAATAACAAAGTAATAAATAATAAAAATATTTTATTACGAAGTTTGCTATTTTAGAATATAATTTCCTGAAAGTTAAAACAAATCAGATAAATAACAGAAAAATTACCTATAACAAAATATATAAATTATATTAATAAACTGACAATATAATGTTCTAGTTTCGAGTTCAATTGCATTTTATAATATTAAAACATTATTTGTATTTTCCATACTATTTAAACATAAAAACTATTTCTAATAGTAATAATAATAGTAAGAAGTAATAATGATCAAATGTCATGAAAAACATTTTGCGGTGGCCCTACTCGCGCCCGTAGACATGGCCGAGTAAGGGCTCACTTATCAACCATTAGGGCCCGAACCAAAACGACCAATGAGTAGTAGCAGCAAATAAACACTAAGCACTAGAGATGGTTATTGCTCAAGCAACGAACTTCCACTTCTCAGCAGGCCGTCCTAACAACAACAGCATCTCCAGCAAGCCACTCCAGAGTTCAATCGCGTATTTAAATTGTATTAATTCATCACCTCAATAAATGAAGTCTTGTAAGTGCTATTTTATTTATATGCCCTGCTCTAGTCTTATTAGACACCCTGCACTGCGGCATACAATCAACGCGCGTGAGACAAGAAGAAGTCTCACATTATCCCTAAAACCTAGCTTACATTCAACTACAATGCACAACAGCAGACAAGGGTTGAAAATAAGTTGTACAGTTGCTTGCTTCATTAAACAACTCCCAAGAATCTTGTAAGTCATCAAGAAGTTAAAACTAAAAAAATATAGCTGAGAAAATTCGTTACAACACGCATAGCCACTTGCACGTACGAATATCGCAGGAAAGAAAATGAGATATAAAAGGGATGGCTGTGTTACCAGTGGTGGCTAACGCTTAAAATCATGGCACAAGATTAAAAGCAATGCATTTTTAGAAAGGTGTGTGATGCCGCCAATTTGTTGCACTCCAATATTGTCTGATTTGCAGAAAAGTGCTTCTAGCCATCTCAATTCTTATTTTAATTTCAAACTTTGGGTGCAGGTTCACAAGGTACTTTACCGTGTATATTTTTTATAATATTATTATTTCCTCTTTCATGCCTGTGTCGACATATAGTGGCCTCAATCAGATGAGACTTGGCGCGTAATACACCTTCACTGGGTCTCACTAGCCAGATGCAACGTACCTTTATGCGTCATGTATGCAGAATGAACACTACCACTAACCTTTGATTGACAGTTCTGGTTCTCTGGCGTCGTGGCTGGTTCGATGTAATGTTTCCTTATCTCTGAGTTGGTTTCCGACCGACCAAAATGCGCACTTCCGTCGCTCGGATTATTAAGAGCTCCTTACTCCGCTGGTCGTTTTACAGCGATTCTTTAATCTCCGAAAACTGGCAATACTCAAGTGCCAGTCGAAGAAACGGAACAAAAGGCGCGTGATCAAAGATGGTACACCGGCGGGATAATATTCCGTGGACTGTATCGAGAATAATATTAATCAGTTGACACAACCCGAGTTGGAAGTCTGAAGGAACATACGGGCAGATGGATCTGGCCTATCTTGCTTTAAAGTCCTGGGTTGAGCGTCGTCTTTTATGTATATAGTGTTTTGTAGTTCGGCGCTATATTAAACGATACGCCACTGGCCACCACAGCTTGACTGTCGCCAAGGGATCAGAACTTTGTCATATTGCAAGTCGTGACAGAGGGTGAAAAGAAACATTTACTCCAACTGCTGAATTACGATAGGGATTATTAACTGCGGAAGATTTACAATATACATTCAAACATGTTAAACATATATGTCAGTAAAAATAAGTATCCCAATCTATATAGTATATATATAAATCCCAATCATATTATCTCAACTGAGTCTCTGTGAATGATTGAGTTGATACAAAACCACAGATTACTACCTACAACATGACATTAGTTTTGCAATGTCACAATGTATAATTTACACTGCGTGGAGAAGTGTGAAAATGAAAAGCGCTCCGGGCGCCTAATTTTAATAGGCTGCACTGCCACAGGCAATAATTGGTGCTGTCATATTTTATACTTCACAAAACGGTACATTAAAATGGAGTAATCTCATCATAATACACGAAGATTAAATTTGTAAATTTCAGCGAAGTTCGCATTTTGAACTTTCTAACACTTAATCAAATACACGACTCGCTCAAAACTCCCTTCTTGACAGCTGTCGTAAGAATGGAGCACTTAAAGAGAGAGACCTCCTCAATGAGACACCTCGAGACTTGATCTCATTTAGAATATAAAATTTAATTTACTTAGGAAAATCTTCTTTCACGTAATTATGTCACCTACGTAACATTCCATTTTTATATACCTACATACACGTTTGTCTATTTTTAATATTTCTTGCAAATTTTTTATTGTGGTTTTTATTAATTTAATTATAGATTATTTACATTTTTTTTTCATTTTGAAAACCTATTTATTATTAAAAACATTTTATTAATGTTGACTTTAAATTGAATGACTTAGAATCGTTTGAAATAAGTGAAGCGTATAAAATTAACCAAAATATTATAAATAACCAACCAAATTTAACCACAAGTCCTACGCTAAAAATTTTTTTTAATAACTTTGTATCACTAAGTAAATTTCCACATTTATCAGCATCGTAAGATTTTAAGTTAGGTAAGTACTAGATTTATATTAAAATAATAATTATAGAATTCGAACTGTAAATTCTGCACCGATAAGGATCCAAATGAACGAATTGCGCGATCTCAGGGTCGCGCATCCCGTGGAATGGAAATATGACAATTCCGGTCGTAAATCGGAATCACGGGTAGGGAAAGAAGTAGGGAAACCTTGGTACAGGATAAGGTTGGTGAGGAGATAAGGGTTCTAGTCGAAGGACCAATGATCTAGGGAACCGGGATTCGGAAGGACTGCTCGCCTTAACTTGTGTATGACGTCTCTGTTAATCCTCGCAGTCACCGCCGAGACCACACAATGGCACACGGATGAGCCGATCTCCGATCCCAATTGAATACGGCGAGTCCACAAATTCACCCACGGCACCCAAACAACAAACAGTACGTGATCAAAACACAATATCACAAAATACGGTGCTGGTGCGCTGGAGCTGAAAGTCTACACCGCGAATGCTATCGCGATATCAAGATCGAAGGTCACAATTCATGACGATGATGGAAAATACAAAGACGGAGAAATGTGTCAATAACATAGGTCGCGACTGATTCGAAAAGACGCACCAAAAGGGTATTTAAGAACTAGGAACAATTATTTTTTAATTTATTTATTTTAAAAACATTACAATATTTTGACATTAGTTAGCTAATTTGACATCCTGAGAAGGAAATTGTATTTTCCGAAACCGGTTGGTGTATTAAATACAACTCATAAATTAATTAAAAACAAATTTATAATCTACAGGGTGTAACAGACCTAGCTAGTCCACAATATTTTATGGGTGGATACCTGACTAAATTACAAGCCGACACTGCATTGATACGGAAAATATTATTGTTTGAAATTTTTACAAAATCGTGTTACTCTTGATGTCTACGTACTTCGACATAAATATTTTAGAAATTGTTTTATTATTAACGTATGTCTTGGCTTCGGGCCCTAAATCACCTAACAAAAAATAATTTTGCCGCTCAAAATACGATGACCTTTAGCATTTTGTATTCAATATATTATTTTTAATTAATAAAATATTTTAATCATGCTTGTATCTCTGACATGGTCAAGATTAGGCACATATCCCACGGACATTTTCGACTCGTAATTTAGTCATAAAATATTGTGGACTAGGTCTGTTACACCTTGTATATTAAAATTGTAGTAAACTCACGTGATGAGCATTTTTAAGAGGTTTAATTTAATATTTTTTAATGTGACTAATTTATCTTAACCTATGTTGTAATCATTAAACTGTTAATGCTTTGTTAAAAAATTAAAATTTAAAAAAATACAGATTGATTTCACTTGATGGAACAGTATAAGCATTTGGAGGACATATGAATTTAAAATCTGAATAGAATACTTGGAAAGAGGGCGTAAGGGTTATGTACTGACCTCTGCATGTTCTGAACTCAGACTTCATTAAGGCTTAACAGCTTTTGCGTGTACCCCCACCCTTGGGTCTGGGCTGCCGGAGGAATCCGCTTTGGGTATATTAATAGTGCGATCACGTCACAAAGTGCCGTGAAGCAAATAATGCATATATTGTATCCAAATCTTTTATATGAAGAGATTAATTAATTTTTGAAAAATCGTTTAAATTTACATTAAATAAAATAACAATCGAAATTTATTATACGTCAACCGGTTTCGCTTATCTCTCAATCTTTATCGAGACGTATTTAAAATTAATTATAAAAACAAAAATAATGCACTTATATGTATGTAAAAAGGGAGATGGAATATAAAATTACATGTGAAAGAAAGAGACACTTGTTTTTGGATAATGAAGAAGAAAAAATTTTTTTTTTGATAATAATACTCAAATCAGTGCAATGCTAAAAAATCTGAATATGATAACCTTTAAGTAGAAAATATAATTTAATATAATGGTATTTATTTATAAAATCTTCAATACGAAAATATCGGCAGAACATCAGCAGAACAGAACAAGATTTTTAATGAAATGTCAGAAGACTTAAGAAAGGAGGAGGAACTACATAGATTCAGAATGAAACTAAACAAATATGTGAAAGATAAGTCGTATTAAAAAGAAACGATCTTGTTTATAAATATACTTATATTAGAGCATATATAAATACACTATATTAAATATAAATAAATAAATAAAATATTAAGCTCTATACGAAGTTCAACACGGGTTATAATATACAATACATAATTTATTATTAAAATTTCTTATTAAGAATGTATAAATATAAAAAAAGACAAAAAAAATTAGCATGCTTACTGCGTATCTGTGGGGGTGGCGATTCACATTGACGATCGACGACGCGAGCGACATCTGCATCCGGTAGCGCATCAAAAGTAGCAGAATTTCAACTAAACGCTTAATGTCATAGTTAAAAACAGATGACAGTGAAATGTCACACACAGAGTTCCCGGTAGCAACTAAAATATTTTTTCGATATCTTTTTAGTTAATTAATTTAATATGATAAGTTAAATTTCATATTTCCGCCAGCATTCGTATTGTCAAGGTTTCGGATTATCTCCTGCGAACATGTACGGTTGTACTGTCACTTTTGAGGCAGAGCCTTGACAATAGAAAGTGGAATCGTGTCGAAACGTCGAACCTCTTAAAAAAACACGATCTATACTAGAAGAGATATCAATTATATATATTTTCCTTTTTACGAAAAGCATCAAATATTTTCATGAAATGTTTTTAAACATTATATATTTTAAATATGAAAAAATATTGTTGTTGCGCCACCGGGACTTGAACCTGGATATCTTTTCTAACCGGGGAAGGTGCATTATCCAACTATGCTAGAGCGACAATACTTTTTAGCGACAATTTTCGAACATATATGTTATCTTTTTGATATTTGTTATTACATTATTAAATTATTACATTATTAAATATGGTAGATGGCTCTTTCAAATAATGGAACGATTAAATGTATTAATATTAAAAAGGTAACATAAGTTCGAAAATTGTCGCTAAAAATATTGTCGCCGTAGCATAGTTAGATAATGCACCTTTCCCGGTTAGGAAAGAGATCCAGGTTCGAATCCCGGTGGCGCAACAACAATATTTTTCGATAAAATTGATTTATATGTATATCTTTCTAATTAATATATTTAATTCATATTTAAAATATCACACACCTATGTTCTGAATAATTACAACTTCGCAATAAGAATGTGTTCTTCTAAATGATATATTTCTTTATGTCATTATGAACATGGGTTTCGCCCCATTTTCGGTTTGTGTAAAATGAAACATAAATATGATTGTATCGTACGTTTGCTACCCTTAAATTTTAAAACCAACCGCAATAATTCAAATCACTTCTTGTATTCGGGTCTCTGTGGGATTTTCTGATAATCCCGAAACAAATTTCTCGTTATAACGTTGATCCTGGAAGAAGAAATTAAAAACATAACGCAAGCCAGCGTCGTGCAGCCTACCGCAAAAATACATTTATTTTGAAAGCTGAATAAATACGCAGAAATATTTTTTTTTTAATTTTACACCTCTTAAAATATTGAATGAAAATAAAATATATAATTAGAACACATTCTTATTGTGAAGTTGTAATTATTCAGAACAGACGGTCTGTGATGTTTTAAATATGAATTAAATATATTAATTAGAAAGATATACATATAAAATCAATTTTATCGAAAAACATTGTTGTTGCGCCACCGGAACTCGAACCTGGATCTCTTTCCTAACCGGGGAAGGTGCATTATCTAACTATGCTACAGCGACAATATTTTTAGCGACAATTTTCTCTAAAATAAAAATTGAGAAAATTGATTTTATATATATATATTTTTAATTAATATATTTAATTCATATTTAGAAATATATCATTCCACGCGATTTCTTTTTTGATCTTTTTTATATTAACGCGTCTCATTTGATTGTTTAAACATTAACAACATTTGAGTATGTCCAATAACACACAATTACTGAATTATTACCTACAAAGGCATTGTTATTAAACATATTACAGATATCTTATAGTGAATTCGTGTTCGCCTTACCTTATATATGATGTCTCCATAATCTCAGCAGTCGCCGCTGTGATCGCACAAATGGCACGCGGATGAGCCAATCTTCGATTCCAATCGAATACGGCGATGTCACAAGTTCACCTACGGCACGCAAACAACAAACAATACGCGATCAAAACACAATATCACAAAATACAGTGCTGGTGCACTGGAGCTTAAAGGTCCACACCGTAAATGCTATCGGGATGTCGAGATTAAACAAATATCGGTCAAGGTTTTATTCACACTGACAAGACGAGAATGAGTAAATACATGGATGGGAATTTAGATACGGAAATATGTCAATAACATGGGTCGCGGCCAAAAGTGTGTTTATGAATTCGGAACCCATAGAGACGAAGCCATTTTTATATTATATTGAATGGGAAGATATAGATATATCAAAAATAAAAATTAGATTCTCATTAGTGACATCTATGCTGTTCCAGGGAAATGAATATCAAATTTAGACCATAGATGGCAATAGCGTAGTTGTATTTAATAATTGAAGTGTTTCTACATACTAACATATATACAACTACCAAAAAAATTATAGATATGGAGATTGATTAATGGGTCGAATGGTGAACTTTACATTGTGTAAAGTGATAACTTAAGCCAGCCGAAGACAGATCGTAAGCCCTGTGTAATATCCATATTCCCTAGTATTAAAATAGCTTCGTTTTTATGAAATATTTATTGTTTGTATCTTTGTTCAATGGATGTTGGCTTTCATCACTTGTTGCGCACGGAAAAGCTCCACTGCAGACTGGCCAATCTATTGTCTCAGATCCTTCAGCCATGATATTTGTGGAGGGCTATCGACTTCACTATCGTCAGCCATACGCAGCTGAACGCAGCCGTTAATGCGGTTACCCTACTAATATATATTACCAACAATAAATACTCAAGATTCTGTCTGCACATTTCATGTACCTACGTCAACCAGCTCCCCATGCAATCCAGACTACTCACTTCACTTACTGACGTCCACTGCTGAGGCAGCTTTTGAGTCGCTTTCGATATTTTACGTATAGTTCGCGCATTTATGTTCAAGGCATTATAATAAACTTTCTTCAACAAATTCAGTGCCAGCATAATAACTACCCGCCGCCTCTTGTACCAACATATCTACATTCATTCCAAATATGCATGAGGTGATCTTGGAGCAACCGTACCCCACACATTAACCTTCCTGATACGTAGACTTCAGCTGACAATCATTTCCCTGCTCCATTCGAGCAAACGTACACAATAACCATCGTATGTTCCTTTGCTTCCAGGAACCCAGATTTTCAGCAATCTGGGATATGAATATGAAAATGAGATATCTGATTGTCTGACAGTCTCATTATATGTCTGAAATATTGAAGCTTTCGGATTTTCATTGTTTTAAATAATTATTTCATTGTGATATTATCTTTGTGCTGCGTTCCATGTGTGGAGAATACGCCATCTTGTGTCGCGACCAAGCGCAATTGTTTTACGCTTCCTCGACATTATCCGATTAAATCTCACCTTGGAATCATTATCCAAGTATTTACATTGGTTTCCGGACATCTATACATTTCGTGGATACATTATTCCAACACGCCACGCGTCCAAAGGAAGCTCTCATCTCATCTTATCACCGCCATCGTCACCTACCTCGCCATTCCACGTGTACTTCTCCTGAGAATAGAACTCCTTGGCATCCATCAAGGATCCCGCTGTTGTTCCCATCCTCCGCAGGCTATCCTGTCACCATCTCTATCCACACCAGACCTATTGTTGAGCAATTAATTGTGTGATTCAAGGTATTTATGTATCTCTGTAACTAATCTGTATCAGCTGATGGTAGTGGTCTCCGCTCAGCGGAAAGACATTTGTGTGGTCCATCACTGGTTTGAAGAACCTCCAAAGAATAATCTACCTGATTTACATTATTGACTTTGATTTTATTACATTTTTATTGTATTCCTGTACACGCTGTGTGTTACATCACTTAATCTTAAGACTCATTCAACTCATCTAGTTCTAATACTTAAATCAAATTTTATACTTATAATTGCAATAGTAAAATCAGATCTTTTTATTGAAGTGTATTTCCAATAATTTGTCTCTGATACCCACTGACCCACTTGAGAAGGATACATGTGGTAATATATTTCTTATAAATGACATATTAACGAACAAGACCTGTCGTTACAATGTCCAGGGCATCCTAATTTTTCTATATATACAGAAGTAGGAGCTCCATCTCGGTCCACTTATCTCGGTACTTCTTGTTCCCATCTTATATGCTCTCGTATGCACGCTCTATCTCTCAGTTCTGGGGTGATCCACTGGCTGTCTTTCCTCCAGAGTTGCTAAGAAGATACATCTTGAAAATTATTCATCAAAACGTGTCAAAACCACCTTAATTGAAATTATCTGAACTACAATGTCATGTCATTTATGTCTTAAGACTTAAGACACTTTTTAATCTTCTTCTGCCGATCTGGGTTCATTGTTCTCTCTCCAATTTCTTGATTTTCACAGCTCCCTATCTCTTACTCTTTGTTCCAATTTTACCCAACAACTTGATGTTATCTGACCACCGCGTCCTAAGATGCACCCCCTGTTTTCCCTTTATTTATTGTTTAATATATTGTAATTTTATCTTCTTTTTATCTTTTCTATTGTGCAGTCTTGTTTTTAAATTACCCACATTTTAAATGAGATCTTTCAGGCATTTATACGGAAAATCTGTATACAATGGAGTGACAGTAGAAATATTAGAATTAAGAAAAGTAGTTTCCAACATGAAAAGAGTACTTTCACAAAAGACCTGCTATGATCATGTTAACCCTTCCCAAACCATGCAGTAACACAAGTCTACCATCATAATTAAACCTGTAATATTTCGGTAAATATATGCAACATAAAATTAATATTTTAGATAATCCTGAAGAAAATATTAGCGCTTAGGAATGACTAGTGAAAAACCAATTATGAAAAGGGAATCGTACAAAAACAATTATGTTTTCCATTCAATCCGTTATAAAATTAATACGTTAGTAAAAATACAATTTGTGTTATGAAAGATAGAGATTACACACTATTTTCACAGTGAAAAGAACAACAAACATACAAATATAATTTTCTCTTTCCCACTAATTAAATGAAAGATAAGAAGGAAGGACATATTGTATACGACTTAATGAAAGCTCTAAATTATGATTTTAATCATTTTTTCAAAATTGAATGCTCAATATTTAGAGTAAATTCGTGCCATCAAAGTCATTTAACCTAATAAAAATATTTTTTCTAACAGTTATTTACGGTAACACGAGTTGACAGCATGGCTGCGTTCGGGTATTTTAAGTCTTGGTATGGAAAAGTTTAACCAGATATTCTATGATGCCCCCTATTAGATGTCTCAATAAATAACGAATGTGCCTGAAAAGATTAAGAAAGTGAATGAGATCGAAGTCAGTATGGTAGTGTCGCGATCTTTACCCTCGACGCTTTACGCACCGAGTCTCAGAGATTCGAGCACCACCACTAACTTCACGCTTATTGTACGTCAAATGTCAATCTATTTACCCTTGATGTTTCATTCGTCCGTTGGGTGAATTTGAATCTCCCATACAACAGCCTAAATGTGAATTATTGCCATGCGTTGGTCTAATTTCCACAGTTTGTATACGTATAAGGTTTTAGGTGACGTTTGAATCTCGCAGTTAAATCAAGATCAGTCCTACCAATCTCAAGCAGTCATATATTAAGATCAAAATTTCTTAAAAATATATGAGAACACATTCTTATTGTGAAGTTGTAATTATTAAGAACAGACGGTCTGTGATGTTGTAAATATGAATTAAATATATTAATTAGAAAGATATACATATAAAATCAATTTTATCGAAAAACATTGTTGTTGCGCCACCGGAACTCGAACCTGGATCTCTTTCCTAACCGGGGAAGGTGCATTATCTAACTATGCTACAGCGACAATATTTTTAATTTAGCTCTTTCAAATAATGGAACGATTAAATGTATTAATATCAAAAAGGTAACATATAGGTTCGAAAATTGTCGCTAAAAATATTGTCGCTGTAGCATAGTTGGATAATGCACCTTCCCCGGTTAGGAAAGAGATCCAGGTTCGAATCCCGGTGGTGCAACAACAATAATTTTCGATAAAATTGATTTTATATGTATATCTTTCTAATTAATATATTTAATTCATATTTAAAAATATATGGTCTTTACCTCTGCCCAGGAGGGCTTGGCTAGCCCACCACAATATTAGCGCCATCTGGCATTTGACGACGGCTCCGAACGGCATCAGTACCGTGTCGGAGCCGCCTTTTACATTTGATATTGTACACATTAGATATGACAACGGGGTGCTTGCTAGGCGCTTTGTAACCAACGAGTCTACTAACCTCGAACAAGGCCGCTTCGGCGATTTGGCTTACCTCACAAACCATCCTCCGCCGGGTGGCCCAAAAGCAATTTTCTGGGCCACCCGCGAAGTCTGCAGCATCTTGCCACTCGTAAGTACAAATCTCTCAAGATAGATTAATGTTTACCATCCGACTGGTGGATATGCGACACGGGAGACACATAAGACAACAACGTATATGAATATGAAGGAAGAAAATAAGTAGCTAGTGGTGAGACTAGCGTTGCTTAATGGGCTGTACGTGATATTATTCCTGTTATTTTTTGTGTTTAATTAAATAGTTATGCGTAATTAATCGGAACACAACATTGACGATGTAACGTTTGACCACTTGCAGTCGCTCCGTCGGATAATCGCAAACGCATACGTACACACATTACTGCGCTAGCTTTTCTCGAGAGAGCCAGGATTGTATTATTAATCCGTCCTCAGTGGTAGTTAATGGTTCAGTTTATCGCTGTTAATTTTTCATCCCTTGAGAGTAAATCTTAACAAATTAGGGGTTCTGAACCCCGGAGGTTGGATTCACACCCTCGTCCCGCCTACTAACTACAGCTGTACCAAAACGAGTTACTGTGAGATGATACGGATACTGCAGATAAAAGAGTATCTCAACAAGGTAAACGTTCGGATTGCCTCACTACATTTACGAAGTGATGTTGTTAATGAGTATTTTTTCTGAATTTAAATTCTTTTGTATTTAGACGGTTTTTAAATTATACTTTTAAAATTACAGGTTTGATAGATACTATTTTAAAAAATAAATTAAAATAATATAATAATCAATTTTTATATAAATCACAGATAAAACACAATGATAATAATGATTATTGGCGTAGGATTTTATACATAAATAACTTTTCGAATCAAATATCTAAACACCTACCACGAAACATTAGACCGGCATTTTATACAAATAATAGTATAGGAAATTCACTCATAAATTCTAAAGACAAAGATGATAAATTTAACAATTCTGGTGTCTATAAACTTAGTTGCAAGGATTGTGCTGCATTTTATACTTTAATATAAGAGTAAGGGAGCATTTGAGATGTTTGAACAATAGTGGGTTTTCAGAATTTTCTAATCATTTGATAGAAAATGGTCATGGTTTTGATAAAAAATTGGGATTGTCAATTTTGCATATAAACGGTGTTGGTCACAAATGAAATAATTTGGAATCGTTGGAGATAAATAAAGCGTGTAAAACTAATCAAAAAATTATAAACAACCAACTAAATTTAACTACGAGTCCCATTCTAAAATTTTTTCCTAAAAATTATTCGAGTAAATTTGTATTAAGTAATGATTTGAGTTATGTACTAAAAAATTTTTTGTTCATTATTAATCCTGGAAGTATCTGAGTGGAGACGTTTTCGTTTATAACTATCGAAAGAATGGTTTATTTCAATTATGTGCTGTAACGTAATGCGCTGGCCCCGGTGGATCGAACGCCAGCGCATCCACGCCACCGTGTAGGCTCCTGTGGGTGTCTCCAGTGTAATGTGTCAGTGTGGTTGTCTGGGATAAACAAATTAAGCACATAATACCATCTATTCACAATCACAACATATTTGCACGACTTGAGTCCTTTTATCTTCTTCACATGTCATCGTTCTTTCCTCCAGGCGAGAACGTTAGTTTATTATGAATTTGAAACTAATCCTGTGGTTATTACAAGGTTGAAAGGTTACTTGAATGTTGAATGAATGAAGTTATTATTATTATCTCTCGCCATCGAGCGACTTCCAGATTGTTACATGATACATTTCTCCCGTGCCGGTCCGCACAGCCACCAGCCGAGATTCTCCTCCTACCTCCGACCAGGGGATGGGTCCATGACGCGGATGGATCGGGGACCTCAAACCTCCCGTATCCACCGCAACTCAGAAATCCTTCTTCCTAATCTCTGCATATTGTCGGCGGAGCGTTGTTCGGCGCGCTCCACCCGCTTTTCGCCCGGCTCCACTTGGATCCGCAATGTAGTGCTATTTTGAAATTTTCTTATGTGATCGACCAAGTAAGCTGGGAGAGTACCTAAGATTCGGCTTTCAGCTGAGTATCTTTTTACTCAAACGGTTCTGAATTCCCCAGCCCATTGCCATTACAGCTTTATTATTTGACAAACTACGTCTTTTGTTTAGGTTCTAATGAATGTCTCAATTTCTTATTCTATCTCGTGAGGATATTCCGAGTATAGTCCGTTCCATGGCTCGCTGAGCTATCTTGAACTTTTGTATGAGGTCTGTAATAAGAGTCCAAAGTAGGTCAGGACAGGAAGACACACTGAAAAGGCTTTTGTTTTGAAAAGGAATTTTGGCTTTAGTTTAATTTTATTTTTTCTGCTGCTGCCCATCCCAACTGGATACACGTATCGATTTATTTTATCCCAGCTAACAGTTTGGATAAGCTTTCCACAAATTCAATTGAAATGTTGTTAATCTACTATTACTTTCATCTCGTTAGATCCATACTCGTTCGAAAGAAACCGACCGAAACCTCCTCTTTCTTCTCAAGCCCCGCCCTATTTCCCGAATACACTACAATACTGGATATAGTTTAATTATCACCTGATGATGAGGGGGACTGCACCTCTCGAAACTAGTTGTAATAATAACCCAACGTGAATGTAGTACAAAGTTTAGTTGTGAAAACTAAAATAAATATTTATATCTTATTCCAATCGAACTTTTCTGAAAAATTGATCTGGTAGATATCTTGACTATTAGCCTGATCCTCTAACGTGTTTCAAAACGGTTTATATTGGAGCTAGACTGGAAATCGTTCACTTCCAATAAGATTACATTAATATGGACCAATTGGTTAGAGATCAATTAGAAGCATCGCTATCCAACATTCTATCATAATCATTATACAGTGCCAACACTAATAATTCACTAGTTCTACAACACTCTCATTACATATTTTTCTCTATTTTTATTTTTATTCTTGTCGAAACTTTATCTTGAATTAAATAACACCACAACAGTACGAAAGAAACTGACTACTTTAACACAGACGGCAGTCTAGAAAAGTAGCCAGGACAGTGCTGTATATAACAGAGGTGGAGTCTACTCCATCCCACACAATAAACTACGAATATTATACTTAATTGCAATATAATTGTATCTTATGTTTATCATGCTGTATTATAATATATACTAATTAAATATATTTATTAAAAATATATACATATAAAATCAATTTAATCGAAAAATATTATTGTTGTACTACCAGGATTCGATCCTGGATCTCTTTCCAAACCGGGAAAGGTGCATTATCCAACTATGCTACAGCGATGATATTTTTTGCGACAAATTTTCGAACCGATGTGTTACCTTTTTGATATTAATACATTTAATCGTTCCATTATTTGTTCTTAGGAAAACACATTCTTATTGTGAAGTTGTAATTATTCAAAACATTGGTATGTGATATTTAATTCAAATTTATTATTTGTTCTGAATAATTACAATTTCACAATAAGAATGTGTTCTCCTAATGTAATATATTGAACTCATTTACAACAAAAACACGCATGTTAATGAGGTTTAATAAATAAATAGCTAAATGTAAGTATCCCGTGGCGGGAGGGATTTTTATATTTATGTCTCGTTATGAACAGAATAGCTTATTTTTCATCTCGGAGTGTCATAACTACTGCCGGAAGGGTTCTTAATCTGCCCCGTCCGTTTCAGTCTCCGTCTAGTTAATATATCATTATCTCCACAAAGACAGGCGGCTTTGTGTCCCGCAAAGCAAAGTAAAGCACCCTGACTCGATGGCGCAGGTCTTTAGACTGACAAACGACTCCTGGAACCCTGGCCACGGTCAAAGGAAAAGATTATTACAGCACGTCGTTCATTACTCGACCTTTGACTGACTCTGGAGGGGTTGCGATGGTCGAGGGGCGCGTGGCGCAGATTAAACATTACTCCCCCGAAGCTCGGTACAGAATTATTGCGAAGCGATGTACCATTCGTTGTTTATTGTATCTTTTATTGCATGTTTATTCATCTACGGGTAAGTGACAAGTGTCGGACAAAATTACTTCACAGATATGTAAAGGTGTTTTTTTTTAGGTGTATCGAACTTTAAAATGAAATAAAACACAAAAATTGTGATAATGGCCATGGTATTGGCTTTATTGGAAATATAATTTTATATCATTAATATTTAATTATGATTTCGCGCATCTGAAAGTCCAATTTTTGATCACAGCTGGGGCCGTATATCGGTAATAACGCGACGAATGTTGGCTTCCAATACGTCTATCTTCTCTGGTTTGTCGGCGTAGACTAGCGACTTCACATACCCTCCAAAGGTGTTAAATCACACGATATTGGAGGCCTATTCACAGGTCCATTACGCGAAATTACGGGCTCAACGAATGTCTGCCTCCTTCAATAAATTGATTGTAGCGCGCTGTGTGGCATTTGTACTGTTTTGTTGAAACCACAGCTCTTCCATATTAATGCCGTTCAATTGAGGAACGAAAAAGTCAGTAATCATGGATCTATAGCGCTCTCCATTCACTGTAACGTTCTGGCCAGCCTCATTTTTGCAACAGTTTCTTCGGTGCTCACCTCTCTGCGGATGCGTACTGACAATTAGAGAATGCGTGGTGCGAAAATTCGAATTACTTGCTCGGATGGACGATTATGTTGACCGTAAAATGGACGCAGCGCATGGTAAGTTAAGATTTACGAAATAAATTTGCACAATTTGCAAGCATTGTTCTGGCACAAGTCTTATTCACGATGAAATGTCAAAACAAACTGAGCACAAATCAGCTGTCTGATTGGCTATCGCTGGAAAAAGTGTTGCTAATTCCAAAAACAAACCTCTAAAAACACCATTTTTATTGTTAAAGCCTGTGTCCGTGGAAGAATGTCATATAATCATGTACAAGATAAACTCAGAAATTAGCTTAAGATTTGTAGAAATTGACAAAAACTCAAACCAATGTAAGCGACGTTCAATCTGACAGCGAGATTTTACAAGTGCACACAAATATCACCTAAAATCATCTATTCTGTAAAGTTAGACATTAAACATTAACATAAGGCGTTAAATTACAAACATTTACTCCGTATTAACTGTTAAGAGATTAAAAACCACCCAACTTACGAACGACATTTGACGTTTGATGTACAGCGAGCGTGAGATGCAAGACGGTGAATCTTTAGACTTGGTGTCATTGTGATTGTGGTATCACAAGAATTACGTACAGAATTAAGATTGTATTTTCTCGTTTTCGTATTATTTCCCAGGTGCTGATTTTTTCAATATTCTGGATATTTTAACTGACTGATAATGATTTCTGGAGACAGGAACTGAACGTGAGAGAGAGGATTTAATTGATTCGACAGGAGGATTTGATACTGTTTGCATGCATTTAGGAGTTTTGCGTGTTGTAACCGTATCATTGGTGATGCAGGGCATGCCAGTTGTACACCACACGAGGCCAGAGTGGTAGTTGCCGACGCAGCCAACATCTGGTTATGGACGGAAATAAACTATGTAGCCGAAGAGAATATCACAATGATTTAGTGGGATTGTCTGTGGACTTCTGTAGACAAGTCTTCTTAAACACACCGTCTTCTTCTTCTTTATCTAGAAAACCCAATTGAATTAATAATTTATTTTTTTATTAGCATAAACGGCCTGCGCCTAGATATTCGCAATCCTAATAACACTGGCGTTGGTGATTTATCGTGTTTATAATTTGATTTAAAAGAGCTCACTCACGGAACTTGTTTTTATCTGCGATTTTAAGCAATATTTATATTTTAAAAGTTCTAGAGATTAACAAAAGTATACTACATCTTATAAGTCTTCTTTATCTTACCATTTTCTACTTCCTTATTTAGAAAAACCAATTTTATGAGTATAAATGGCCTGCGCCTAGACATTCGCAATCTACATAATACTAGCGTTGGTGATTTGTCTTCCACAGGCACATTGCTTATAATTTAATTTAAAAAAGCTCACCCACGGAACCAGTGTGATTTGTATGATTTTATCTGTGAGTTTAAGCAAAATTTATATTTTGAAACGTTTTGGTGATTGACAAAAGTGTACTACGTCTTATAAGTCTTCTTTATCATACCGTCATCCACAACTCACAGTTTTTGTAGAGACATTTGCTCTCGTGGAGGACGTCATTCAGAACTTTTATCAAGCAATATTCACCTGAACGCGGTGGGTTCAGGACCCGGGGTCAGATCGTGAATGTTTACACAGGGCGATCCGATCGAGCCATCTAGATTTCATTTGTAATTCTTGGTAATTTGTTTAAATAAATTGAGAAGAATACAACCAATAACAGGTAGCGAAGGAAGCTACAAATGGATGTGCAAGTACTGTGGTATCATGGTATTAAGAGAGTTGTTAGCAGAGGCGTGCAGTGCATACAAGCAAAAAAGCTGTACATTACTAAAAATTCTGGGAAAAAATATAAATTAAATAATTGGATTAACATAAACGAAAACATTATTTTACAATTAGCGCCACCTGTGTACCAGTAGAGATTTTAATTGCTTAATTCTAAAAACTACCATGAGAACTCACCGCTGTACCCATGGCGTTCTTTGGTATTCACCGCATCGAGCTATTCACATTACTCTCATTACATTGCTCTGTTTTTAAGCTAGTGAATTACTCAAATCATATAAAAGGCTATTTACTGTATTGAAAATTCGTTTTGGTTTATCCGTTTTGTATGTAGTCGTTACCTATGCTGTTTTTAACAGAATAACATTAGAAAACTGCGTGCGAATCACTGAAGTGTCTACTTCCTCTTTTACTAATTCGCGAATTTTACTTTCTTACCGTTTTTAACGTATTGATTTCATGATTGTTCTTTAAATTTGGTGCATGGATTAGTTTTTGATTTGGGAAAAACAAAAAGCAATTTAATATAAATAATTATTTCCTTTAGTTCATACGTTAACAATTTTCAAACAATAAATTGATCGTGTTCAGTCATCCATACATTTTTTATATGGATTATTATTATTATAAAATACAGTTTTGAATTAAGATAAATGTCGGGAAGGAAAAAAATAATATTTTGGATCACTCTAACGCAAAATATTGAATATGCGAGCAGCGCAAAAAAACCAAAAATCAAAAGTCAAGAAAGTCTCGAGCGCTTTGTGTGTAGCCGGCAAACTGCCCTTGTCCGAGGGATGTAAATTCACTCCGTTCTTGGTGATGTATCACCCCTTGAACAAACATGAAGAAAATTTATTTTCATATCGAACGGTCAATGGTGCAGACATCTCCATCCCCGTAATCCATCTTGGACGTCACGTCTCTGACGGTTCAATGTGTTTGCAGATTATTTAAAAATAAGTCTTGTCAGTGTAATACGCTGTGCCCATAATGCGTATATCGTTTTTACCAGAGTAAATTGATTTTACTACGGTATATACTTTCGCAAAGTAAATATTTTTTTATTAACGATTAAACAATTTGTTTTCGCAAAAAAAAAAATACTGATCACACCTAAAAAGCACCTCTTCAAAAAAATCATTTCCAAAAGTTTAAAAAACAATTTTTAATTTTAAATACAATGATAGTATACGACTAAAAATGGTTTATATGTAAAGCGCGAATGAGGTGAATTTTTTTGTTAAATTATCAATTATTATATTATAAAAACCTTAAATAGTAAAATTTAGTAAATTTTTACGATAAAATAAAAATATTTTTAAGTGTGTGATCCGTTTTTATCATTTTAGTGACAAGATTGGTTCCAACACAATTAAATCTAAGTATGTCACAATCGACGAAACGTTCAATGTTAGTCGTACCAGTCATTGTACTCGAAGAATTATGTATAGTCACAATAACGTTTTAAATATAGTGCTAATAATGATTTATAATTTTACTTTTAAAATTAGCAATGTTATCTTTGTGGTTAAGATTCATATTTTTATTTAGATGTATTTAAACTGTTTATGTATTTTAACGGTAGATGTATTTAAACTCATTTTAGTGGTTAATAAAACAAAGATAATAAATAAAAATATTTATAATTTTAAAAATATAATTAAAAATTTGTGGATGCACACGTTAGATGCGTCTTGGCAAAATAGTTGTGGTCAAGGTGATGTTGATGTCATTCATCATCATCCTTGGATCGTCAAGCCGAGACAGGTTCTGGCGTCCCCGAAAATACATCTCCATCACCTCCTTACTTGCCACCAATTGCTGACTTCAAGTATGAATAGATCTTTATTAATTACCACTTCATTTTGATCTACATTTTCTTTCAGGTTTATTAATGAGCATTTTGAGGGTTTCACTTCATTCAGATCCTCTACACGGTCTATTCATCGAAGCCTCCTAGTTTTATGAATTTTGTAACATTCGGCTTATCTGCGGTATTTCTTGCAGCTTCTGAAATGAGCCTTTAATGTAACCTAACTGTGATAACTTTACAAGTACCACCAGATTCCCTTGGGGTTCTATCCTCTACTTGTATTCTTGAATTGCTTGAGTTAAGTCCTTGTAACAATAACTCAGTGTCCCATGTTAACAATTATTTTTTATTATAAATATTATGTATAGTACTTGAGAATTATATGACTCAGAGATAGACTAATAACTATTGCGAAGTGACGATGGAAAAGAGACCCGTTCCTCTAGTGACGGCCTCTTATAACTATTGTTCCCCACCACTCATCTAACGCACACACACACACACACACACACACGCACGCACATACGTCCTAAGTGACAGTTCTCACTATTGTGATTACATAATGTAGCTGACAGTAAAAATCTCTGTATAGCTGGAAATAAATTGTAAAAGATACAAAGTATTATATATACCTGGGTTGCAATATAAATGAAAGATGGGATTCTTCTGTTCTTAATTGTGAATAATAACAACTTAGTAATAGTAATAATAATAAGTAATATTTTTTGGTTAAATAATTTACATTTTACAGCTTCATTAGATGGACAGAAAAGGTTTATCTTACTTTCAATCAAGCCAATGTACACCACTATAGGATCTCTCAAAGGGATACCAAGGGTACCATCGTGGTTCTATAGTCTAGAAAGCGCATTTAAGGATATATATTGGATAATTCACGTAGCACCATTTCAGTTATTAGTCATACTACAATAATTCATAGCATCACTGCTAGTGTAGTACCCTTCGAACTGTCTGGACGCTGTGCCCTTGAATTGGGAGACACGTATCATCTGTAGTGGACATTAACGTAAAGAAGAAAAATAAGAAAGTAATCCAGTCCTTCATAGGTAATAGCGACTAATAAATAATGCATGCATTTTCCTCCCCCAGAATCAACCCTCCTAGCCACTACAGCCAGCGAACTGCCTCCGCAGCGAGCGCCAGGATTATGGCGTAAATGCCAGACACATAAAACCCAGTTTACAACCTCCTAGTATGCAAATATTAGGAACGTTTTAAAGCAATCTACGAACGTGTCTACAAAGAATACAAGAATATAAAAATCTACCCGAAAGCATCCAAGTGAGGTAAAAATTGATGAAACTCTAAAACATCAAACAGGAGTAAGAAAGACGAATACTAAAGAAATTTATGATATTTTTATGACTACACTGGAGACACATGTTGCGCACATTGTGTCTCTATTCTGCAGGAGCTGAACATTAAGAACGGGCTTCACAATCATTTGCCTAAATCGAATCCTTTAATTTTTTGGGTAATTTTCAAGAAGAACAGATAGCTTGGTGATGTTTATTGTGGTGGGCTACGTCGAAAGACGGAGAGGAAGAGGAAGATCCCTCACACGCTGGACCGAAAAAAATAATAAAAATACAACAGCCACTTCATGTGTCCCATTGGGTCGTGCAGCATTTAGAAATCTAAACTATATCTAGCCTACAAACCGTGTGCACTCCCCTGAATTTGCCTTAAAACTCGAGACGTGTACCCTCACCGACAAAATCAATCATAAATTAAAAGCTGTTCAAATGGCAATGGAACACGAGAGATCGAGTACCTAATGTAAAAGTTGGCCAGATGTGGCACGGAAAATTTGCAAGCTCAAGAAATACAATTAGACTCCACCTCTGATATATAACAGCATTGTCCTGGCTACTTTTCTAAACTGCCGTTTTTGTTAAAGTAGCCAGTTTTTTTCGTGCTGTTGTGGTGTTATTTAATTGAAGAAAGATAAAGATTCGACAGGAATAAAAATAAAAATAGGGGAAAAAAATATAGTGAGAGTGTTGTAGAACTAGTGTAGACACTGTATAATGATTATGTTAGAATGTTGGATAGCGATGTTTCTGATTGATCTCTACCCAATTGGATCCATATTTGTATAATCTTATTGGAAGTGAACGATTTCTAGTTGGTGTTGAGTGTGTTGTACAGTTTCGGAGCTAAGAACATGTTGAATCTTTGGTAGAATGTCGTTGTTGCTCCCGAAACTGGCGTGTTGATGTTTGTTGTTTGTCTTGCGTTATGTCCATGATTTATTGCTTGGGCTGAGTTGTTGTTAGCATAGAAATATATTCAATATATAAATTTGTCTTATGTATAGGGCATTGCACTCTTTAAATATAAGATCTGAATAGATGATGGGCAAAGAAGTTTCTGGAATGGACGCTTCGCATTGGTAGAAGAAATGTTGATCGCTTTGATGTGGTCGGTTGCTCCATGAAGTTACAACATCAGAAGAGCGGCGGGCAATAGATGGATGTAATTGACGATACCACTTACGCAATCGAATAGCTCTTCGACTTTTTTTAAAAATATGACTCGAAACGAAAATTTAAACGCTGACAATATAACATGCATGATATTTAGTTTTCAAAGAGTAAATACTTTTACAGTTGCATAAATGTGTCATAAACAATCGGATTTATGTTTCCACAAGAACGTGTGTAGAATATCCTCTGTGTGTAGAACTCTCTGTTTGCGCGACTTGTTACTCCGATTAGCACTACTGAGTATCCTGGATCAATTACATCCCGTGTTTCGATGCGTTGGTCGATATCTACCCGGCCAAAAGAACAACAACATCGGACCAGAAAATCAGTAAGTACATTAAAAAGATTAGTGCAATGTTCATGCATCATATGTGTCCTTATTGACGATCGGAATCCTGGAAACCAGCTACCGAAAACATTCATGTGAACACCCTCTTCTGTATGTCCACTTTATATCATGTCTATTCATTTACTGGTCTATGTGATGCATACTGCGAATGACAACGAAACATTTCAGAGAAAAAACTATTGTTTCAATGAGGAATGTGTGATTGCTTATGACGAACGTGAGATTTTTCAGAAAAAAATCCACATCTGACAAAAGAAAGCTTGGCTATATTTTGGAGCATGAACAGTAAGACAATAGAGTCAGGTTCTGACCCAGTTTGGTATCACTGGAAGGGCTCGTCAAGTCTAGAAAATCTTTCTCTGTTCTCTCTAGTCGTAAATATTACCATATAACTTAGATTGCACTAGAAGAAGAAGAGTAAGACTTTTTATTTTATTAATCTGTTATAATTACAATGATATAATACAATTTTTTTTTGTTCTATAACTTCTATAAAAAGCATATACTTGTGCAGAGAAGAGTTGTATATATTAATATTAAATAAAATAACAATCAAATTGTATGAAACCACGAAATTTAGGACGTAGACAGATTACATATATAGTTAAATAGAACATTAAGGGAGACAAAATACATATACAGATAAACGGAACATTAAGGGAGGGGAAAATACAGTGTTGATGGATATTAAATTGATTTAAAACGAAACATACATAATATGGGCTAATGGATGAATTAATTTGATTATTAAGAATTACCCTACCACTATTTACTGCGTTTTTCATCTTATAGGCTGCTAAATTGTCGGTTGAACAAAAATATAGTATATGAACTATTTTTAGATTCCACGTATTTTTATTTTTGTATAACAAAATGATTTTCTTTTGAAATATTTGTAATTTACATGTAGAGAGCTACTTAGATCACTTCAGAATATTTGATGATTGTCAACATCTAACAGGAGCTGATACCTTGAACACTTGGAGTGTAATAGAGCCTGAAAACACTGAACAAAAGAGACATCTAAACGAAGTGCTGCGTTCTGCATGATGTACTTTAAGTAGTCGAATGAATCCAATTGCTGAGTTAACTTCGTATGCGAAAGAGAAACTTTGTAAATCTCAATATCAAGAATCGTGTCATGTCAAATTCGTGTAATATAATTAATTAATATAGTAGTTTTTTTGTGATGTAAAATTATTAATTAAATAAATACAAATTAAATACATTAATAAGAAAGATCCTATCAGGCGGATTACATTATCTAATTATGATACGGCAACACAGTGGATTGACGACAAATGTTCAAACCTATATGGTACACTTTTCAAATTGACATCGTTCCATTATTTGAGAGCATTCTTCTTTATTTTTACGGAATCTCAAATACATTTGAGTGATTCGATGGGAGACGTCAGAATTAATAATTCATTTTTATTAAATTTTGGATACATTATTAAGGAGAACACATTCTTATTGTGAAGTTGTAATTATTCGGAACAGTGTTGACAAAATTATGCGGTTCACTGCTGCAGCCCCAGCGAAATCTGAGATGTAACCGTGAGCATCCAACGCAACCGAAGAGAAGCGAGACCTTTTACCTTTGGTTACGTTTACTACTTGGGTTTCGGTTTTATTACTACTACAGGCTAGATTACACCTTATTTTCTACAATTCTGTATACAAATCCTATAAACCAACTATGATGATGGGTCATGGAGATGGAATTCTACAATATGCACGGACGAGCGTGAATACGAGGTTATGCCATCTGTTGTAACATTTTGATCTTGCTGCCACCAGCCTGCATTGAAGAAGGTCGAACTTGCGCCTAACCGGTCGTAATTAGGATTTGTTAATGTGAATTATATTTTGATTCTAACTTTATTTGTGTTAATTTTTTATGATTAGATTCATTTTAAAAACGAATAACACCATTTCATTTATCTCTCCCAGGTATTAATATTTTTAGGAGAACACATTCTTATGTGAAGTTGTAATTATTCAGAACATAGGTCGTGATATTTAAATATGATTAAATATAATTAGAAAGATATACATATAAAATTAATTCTATCGAAAAATATTGTTGTTGCGTCACCGGGATTCGAACCTGGATCTCTTTCCTAACCGGGGAAGGTGCATTATCCAACTAAGCTACAGCGGCATTATTTTTAGCGACAATTTTTCGACCCTATATGTTACCTTTTTGAAATCAATACATTTAATCGTTCCATCATTTGACAGAGCCATCTACCTTATTTTTACAGAATCTCAAATACCTTTGAGTAAACTGATAGCAGACGCCAGAATTATCAATTCATTTTTATTAAATTTTGGACACATTGATACAACTTTATTATTTTTAGTAGAACACATTCTTATTGTGAAGTTGTAATTATTCAGAACAGACGGTCTGTGATATTTTAAATATGAATTAAATGTGTGCTCTGGTGTCGCCTGCTACCTCGGATAGGATGATCATTGATTCAAATGCAACTCTGCTGCAACACATTACATTTATTCACAATTAATCCCGACACTGGATGTACGGAAAATGTTCTTTAGATCTTCTTTCTTCGGGTCAACTTTCCTCTGAGAGAAGTCATTTTTATTTATTTGACGTATTTACGGAGTTTATTTATTTGCCAACATCAACCAATGCAGCTGAGGATCCGGGTCGCCACACGCCAACACCAGGATTCATCTCTTGCTCCAGGAGATAGACCGTACACCATCCCGTCTCAGCCTTGTCCATAACGCCCATTCAGCGGGGTCTCTCCTCAACCCGAGGGTGGACCAGGATCATACATCTCTGGGTCTATAATCGTAATCGGTAATCTACGCCATCTCTCGCCACCATATTACTCTGGAGCGCAGCTCCTCCGATCCGCTGCTCTCTTTTTGAGCTTTTCCACGCAGCTCCGCTGCCCACCAGAGTCGGATTCTCGTCTGTGATTCGTCCATTTAGACATCCAATCATCATAAGTCGGCAAAGTAGGCTACCCACGCCTCGGCGCGCAAATTTTCAACATCACAATATATATATATATATATAATATTGTGCATTATCTTCGTCGTAACATATCTACACGATGCAATGCTGCTCCCAGCTCGAACCATGTCGCTAACGAGTTTGTCTAACTTCTTTGGGTGAAGAAATTAATTAAGCTTTTCGTTCTTCAGGGAAATTATGCCGCGTTACAATCTCGCTTTGTCAAGATTATAAATTTGTTCGATAAAAGCTCTCGAAACAATTGACTGAAGAAGAATTTAATGTTTGAGAGGATTTGTTCAGTAAAGGTTACGTTTGAACTTGTTCGTCAAATTAAAATGCTATTCTGATGACGATTGATCATTGCATGATATTGGAGTTGAAATGAATCATTATGATAAAACTAATCTCAAAAATTGCGGTAAATTATCTAACCCTTAGATAAGATGTGTGCTTAGATTTTTAAAATTGAATATGTTTATTCTTAAAATTATTAAAACTACAATAATCCAAAGATGTATGAAAAATGTATATTGCGCATCACACAGAGACAGTAAAAAAAACTAGTGGATAAGTAGTTGATTTAATCAAACACACCAAGAAAATGAAATGGAAATGGGCAAGTCACATAGGTCAAAAGACGGAGAACCGTTTAACAAACGCAGTAATCCAAGTGATCGACGAGCCGCCCTGAAACTCGCTGGATTGATAAAATCACCAATCTCTGCAGAAAAATGTGGCAGCGTACGTTAAAGAAAATTCTTAATTCTTTTCAACCTATCCCAGACACATTGCATTGGTTACTTACTTGCTCGCCCTTCAGCGCGGCGCAATTTTGTGATAATGATGGATTACATAATTGATTGTGGAGACAGAGGTGGGGCTTCGAATGATGAGTGGTTTCTTAGTCCTGTATCATCATGCCGCTTCCTCCAACATTATTTCGTACATCTCATCATGATTATCCCTAACAGACCACATTCTCTGGCGGTGCGCTATATTAACCGATACAAGAGAGGATATGATTGACGTTTTGGTGGGAGTGGACAGGGATTCCATCAGGAACTCCGATCTACTCAGTTGCAAAATGAAACTGGAATTGTACAAGACCTTCGTGAGAGTTTTGGTGTCTAGATGGAAACTGCTAAGAGGCTCTAGGAAACCTGAGACTCCCAATATCTAATTGGGACTCTCAGCGTATTTCAATTTTTTTTCTTTATACTCTATTTTTAAATTCTTTATTTTCTCATTTGTCGTTTTCATTTGTTTTATTGTAGTTTCTTTTCTCATGTCATTGGGATGTTACGACCGGCAGTTGTGCTCTGATGACTGGTCACTTTGTTGTTAATTTTGTATTGTCCTTTTCACTTTTTCAAGGGCGTATTCTTTTCTTTCCTCGTCTCCCCGACCAAAGCTACATTTTAATTTATTTGTTTTTCGTCTACTACATCTATTCGTTAAAATGTTTGTAAACCGTTAATAAATAAATAAAGGGTTTTGTGATGATGGCTGTGAGGCTCCGTCTTGTCACTATGTGCGAGAAGAAATGGCACAGCTGCCAATTAGCCTATTAGCACTTGGGGATGTTGAAAATAGCTGATGATGACAATTCCCTATTCCCGCGCACATTTTTTGTTCTTAGGCCGGAGAGTGCACATTTCTGATCATTCGGCCGGATAGTACACATTTCTGATCATTCGGCCGGATAGTACACATTTCTGATCATTCGGCCGGATAGTACACAATGATGACGATTGTGATAATCTTGTATGATAATAATTGATAAATTGAATTGACATCTCAGCAATAGAGGGCGCTTAATCTGTTACCGTTCGGGAGAATTGCTTCACCCCGGAAGGCGGTATCGCGGTCCACGCCCCCTCGCAGCCTGTAGCACCAGGCGGTACAGGAAGCTGCCTCCGCTCGGCAACCTCCAATATTGCACGCTGTTAATGCGTGTCACACACTGTTAGAGCACGCTCCTCCTGGCAAAATGTTACACGTCTCATATGTATTTGAAAATATTTTGCTGGTTCAAAAAAATATTCATAAATTCAATTAAATTAAATAAAAATAAAAACAAAAACTGCTCGTAGTGTCAATATTCGTATCAAGGAACATCTTAAATGTTTAGACCGTAATGGTTTCTCTGAATTTTCCAACCATATTATTGAAAAAGTCCATTCTTTTAATAATACCACAGGAGTCAATATCCTCTATAAAAACGGGTTTGGCCTTCGGTTGGACAATTTAGAAGTCCTTGAGAAAAAAGGCAATAAATAATGGTACGCCAATTCTTAATAATCAAATTAATTTATCTATTAGCCTCATATTAGGTATGTTTCCATCAACACTGCATTTTCCCATCCCTTAATAATCTGCTTATCTGTATATGTATTCTGTCTCTCTCTTTCGCATTTAATTTCATATTCTATCTCTCTCTTTATGTATATATAAGTGCAGTCTTTTTGAATTTACGATCAGTTTTAAATACGTCCTGATGAAGCTTGATATAAGCGAAACCGGTTGACGTATAATAAATTTCGTGGTTTCACACAAAGTTATTGTTATTTTATTTAAAAATAAAAACCTCCCTGGTGGAGAATTGAACGGCGGTCTCACGCGCGACAAGCGGGTTTATAACTCACTGCACTGTAGAGATGTGAAATAAAAATTAAACGTGTTACAAATTTCATCAAGTTGAACTACTTCGTGTTTTAAAAGCATATCAATCTTTAGGAATATATTTTGGCGACACAGGTGGCAACAGTTTATCAAGTCATAAAACCCGACGGCTGGGAGTGACGGCAACCTATCCAGAAAGGTTTATTTTTATTGGCTACGTCTGGGACGGTACCAGAAGACAGTTGTTTTATTACGGATATGGGCGCTGAGGTCTTTAAAATATATTTTAGCATATGTTTGAAACCGCGCCTTGGGGAAAATTGTTCTATTGGGGACTTAGATATCGAATAGAAATCTGGAGTTACCGAATCATAAAGTTGCAATTTTTTCGACAAGAAATCTCATAAAGATAGTCTAGACGAAAATATACTTTTCGAGCTACGAGAATAATGGTGTGGCTTATAACTGTAGTCCATAAAGATTACCCACTGGTGAAAAAGCGATGAAACCAAAAAATTGACTACAAAAGACATCAGAGCCAGAAAGAAATCAGTTTGAAGGAGTCAGAATCCTAGCCACAGATTTGGTTGGTATACTGGGTGTACCTTGGTGCTAGAAATTTGGTGTTTTTGACTGTACCTTGATCACTTTAAATGTCCCGAAGAAGAAAAGTTGAAGATACTGTTTATGTCCTATCATTTGGCACGACCCAGATGATCACTATAAATGTCCCGGAGGAAGAAGTTTTGAACTGAAGCCCCAGGAATCAAGGTCCTCCCCTAACTTGGAAGGTTTGGAGGAGACGGGAACATTTAAGGGCTTGGGGTTCTTGAATACTGAGAATGTCTCCAGAGTGGATGCGACCTATGGTGGAGGGTACTGTGCATCCGATATCTCCTACCAGAGGTAGCGGTAGTCTTCCAGATTAGCATAATAAGGGCTGAGTCCGAGGTGCTTTCAGTGCAATGCTGATAACTTTCAAAAAGATTCGAGGATATTGATAGGACACATCGGGATCAATACCTACGGAGCACCAGGAAGAACTGAAGCACGAAGGCTCCGATCACGAGAGGCGCTGATGATATTTTCAGCCTGTATGCTCGTCGAATACTAGAACTTCTGCAATGTGCCGGTCGCTCTGGTGGTTATACATATCCAGCATATTCAGATTTCACGGAGCAGCTAGAATTTAGGAGGGATTCTCGAGTAGGTGAACAATTATCTTAAACCAATTTAACACCAGAATCTAAACTAGGATTGATGATAATTGTTGGTCTGTTTGTATAGATATCCTTCGATAGCTAGTTAGTTGGTCCTGGGTTATCTATTGGTAACATATATAATTGACCACAATTTTTATATATTAAGAAAGGCTATTAAAGAATTACAATTTATTAGTGAATATGTGTATAGTATGTATATATTTTTATTGCCAAGAACAAAGTTCTGTGGCATATAATACATATTAAATAAATCAACTGGAAAGATATATAGAAAAATCTATATATCTAATATGCTACCGGGATTCTGGTAGCAACTAAATATTCTTTTGATAGATAGATTTTTTCTATATATCTTTCTAGTCCATTAATTTAATTTGTATTATACACTTATTGGTTTAATGCATAAGTTCGTAGCGTTTTTGTTTTCGAGCAGTCCAGTGCAGAGAACAGTGGGGGTCTTGAGAAGGACGTACTGGATTATAGAGACATAGAAGAATATACTATGAAAATAGAAGTAACTTTCTGGTGTCCTGGAACGAGGCGGTAACCTCCGACCACTAACTACATCACTAGGCCAACGTCTTGACCACTACACCAATAAGATCATGCCGTTGCCATGCGCGTGACCGCCAATCGCCATAAAAAAAGGGACATTGTCCTAGAATCAAAATATTAGGATAACACACATTTATCTTAACCAAATCACACATTACATAAACGCCAGTTTATGATTAATATTACCCTTTCTGATAAATTGAAGTTACATTTTGATGATCCTTGCGGAGTACGTATCTCTCGTTTATCACAGAAAAGATGTGGCTGCCAACCGCCCATAGATTCCTAGAATTAGGGTGCTATAGCGTAATGTTATGATCGGTTTATGAACGGTTTATGCAAAATGAACCAGCTGTTTATACGATCGTACTAATAAAAATATATTAATAATATTTATTATTATTATACACGCTCTATTCAGGCATTATCATAATTTGTAAAATAACAGAAAATTACATCAAAAGTGCAATACACAAAGAAAAAATGTGAAGTAAAGCAATTTATCCGTCACCA
The DNA here is from genome assembly GCA_031772225.1 of Eubasilissa splendida. NCBI lineage: Eukaryota > Metazoa > Arthropoda > Insecta > Trichoptera > Phryganeidae > Eubasilissa > Eubasilissa splendida. The sequence continues at coordinate 3,743,093 of CM062858.1, forward strand.
TTGAGGTGAGACACAAAAAATTATAATAATGTAGTCCTATAAAGAGTTAAATTTTCAGCAAAAATGTCGACTACCTCTGCATATTCATTCCCCAAAGAATGCAATCTGGAGACTGCGGAGTTAGCTGGTGCATGAGTTTCAAGATGTTCCTAAAAATAATATTTATTAAATTTACTATTTTAAATTGAATTAAATTAAATGTTAACATCGCAAATCACGGATTTTTTTTTTTATTAAAAGCGAAAAATTTAATATGTTAGGAGAACACATTCTTATTGTGAAGTTGTAATAGGTCTGTGATATTTTAAATATATTAATTAGAAAGATATACATATAAAATTAATTTTATCGAAAAATATTGTCGTTGCGCCACCGGGATTCGAACCTGGATCTCTTTAAGACGCATTATCTATCCAACTATGCTACAGCGACGATATTTTTAGCGAAAAATTTTCGAACCTATATGTTACGTTTTTGATATTAATACATTTAATCGTTCCATTATTTTTATGCTTAGATTAAACAAGTCCATTATGATAAAAATGGATTGTCATCAAACGCGTGAGAATAATATATTTAATAAAGTAGTAAAGTTCGCGAATTAGAAAATGAGGAAGTAGATTCTTAAATGATAAGGGCGTAGCTCTAAGCCAAGTTCAAAACCTCTCAAATGTTATTCTGTTAGGAAACAACAGCATTAGTGAGGATTCCGTGCAACATGGATCAACTGATCCACCTTTGGACTCCGCCGAGTAGAATTTTCAATTCAGTAAGTAGCAATTGTATGGCTTGAGTAGAACGACAGATTAAAAACAACAGTTAGCAATTTTAGTAGCAATAAATGATTAATTACCCAGTAGACGAGTATAGCGTCGGCGGTGGCGGCGGAATGGTGACGGTAGCATTTAGAACTACACACCAAAAGATTCTACTGATATACAGCGGGCGCTAGCGTAATTATAATTAATCGTCTGTTCTTTACGTATGGATTATTTAATTTCACAGAATTTTTAATATGCACAGCTTTTATCTTATATGCAGTGCACGAACATGATGACCGCGTAGTTGCACTCTTGTGGCAATTATATTCTGCTGGCTCTATCTGAGCACTCCTGGTTAAAATTACCGTATTATACATAGTGTCCCAAAAGTATTTTTTATAATAAAAATTCTGTAATAAAATAATGGATGGGTTTAATAAAAAATAAAAATTATTTATTAAAAATTATGTTATTTTTTATTTATTATCTTTGTTTTATTAACCACTAAAATGAGTTTAAATACATCTACCGGTTTCGAAAAATAACATTTTCTTCTTCAGGATGTCATAACTAACTAAAACATATATTGTTTCTTTGACAGAATCTATTTTTAGTTATGACATCCTGAAGAAGAAAATGGTATTTTTCGAAACCGGTAGATGTATTTAAACTCATTTTAGTGGTTAATAAAACAAAGATAATAAATAAAAATATGAATCTTAACCACAAAGATAACATTGCTGATTTTAAAAGTGTAAAAATTATGTTTTCTAAATGTGATCCGTTATTTCGCTGGCACTCTTCTAAAATGGGAGGCAAAATTTCTGATAACTGCTCGGCACGTATTCTCCGTGATCGCTGCCATTTCTTCTCTTCATTGGTCCAGAGAGTGAGGATTGTTACTGTTTACATTTGATTTGAGGTAGCCCCATAGGAAAAACTCCATTAGTGTCAAGTTGGAGCTACGTGTAGGGCCTGTTTATGTCACATTATTGTGATATCAATTTTTCAGGGAAAATTTCATGAACAACTGGCCAGCGGTCTGCATACGCTTGTGCGTTGGTGCAACGAATGAAACCAAAGTGAAAAAACTTTTGGGTCACTGAATAATCACCTGCAGTTATGGATGCTGGCTAAACCCTGGATCAGGTATTCTCTCTGGAGTGGTGGCTTTCTTATCAACTCATCTAATATTCTCTTCCATGACGTTACTACATATCTTAGTCAGCCATAATGTACGTTACCGTACAGCATCTAGGGTGTGCATTCCTTTCACATATATCTGCTCATTAATCATTCAACCCGGATCAGCCCAACTACAGGCACACCAGAAAAAATATTCAAGGGGATATGTCAACAACCAATAAAATTGGAACTCGGGGCGCAGTGATATATATTTGTTGATATAGATACGTATGTATATATATAACAATGCACACTTAAAAACATAACTTCACAATTTTTTAATTTTTACTAATGTAGTCAGAACTAATGTGTAAGACTGTCGAACGTATTTCTTATATCTTATATCTAGGTTAAAAAACACATATTAGCGAAATTGTACGAATTTTTACGCCTGACAAGTTAATTGACCGTCTGTTTTATCTTTGGTCGCACTGTCAAATGGGACGCGACGCAAATGACACATGAATATTTACCTTTGTTCGTAATGATCTCAGTTTTTTCACGATTGTCTTAAGTGGATATATATATATATTTCAAAGTTGATACGTAAGAAAACCGTTTATACAATTCCAGGGAGGGTAAGTCAGTCTATTAATGTTATTTATTTTTGGTATCCTTTATAATTTTGTGTTGACAGTTGTGCGGCACCGCCCTGTCACTATTGTGTGGGACGTTTTTTGCACAATTGTCATAGTAGCATTAAATAAATGCCAACCTGGCGGCGAATGAGCGGGACTATATATGAGCTCTTGTTTATAAACGGTCCCGGGTAAGCGGTGAGTCTGTTCTCATTATAGTCCCACGATTGATTGTCTACGATTTAATTCCATGTTCCATAAGAGTTTGAATCTCCCAAAATGAGAGTGGCCTTGCCTAAGCCTTGGCCCCTTTAGTCCTTAGTAAACATAGCTCTGCATATTCAGCCTTAAATTTAATCATACTTGTAAAGGGGATGCAATTCAATTTCACCCGAAGACCGTCAAATTACTAAATCCTTAATTTCATGACGTTCTTACTTCATAACTTTACGACCCGCAAAAATTGTCGCCATTCATCATTGGAACGGCTAAATACAACTGTATTATTTAGCCGAACGATTCATAAAATACGCCCTAATGCCCCGACGGAAATCCATAGAAAATTCAGCTGTCGTAATATTTAGTTAAGCTCGTATTCCTGTGGCTAAGCCGGTGAGTGGGTATTTTGGCGGGAAAGCTGTTTCGAGAAGCTACCAAATATGGCGAATATAAAATATTATTATGGCGTCGTAAATGGGGGAGTTATCGTTTGTAAGTAAGACTTCAAATAATCGAGATAAAGCGGGTATTAAAACCTTACCAACGTTTAGAAATATAACTTTGAAGGATTAAGTATACTATATTGTGGGATCTTGTGTGTAGACTATTCAGGGCCGTATTGTCTTGTATAAATGAACTCTGGTCATACTTTGCATTAGGACTTGTATCGGAATTAGTGAGATACGTAGTGTGGTTCATCACCCACAGTGGTGGGTGATGAAATTGGAAAGGATAGGGGGATGAAAAATAGGAAATCGGAAAAAAGAAAAATAAATAAGGAAATGATCAGAAAATCCTTCGATAGCGGACCAAGATCGACTCACGATACCAAAAGAACAGCTCGAACCACCTGGTTGAGGACGTCGTTTTTATGACCTTCTGGAAGGTCATCCAATATACGAAACTGCCATGGCACAAAAAACTCTGATAAGTTTCAACGTCCACAACACACCAAAATTACAGTGGTACGATATACCTGAACTACTATAATATTTACTATGAACTAGTGATCCAACAAATAATCACGACTGTTGCGAAATCAAAAACGCACTAGTCGAGTCAAAGGTATGATGTGTACTGATTGGGAGTGGGCTAAGGAGTTGGAATAAAACTAAAACTGGTGATGATCAGACTACATTTTACTATGACGTTTGTTTCAAGTTACGGAAGTATATATGTTCACATACTAAAAACAAAACAATTTTGCTAGCAGATATTAACGAGCTGATCTGAGTTATAGAATGTATAAATAATTTTAATATTGCTTTAAAGCGTTTTGAGTGGGCGCTACGAGCCCACGCCAGCTAACAAAAATAAAAAAAATTAGTTTATACCTTTACAATTATAAACTCGCTAGCAAAGGCCCGCTATCCCGCCGCTTACGGAACTGATAGTGATTTCTGAACCTGGAGTCTCAACACACTGCATCACGGAAGGGTTCTCGTAGACGCGTCAATATTGTACATTAAATGTACAGTGTGATATAGGTTATATGCATTTTTCAGAGAAAAATGAAATGATTAGGGGTTAGCCTGTCCTAGATTGTTGTGATTAATAAAATATGAGAAAATTGGTAAATAAAAAATATATAAATATGAATTAAATATATTAATTAAAAAGATATACATATAAAATCAATTTTATAGAAAAATATTGTTGTTGCGCGACCGGGATTCGAACCTGGATCTCTTTCCAAACCGGGGAAGGTGCATTATCCAACTATGCTACAGCGGCAATATTTTTAGCGACAATTTTCGAACCTATATGTTACCTTTTTGATATTAATACATTATTTGTATGTATACATTATATGATGTCATATTTAAAATATCACAGACCGTCTGTTCTGAATAATTACAACTTCACAATAAGAATGTGTTCTCCTAATTAAAAATATATATAATGTGACATTGAGTTTTTAATTTAGATTCACACTTCAAATATCTTAATATGTTTCCCGTACGTATAATTTCTTGACCAACACCGTTTATATGCAAAATTGACAATCCCAATTTTTTATCAAAACCATGACCATTTTCTATCTAACGGTGTTGGTCACAAATTAAATAATTTGGAATCGTTGGAGATAAATAAAGCGTGTAAAACTAATCAAAATATTATAAACAACCGACTAAATTTAACTACAAGTCCCATTCTAAAATATTTTTAATTTGTATTAAAAAACAATTTTAGTTACTAAATATTTTTTTTTTAAAAAAATAGATTCTGGTAAAGAAACAATAATATATGTTTTAGTTAGTTGTGACATCCTGAAGAAGAAAATGGTATTTTTCGAAACCGGTAGATGTATTTAAACTCAATTAAGTGGTTAATAAAACAAAGTAAACAAATAAAAATATGAATTTTAACCACAAAGTTAATATTGCTAATTTTAAAAGTAAATGTTAACTTAATTTTTTAAGTGTAAAAATTTAACAATATTTTGTTTTTAAAGAAAAATTTAAAAGACATCGCTATACAAAGATTAGAGTGTTCGCATATAATTTTTGTCCACAAGTTTAAGGTGACCTTCGCAACGAACCATGGAGAGGTCTTTAGAGATTATGCAGAAAGATATTACTGTGTAGAACGAACTACCTCCATGGTCGGCACATAATTCGTCAAGTGACTTTAACATTATTTATTATTATTATACACGCCCTATTCAGGCATTAACATCATTTGTAAAATAGCAGAAAATGTCATCAAAAGTGCAATACTGAAAGAAAAAATTAACATAATGTCAGTATCTTTTATAAGAATCAAAAATAAAAAAATAAAAAAAATATGAAATAAAGCAATTAATCCGTCACCATTGAGTTGAGATACAAAACATTGTATTAATGTAGTCCTGTAAAGAGTTAAATTTACAATAAAAATGTCGACTATCACCAACGAATGCAATCTGGGGACTGCTGAGTTAGTTAATGCATGTGTTCTGACATTACTACTGTAGTAAAACAATGAATTGTGTCTCGATGATTTCAATGGTGCGTGCAAGTCAAGCAGACCAGCAATCTGGGAGCAGTCTATCATACCATTGGCGATCCTGTATAGAAATATAAGGTCGATCATTGTACTTTTCACCCTGATTTGATAGTTAGGAATACATATTTAGACATTGATGAAGCGTAAACAAAAAAAATACAGTACCCGCTGATGATACTAGCTGCGTCTGCTGTTTGTCAGCACGTGGTGCAATCATGGTTCCATAGTTACAACGAGATCGCGGTTGGCGCCCTGTACTTTGGAGTGTCTTCAGAAATAAAAATAGTAGTCCACGGAATCTTCTGAAAATCCTGATCGCTCTCAATGCAGTAAGTATACTAGGGTCTTCCAAGTATTTCTACTCCAGATACCTTGGCCGAAAGGGTGATACTCAGGCCTATTCTCAAAATTGCAATATTGAAATGAAGGTGATTGTTACACCAACCCTCAAAAATAGTGTTATATTTGAATGAGAGAGAGTGAGGGAGTGAGGGAGATAAACGTACCATAATCTGTCAAAACTATCTGTCTATTTTTGAGGGTTGGTGTTACAATCACCTTCATTTCAATATTGCAATTTTGAGAATAGGCCTGAATATGGAGTTAATCAGAAGGCCTGGAAACTAAATCGTCTACTGGTTATCTGGACTAATGAAAGGATTACACGAAGCGGCACACATTGAGAGAGGCCTTCAGCGGCTGAATGAATTTAAATCTAACTTGTAATAAAAAAAGTCTCTTTGAATTTCTATATATTTCCATCGACCCTTTCTCGTCAAATTCTAGTGATGTCATCACAAATTTTATTAACAACGATTTTAATTGTCTAAAATTCTGTCAGCCGATCCGGTGTCTTCAATAATCCAATTTGCTGACAAGTATTTATATTCTTCAGCTAAAAGGTTGCTGGTCTAGATTTGACGAAAAATAAATGGGATCATTTTATTATCTACCCCATTTTTCTTTGACCTTTCACGAAAATTTTGATTAATGGATTCAGCGGATTTTTATGAAGAAATCGTCCACTCGGGTTGTGGCATGCAACAAAGCTGTCATTCCGTATTCGCAGGGATAAATGGTGATCATGGAAACGGTCAGGTCAGATTTGAATTTCCATATCTTTATCAAAATATTTGAAATATCGTAAATTAGGTAGATTTTACCTGTGTCAAAATTCGAGTAGGTATATTTTTACGTTTTTCTCTAGGACCGATATTAATAGTGTTGCGTAATGGCATAGGTGCCGGAAGAAACAGGATTCGGAAGGAAGTTCCACTCACCACAATCCGTTCTCCTGGCACCTCCAATGTGGACTGTAACTTAGGTCACGTAGACACACTTCTCACTCTTTTTTACACTGCGAAATATTTTGTAACCGTACCGGTTCAGGGTCGCCGATCGACTGGGCCGGTGGCAGGTGAGGAAGGGGGGGAGGTGGAAGGCACAGTACATCATCCTCGCTCAAGCACAAATATGTCCCAAACAAATAGAGTAGCGAATTTTTAATTTTTTATCACTTTAATATTTAGTTGACGCAACCCGAATTGGATTCTGGAAAGAATAATGTCAAATGGATCTGGCCTACCTTGACTCTGTCCTGGGTTGAACGTCAATTTTCACCTCCAGTTGACTCGCACTTT